>QUSF01000001.1:31598936-31662145 GCA_003676055.1 Chloebia gouldiae | reverse complement strand
AGAGTGTTGGACAAATGCTTCTTGAAATGTGTCAGGCTTGGGGCTGTGGCCACTTCCCTGGGGAGCCTGTTCCAGTGCCCAAACACCTTCTGGGTGAAGAACCTTTTTCTAACTTCCAAACTAAACCTCCTCTGACACAACTTCAGGCCATTCTTTCATGTCTTGTTACTGATCACTAGAGAGAAGTGTCTGCCCATTTTTGTTTCCTTGTGAGCAAGTTGTAGGCTGCTATGAGGTCTGTACCAGTTAATTACTGTCATAGAGCTTCTATATCAGTTAATAATCAGACTTGTTAATTGAGGCTCCTAGGAACAACAGTACTTCTTATGTACATACAACACATGGAGTATTGATCTCAGAAGTTCTGGCCAGTCTCTGAACATAAATGTCAGATTAAATTACAATCAGTCCTTTCAGATGATGCATCAAGACATTGTTAAGCTACACTGGGAGTTCCCTTTGCATCTTTGGTAGCCAGTCTGGTGTAAAATAAATTTTCCTTTAACACTGCATCCTACATTTATCTAGCTAGTGATTGGTAATTGTATTTCACCTTTACTTAATTGAGAATAGCAATCAAATTACTTGAAACTAATTCAGTTTCTTTCATTACTGGTAACACTATCAGTCAAAGGATAATACTTCCGACTTACCTTACTTTGATAATTCTGCTCTTAGTCTGTTTCACACTAAAAACAACTGATGTGGAAAACCAGTAGATTTCCATGTAATTTTATTTTTGTAGTGATTGTGCAAGTCACGGTCACAAAGTACAAGGGTTTAGAAACTGTTCCCAAGGAAGAGTTGCTGGAAGGAATGCTAGTAAAAGTTTTTAGCTCTTAGAAAACCCTAAAGGATTGCCTTGACTTTGTCTGTACTCTGGCTTTCATGTGAAGTGAGTATGTCTGTAGTGACATGGCTTGAGATGATATAGGTAAATTGTGGGACTTTTTGTAGCTCTGGTAAATGGCTGGAGACACTAGGCTTTTGGGGGATTGTTGGAGGGGGTGTTCATTTTTTGTTTTGTTCAGATAGCTTTCTTCCTGAATAATTTTCTGCCGTGTTTTGGTTTACCTTGTCTTGTTTTTTAAGAGTTGTGTAACTATTGAAGATGCCCAGACAGTAATTCTTAGTGCACCCAAAGAGTCTTCTGCAATGAAAAACAGTGAAAGAGGGATTGGTCATGCTGTGCACAGCTTCACCTTTTCTCAGGTAGGCCAAATTATTTCAAATTTCTGGTTTTGTTTTTTCACTACAATGAAAGGTGAGTTTTGTATTATGTCGTGCAACATGATTTTTATTCTTTTAATTACATGTAGTGACACTTGCCCTTTTTTTTTTTAAACTGCTTATTAATTACTGATAAGCTGTCAGGAAAGCTGTATTACAATGGAGGTACCTATTAGATGAGACAAGGAAACTTCTTTGGCAGGTCTGTGGTTTTCTTTGATTAGATGCTACAGAAACATCTTGTAGGCACAATCTTACTGTAGTTCTGCTGTTCCTGCAGATGCTTTTATCTCAGAAACCTTATGTTTGTAGGAATTTATGCAAGTGTGTATTTAGTAGCTTCCTTTTGAAAGAATAGCAGCTTAACTGCTTAAGCCTTCTTACTGAAAGCAAATTTCTTAGCTTTGCCTAACTGCAAGAAGTTTTGTTCTTACAGGACCAAGCAATAAACAGTTCCAGAGACTGAGTTATTTAGCCCATTGTAATGCTGATTTTTCTCATCATTTGTGGGTAACTGGTGAAGAGTGAGGAGGGAGTTTTACATCACTGGCAGAGCTCTTGGAAGTGGCCACTGAACATGGACAATGAGCATGTGCTCAATAGAATTCTGAGCAGTTTATTTTAGGAGTAGGAAAATATTAAAAAATGAGTGCAAGCCTGAATGCCTCTCAGAATTAAGCAGGTATCCTGTGAGAACCCAACAGAAAACATTGAATCAGAAGGGATTCAGGCAAGACAGGAAATTAAGCTAGTGTCTCCTACCCAGCTTGTTCTGAAAAATCAGTCATGTCTAATCAGAACTTAATATTTTGGCTCATTAAACTTCTTTGTGCCATTTGTCACTCTTTTTTTCTGTCTTTCTTTCCCTTATTCTAGGTCTTTGGACCAGAAACTACTCAGAGTGAATTTTTTGAAGGCTCAATGAAAGATATCATAAAAGCATATATTAATGGAGTGAATGGACTGGTATTTACTTATGGAGTTACAAATGCAGGCAAGACATTCACTATCCAAGGTATAAAACATTTGCATGTGTGAAACCCGAGTCAAATCCAGTGACAAGCTTACATGAATGTTTACACTTAATTTTTTAATATTAAGGGACTTCAAAAGACCTTGGTATTTTACCTCGCTCACTTGATGTGATTTTTAAGCACATAAGAGGAAGACATTACCTGAAGATGACCTTCAAACCATACTTGAGCAATGATGTTAAGAAACTAGAAGATGAACAAGTTAAACAAGAAGAAGCCTTAAAAACTGCTATTCTTGCATCACTGAAAGAGGTCAGTGACCAGATGCTTCTTAAAACCGTTCTGTAAGACAGGAGGTTTTAAAAGTCTTTATTCCACTATTGAGTCTTTATCTATCTAAAAATCTACAGTATGCATACTTGGTGAACCTTGGAATAATAACGATTGGCTGCTTTTGGGGTTCAGGGTAAACTGGAAGAACTTTCTGCGGCACACACTTCACACCAAAAACCATCAGAAAGCCCAATCTCAGTTTCTAGAGAGAAGTCCCCTCTTTAGAGGAGCAGTGGTGACAGTAGCCTTTGAAAAGTCTGAGAGCTACATGACCTAACTAAAACCTGATTCTTGTTAAGTGACTCCTCTTGCAGGTCGGGTTCCTGGGCTGGATCTTGGTGCAGTCCTTCAAACGCTTGTACTAGCTCAGGAGAGGTGATGGCACTGTCTTAGCAGAGGCAGTGAAGAAGGCAGGGAGGAGAGTTTCTTTTGGTGGAAGATACTCTTAAGGCAGATTAAAAAGTTTATAAACCTGTGATTTATGTAACTTCATAAAGAAGCTTTCTGATTCAGCAAGTGAAGGGATATGCCACAAAATAAATGTCCTAAAAGGATTCCTGTCTGCCTGTATGTGATTAAGTCTCTGAAGACTGAAGAAAGAATAGAAAAGTCTTTACTCCTGTTCTTATTATCTAGTAATTTCTGTTTCTATGGTAAGAAACTGTCTTACCAGAAAATGGGCATCCATTATTTGGGACTATTTTATACTTCTAAGTCCAGCTGCAGTTTGCTGTCAAATTCCTTTTGCTCAGAATGTTTTCCCCTGAACTGTGATTCTGTGCATCTAATCCCAGAATGCAGCAGGCTCAGCTGGTTATCATTCAAAGCAAATCTAAAATAATTCTGGGATGTACAGGAATAATGATTGGGTTTTCTTTTTTCTGTCGTCTTTAATACTAACCTTGTTGAAGTACTCCAGTTAACCCTGAAAAAATATCCTTAAGTTCCACTCTAAATTTTGTTGCTTAACTTAAATCCTACAAGTCAAAACTTTGTTTAGTCTGAGTCTGGTTAACTCTTGAGGAAATATCTCAGATGAAAAAATTGAAAGATTTGAAGGATTACATATTTGTTTTGATAGCGTCTCTGAATATGTGCATGTGTGCAGAGGAGGAGGGAGTCTTAAAGAAAAGTTTGAGATGGTTAGGAGGCTAGTAAGTAAATACCTTCAAAAATTTCATGGAAGTTACAGGCTTGATAAGAGGAACAAGCAGGAGGCCCAGGGTCTGGAACAAAAGGTCAATATCTTATTTTGAAGATAATGCTATAAAAATATTTCCTTCTGTTAAATCACAGCCTGACTTACTTGTAGTTTAGTAACTGAATGTTGCAGCAGGTGATCTAGATGCTGATGCAGTGCAGTGAAAAGAGAGCAACACTCCACTATCGGGAAGGACAGGTAAAAATGAATCAGGAAGCTATTACATGACAGGGCCTTGTTTGTGTGTTACAATGCTTCCATAGAGACAGCTCAACGATCCCCAGTTCTGAAGCTGTGCTTCTTGATAGCTTGTGAATGAATAGCATCACTGTTTGGATGCTCTCTCCAGCTGTAATCTGAGAGCAGATATGGCTTGGTGAGCTTGGCTTTGGTTGACATGGATTTCTGTAGGCTCATTTCCCAGGCTCAGTTTACACGTCTCACAGAAAGAGCTTGCTGTTCATTCTCCTGGTTTTGACGGCTCTGAGTTACTGCAGCACTTTAATGTCCCACTGTTTATGTTCTGTATGCAGTACTGCTGCAACAACTTTCTTAGCATGGTTCATACCCTCTCTTTCCTTCCCTTTCCTAGTTCTCTTCATGGGGTTAAATACTGTTTTTTACTGGATTAAAAGATGATTTATGTGCTATTCCCACCTATTATTGTATTTTTATTAAACGTCAGCTTCTGTTGTTGGCAGACAATGTCGGTTCCTGTTCCCACTTGTTTTTAGGCAGTCATCTTCATGCTCTTTTCTCTATTTCACTTGAAAAGCAGTACAGCAACACTTCATTCACTAAGTTTTCTCACGATACCTTTACAAAAATTTATCACATGCACAAGTAATGTGGTACTGGATTTTCTAAATTCCACTGCATTTTTGACATACCTAGATGAGATACCGTGTGTGTCAGTCCCATAGCCTACTACAGTGAAGAGGACCCCTGCTGTGGTTAGACTAATACTCAAGAAACACAATCATATAGACAGTGCAGCTTCTGCAAAACGGTCACTTGAATGATTTTGTTGTAATTGTATTCTATGCTATTTATCTTTAAAATGGAAGACTTCAAAGGTTTTATGCTTTATGCCTCTTTGTTTGTAAGAATTCTGGTTTGGATGTACCAAGTGGGTAACACTGACGTGAGCACTCAATCCATGGTCAAGTTAGTGCTGCATTTGAATACCTCTAACACTAGGGTTTGCTTCTCTGAATCTGTTTCCTTCTACTGTAGGCTGGCCCTCTCTCAGGAAAGAGAAATCAGGGTGAATGTCCTGATTTATAGGGGCCTATAAAATGGGAGGAGTAGTATGCAAAGATGATGGACTCTAGTGGGAGTTGCTACTTTGTTACATTAATTTTTCCAGAGGTAACTTAATGGCTGTACTTTGGTGAATCATGGCAGGTTTAAAACAGTTCTTTTGGTGTAAAGAAATTCAGCAAATGTGTGTATTTAAAGAAACTATACTGTTGTCTATTTTTCATGGCCTTTTAGTTCAGTCTGAATTAAAGCAACATAGAGTGTTGGTTTGTCATAATTTAAGCACTACCACCTTGGCAATTATCCTGGAGGAAACTTCTCCAGTTCTTTAGGATGACTAAAGCACTGTTCAGATTTGGTCAATAGCTCAGAAAGGCATTCTGAGCTGTTGCAGTCTGACAGAATCCTTTTTCTCCTAGGACTCTGAAGTTAAGTCTCCAGTGTTAGCAGCAACTGGCCACCAAAACTGGTGGCTAGGAGTAGCAGCAAGCAATAATTCATGTGATGGAAAGAGCATTTATTGATTATAGTTCAGTGTTATTAAAAACATTTCATTTTCAGCCAGAGTAAGGGTGGCCTAACACTTAATGCTACTTAAATATTTTAATCTTAAGTACAGGAATTGCTGACATTTTTAACTTCTGCTTTTCTCATAATCTGTCCACGTGGACTTAATAGTCTTTTATTTTCCAAAGGAGACAGAGAGCAGTTCAAATACTATAACAAATTTCTGTGATGTGAAGTTGGATTCTTCTAACTGTGCTTCAGACAATCAACCTTCTAACTCCCTAGGTAAAGTGTAAAACTGTTGTGTTTGGGAGAAACATAATGTGAATTAAGAAATATTAGTGGGTTACTGCCAGTGGATAAAAAAAAAATCCCTATACTATACTGCAAGGTAAATATATATATGGGTTTTTACCAGATTTTTATCTTCCTCTGGAGAAAGTGCAACTATATAAAAATATTTTTATAGTTTCACTCCTTTTGGGGAGGAAACTTAGTTTTGCAAATATAATGTATAAACTGCTGGAAATCTGTGATAAAGCAAAGCCATAAGCTTAGAATTTGGGCATATTCTTGAAACAGATGACTGGTGAGAAATTGGAACATTTTTGGATAAAGTTAGTTATCCATGTGTATCAAATTGTGCAACACAGATGTATCTAGACCATCTCCTTTTAGCAGGTCCTATAGGTTCTTTTAGAAGATTCTATATACTGATTTAAAATCTGTCAATGAATTGATCTTTGAACTCTTCCTCTGTTTTGGATTAGCAGAGAACTTTGTTCTACTTGACATTCATAAGACTAATATGCACCAAAGAACACAAGCATCTGTGTGGATTTCCTTTTGTGAAATTTATAATGAGTACGTATACGACCTCTTGAGTATTTCATCTACATCAAAACCTCAAAGGCGCAAAGTTTTAAGAATTTGTGAGGATCAAGGAGGAAATTGTTACATTAAAGGTAATAATACTATTTTATGACCTGAGCAGTTTCACAGAATTTCTCTGATGATCAGAAATGCATGTAAAAGATCTCTTTTTGCAGATTTAAAGTGGATTAATGTTCAGAGCACTGAAGAAGCCTGCAGGCTGCTAAAAATAGGAAACAAGAACCGAAGCTTTGCCTGTACTAGAATGAATGAGCAATCAAGTAGAAGGTTTGTTCCTCTAATTATCAGCATGCTCTGTCCATTTTGAGGGGAAGGGAGGGCACTTTAGAATATGTGTGGAACGAGCCACTCTTCAATAATAGTTTAATACTTCCCTTGATTATTCTGGATTTTTTTTTATGAAATTCTCTCTGAAACAAAACTAGCAGAGAGACTCTGTGACTAGTAGTAGCTGCACTCGGGTTGCTATTCATGTCTTTGGACGATCAAAAAGATCAAATCACATTCATTTTTGAGTGCCAACAGGGCTATGCATCCTGGCAAATGCTAGTGATGCTGAGTGACAATGGCTGTGTGAGGATGTTGAAGGAAAAGCTGGTTAATTTTTCATAGCTGGCAGTATAATTCTTGGAAAGCTGGAGCCTGTCATTGGGGGATATAGGAAGAAGCAAGTCCCGTGGTATCTTGCAGTGCTGCTAGATTTTCTAGATGCTTTTAGATTGCTGTGTTCAAGCTGATCTTACTTGGTGCTCAAGAATTAAACCTCTACCTTTTTATCTAGCTCTGGACAGGGATCAGGGAGAATCTGGCTTTTGATGAAGTGAGAGGAAATAAGGAAGGTTGTATAATTTCTATTGAAAGTGTGTCCTTTCTTGATTTTAATGATAATTTGTCCTTTAAGTGTGAAAGGGCAGTGTTTCATTTTTAGCTAATACAGTCATAGTGTTACTAAGCTTGCTTTTTTCTCTAAAAAGCAAGAGTTGTTGTTTTTTATTAGCTAAAGACAGCTGCTGTTAAATTTCATGCTCTTCTTACAGAGCTTATGCCTAGAATACCCACTGCTAAAGAAGTTTGTGTGCTGTGCTTCCTGATGAATCAGAGAAACTGGGCACTTCTGGTTTTGTGACTTTTCTCTTTGGTTTCAGACATGCCTACTGCCTGTGTAGATTGTTGTCTAAACCAGAGTTACTGGATTTTCAAGTGTTACAAATTCAACCTTTCTAGAAAACAGAATTATTTTAAAGCCAAACAAGTAACTGTGCATATTGAAGTAGGCAAAATTACAGGACTGTAAAACTTGAACTTTAATCCCTTCTCCCCAACATTTGTTTCTGAATTAATCTTTAATATTTGCTGAGTTCAGATACTGCCAAAGGTTTTCTATACAAAATTTGTACATGACTACTCTTCTTTTTCTCAGTAGAATTTAGTGAACTGGCTTGGTGTTTTTCTCCAGGACAGTTTGTAGTCTTCATGTGGTATTTTTCCTTTTCCTGTGTGAAGAGACATAGAAAGTCATAAAATACAGCTTTTTTTTTTTGCTGCTGAATGAATGCATTGCAAAAGTAACTAATATACCAAGATAACTAGTGAATTAATTCTTGTCCTTTCTTCAGCACTGAGCTTTCTTTGCTTCAGTGACTGCTTAATTTTCATAACTGATTATTAAAAACAACTTCTTTCCATTCCAGTCACAGTATATTTTCCATCAGGCTACTCAAGCTAACTGATGAGCATCAGCCACGTGTTCTTGGAGTATCAGAGTAAGTGAATGCTTCATGTGATTACCAAGAATGTAAATATTTTGGGAAAATTAATAAGGTGCAAGCATGCCAAACTGCCGAGCTTTCTAATAATAAACAAATCCTCTGAGAGTTGAGAAGAAAATCAGAACTCCACTGAGCACATAAACTGACTGGAAGCTCAACAGGCACAGAAGTGTTTTCCCATCTCTTACTCTAAGGTTTTGCTGAAGCAGCTCTGTCGGTAGTGTGTAAATTGAGGAAAATGTGTATTGTCTCACGTAATAGGGATGTGGTGGCAGAGTAAGACTGTGCAGAACCAGACTGTACGTCCTGGTGAGCAGAATTCAAGTGTCTGGCTGCTAGAGGGTGATCTCTACAGCTGGAGGGCAGCAGTTGGTGCTGAAGGCCCCAGGTGCAAGCTATGCCAATCTATCTTTCTGCTCTGGGACCAGACTTCATGGGTCTAATGTTTGTGACAACACATTTGGTGTGCTCTAAGAATGTAAATTAAAATCTATCATCACAAAAGAATTCTGGTGACATGATCTCAGTCTGTTCCGTGGTCCAGTGTACAGTAAGAGGGGACCATCAAATGATTTGCTTAAAAACTGTTCTCCATTTAATATAAAATGCTAATGTAAGTGCACCCTGGGAGAGCAGTGTTAAGTCCTTACACTTAAGTCTCTGCTTAAGTCTATGGTTTAGAGGAAACAACCTTGTCTTCTGGCCTGAAGGCATTTAGATAGCTTTTTTGGAATGGTGTGTCTTTTTTCGTTCTGATTAATTTAGCTTGATACAGAAAAATTAAGACAGCCTGTAACAGAGTGTTTTAGTTCAATCTTATCTGCTACTGCTTCTTTTGTCTCTGCTGAGCAGGGGTGGTAATAAATATACCTCACTGTAAGATAACACCTTTAAATGTCAGATGTTACAGTGATAAATACTCTTAAGAATAGATAACTTGAGAAAATGACTGCACCTGTATTTTTTTTTTGCTGTTCTCTATCATAGTGTATCCCCTTGAAAAAAATTGCAGCAGCTGTTAGGTGAGTGACAGAGTTTGTATGTTGCTTAAGGAAGAAAAAAGCTTTTCATCTTTTGCTGGAAAGGATAAAGAACATAAGGCTTTCATACATTTGAAATATGTGCCTTAATAATTTGTATAGGACATACTTTAGCTGTATGAAAGTTTATGGTCTTACAAATGATTTTATTTAAATAAATTTATGTATAAGTGAGTAATGGTATGGTCACATAAATTATCCAACTTCCAGGGCTTCCTATATTTCAACAGCTTTTCTAGTAGAAAGTAAAATTTACTGAATTCCTTGATTATCCAGGATGATTTTCTGATTGTAACCTGTTGTTCCATGAGGCACAATTCAGTGGCATGAGTTTAGCAGCAAATAATTGCTATAGGCAAGCAAAGAGCTCTATGGTGAGCTGGGAAGGACTTAATGTGTGTGTTCTGGATAACTCTTTCATGCAGGTTGTCTTTCTGTGACTTGGCTGGTTCAGAGAGGTGTAATAAAACACATGTCTTTGGAGACAGACTAAAAGAAGCAGGAAATATTAATAATTCTCTTCACATCCTTGGGAAGTGCATTGCAGCATTGAAGCAAAATCAAAACCCAAAGTAAGTGATAAGTTATTTACATGCCAAGTTTTAGGTGGAGACACTGTCTATATTTCTGCAAGCACTTTGCACAGACAAAATTGGAAAGCTACAAAATCCTTTAAGTCTTTTTTACTACAGATGTCACTCTAATGCCTGCAGAGCACCATTTCTCCATAACTGGTGTTTGTAGAGAGCAAAAAAAGGCAATTTGCAGCAAACTAACAGCATTTCTTTAGTGTATGTATATGAACAATGCACTTTTGTGTGCAAAGCTTCAGTTTTGTCTTCTTCATTTCTACCTGTATGTAATGCAAATTATACAGGTAGATTCATCAGGCAACTGATAGATGACATGTACTTAGCTTTTGGCTTGTTCCACTATCTGCTTTGGAACACTAGAAAACTGATGCAGTCACCATACTACTTTTAAATAGTTCAGTTTTTTGGGGAGCCTATGAAATCCAGGAAAGACCTTGCTCTTTGATATAAAATAACTTAGGCTTAAATTTCCTGAAAAAGAGAAAAACAGAATTAAGATAAGCTACAATACACCAGAATTTTACAATTTTTGTTTTGTTTCACAATTTTATATTTTTCCCTCCCTGAGGATGAAGCCAAGCTATATTCCATTTAGAGAGAGTAAGCTGACTCGTCTGTTTCAGCCATTTTTTTGTGGGAAAGGCAAAGCTTGTATGATTGTAAACATCAATCAGCATACTTCCACATATGATGAAACACTGCATGTAATGAAATTTTCAGCTATAGCCAGACAGGTAAGAGTATATCTACTTTCTCTGCTGTCCTGAATTTTTTTTTTTGTTAGTAGTGATTTGTGAAATGATCCATTTGTATGGATTTTAGTGTGATTTGGATTCTTGATTCATCATATTAGTTTTTCTGCATGTAGCCTCTCTAAAAGTAGTAGGGCTTCTAGTAGTCTTGCCTATCTTCAAACTTATTTGTGGTAAGAAGTTTAGACCACTGCAGGTGTCTGTTCATTTCTACACCACTGATGCTCTGTGCAAAACACAGGGCACTTTCAGGTATGACTGATTATACCATATATCTGAACAACCTCGGGATTTCAATTCAAACTTTTCATGAGTTACTTAACCTGGGTGCAGCTGAACATCTGTTGTACAAGAGGAGTTGTTCACAGCTTCTTGGGCAGTTGGTGGTAGTAAAAGGAGTATCATCTTCTTTTGTAGTTTAAATGAGATCTTTTGCAACTGCATTGCTCCTATTTGGCTAAATGCAAGTAATTAATAATAAATGCCTTGGCAAGCTTTTCCTCCATCTCATTCAATACCCCTGGGTGGATCCCATCCAGTCCATAGTCTGTGTGTGTCTATGTGCTGTAGCAGGTCAATGATCATTTCCTCCTGGATTATGGGGGCTCCTAGATTCTGCTCCTTATCTCAATCTCTCATTAAATTCAGGACTTGGGGTTGATGTTTGGCCTTAACTTGATTCCGGTTCCCTGGATCTGCTTCTTGCAGGGAGTGGGATGCTGGGCTATTCTGTGTTTCATGGCAGAAATAATTTTTTTAGTCTGGAGACACAGATTACTTCTGTCATGTTATTACAAATCTGTAATAGCATGTCTAATATGATCTCAGAGAAGAAGATTTTTCTAATTCTCTTCAGGCGTGACTTTTGTTGTAAGTGTTGTACTGTGGAGACAAATTTCTGATATGCTGTCCTATGACATAGTTACTTAAAATCTTTATGTAAATAGCATGAATTGCTGAATCCTGGTCATGAATTGCTGAATCCTGGTCGTGTTATTTCAGAAAGGAGCAAATGTTGTAGGGATTTTCTGCTTTTCATTAACTTTGCAGGAAACTACACCAAAACCCTTCTATTTTAGGGGAAGAGAAACCACCTGTCTAGACAAGGATAAGTTTCCTAGCAGATATTTCCCTTTTCACTCTTTTTAGAGTACTTAAGTCTTATGTTCCTGTAAGAATTGTTACGTTGATGGATTCTTTTCTGCTAAAAGGCACATAAGCTTTGTTGACATTCATGTAATCACTAAATATTGTGTGAATACAACAATGCTCTCATGCCACTTCTTCCTGTTATTCTGATACCTACAATATTGACAGCATTGGTAAATCATCTCTGGATATTTCAGGTTATCCAGACAATCCTGCCCAAAAATTTTGGTTATTTTCCACCAAAGATGGTTGGAGGTGATGGCAAACCTGTCATGCACTTTGATGCTAACACATCTGTGGATGACTTTGCTGACAGTACTGAAACCTCTGCAGAAGAGGAAGTGGACATCACCATTCTGAGTCATGAGGTAAATACATGTCTGCTTAGAACTGCACTCAAGAAAGCAATTGCTGTTAGTTCTACTATTGTTTTAGCATAAGAGATGTGCTCAAAGTTGCATTAAATGGGAAGTTGAAGTTTCTGTTTAGTGTCAGACAGACTAGATTTAGTGGCCTAGTTCAGTGTAGCTGTGGAAGGGTGCCCTGTGGCTTTCTAGTTAGGTCTAGTGCTAAATTTGAAATTCAACTGATTGCTCAACAAGAAGACTAAGGAAGCAGTGCATGTCTTTAAAATAATAAAATTTAGTTTTTTGTGTCTTTTTTTTTTTTTGGAAACGGCAGTAATGAGTTAAGATGCAGCATTTTAAAAACAAAGCTATGCAATCTAATAACAATAAACTGTAAAAATCATAGGTTTTATGTTATGTTGTACAAACTAATACTTAATGCCAAAACAGAAGTAAACTTTTTGATAGTGGACACCATCAAAATGGACACAGGATGTATTTGCAGTAGAAATTAATGTTTGAATATATTTAAACTTTGATGCAGACCCCCCAAAAAGAGGCTTATAAAAAGTACCCTCTGTGGATGGCTCCCTGTTTGAATATTTTGTTTGAGATGCATGTCAGCATGTGTTTCAGTCTTGGTTTTTGAGCTGAAACATTTTAAATTTAGGACCTCTTGAAAGCTGCAGAAGACTTAAAGGAGAAGGTAGCTGCAGAAAGGCGAAGTAAGCTCCTTCTGGAGGTGAAGATACGTAAAGAGATGGCAGAAGCAATGTTTCGACAGCTGCTGGAAACAGAGGAAGCCTGGAGGCAAGTCACATTGCAGTCTGCTTTGAGACTGAAAGGCTTCCACATGTATAAAAGCATACCTACATATGGATGTATATGCATACATGTGTATATTCAGGACATATCTACTCATGTTATTTAGAGAAGACAGGGCTGCACAATTTCAAAATCTCTGAAGGAAAGGGAAGAAAGAACATTAAACTTGTTCAGATCAGCCTCTTCCCACTTACAGTGAAAAAGTAATGCTGCTTTCTGTTCAGCTTTCCTCTGTTGAATTTGTAATTACTGGAGCTTGCCTTGGCTTGTTATTACTACTTAGCAGAGGTGGAAGATTGTTACAGGTACCTCACTGAGCCGATTTTTCCAAAAGATACACTCTGTCATGTTAATATGCATGCATGTGCTTAAGGTAATTTGAATCATAGCTCTTTTGAGCTCCTCTGCATGACTTACGAGCCACAATTAGTTTGATATTTTATGAATTACTGTGCCTTTATGAATTATCTTATGAATTATGAACCCCGCACTGATGTTAATTTAGGAATTTTTTTTCCAAGTCCAGATTCCTCAAGCTGAGTGCACTTCCTCTTAACTCTTCTTTAAATCACCTTCCTGCTGTTTGAATTGTTTAAAAAATTAATACCAAGTTGCCAGCTGAGCACACTATGGTTTAAGCCTGGCACTAGCTTTAAAATTGTTTGGTTGCCTTTGGCCAACACATGAATTAGCATTGATGCTTTTTCTCTCTTGAGGTGATGTTCTGCATCATTGATGGAGATGTTTTAAAATTTTGACAGTAATGTGGAATGTATTGAAATAATAGATGGAGAGGGACTTCTCACAAGAGTATGTGGTGACAGGACAAGGGGGACTGGATTCAAACTGTTGTTTGAGTCCACCAATTCAAAGAGTTGGTTTAGCTTGATTGTCATGAAAAAATTCTTTACTGTGAGTGTGATGAAGCACTAGGAACAGGTTGCCTAGAAAAGTTGTGGATGCCCCATTCCTGGAAGTGTTTGAAGGCCATGTTGGAAAAGTCTAGTGAAAAATGATCCTCCTCATGATAGGAATGTGAGAATTAGATGATCTTTATGGTCACTCCCAACCCAGGCCATTTTATGATTATATGAAAATGAATTTGGTATTTATCTTAAATGGAAAAAAGAAAAACCAACCAAAAACCAAAGTGAGAGATGCCCTCAGGATATATGCTTCAATTGTAACATCTAAATAGGTGTGGTAACGTCTATCATCATAGGTTGGTGGATTTTCTTATAACTTTTTTTGACAAGTGTTAAGTGTGTGTTCTTCTATAGTACTTTCTTTGGTATATGCCAAGTAGAAGTTACACTTTGGAAAGGAAAAAATGACTTTTTTTCTTTTTATTTCACTATTTCTGATTAGAGCAATACTGTTAATATTCTCAGCTGAATACATGTATTCAAATGTAATAGCTGGAATGCAAACATATGATGTATAACCAACATGTTCTTTTCAGCAACCGCTTGGAAGATATGAAAGATAGTTATGAAGAAAAACTCGAGAGCAAATTTGAAATGTATAAAGAGGCTATTAAGAAACATGCATATATGTGTGCCATGGAACAAATTGAAGACCATTATGTTCCCATAGAAGAATTTCTAGCTGAACAAGAGAAAGTTGAGGTATGACTTGATTGCCATTAAGGTATGCTCTAGCGTCTTAATTGTAAATTTTGCTTTTCTTTGACAGAATCACTCTGGGATTTTGAATGTAGCACTAAACAAGGAAAATAACTAGCAGTTCAGCCTTGCTGTTCTGTGTTCAGTGCTCACCATAAGGATACAGATGTCTTCTCTCTAGCACTACCTGTAGTGCTCACCTAAACTGCAGGATCATTGAGGGCACAGTTCAGTTAAATCCAAATCATCTTTATCTTTGTGGTGCAATGATTGGAACACCCAGGAGAATGATGTATATAGGAGTCTGGCTTTCTAGAGATCTTTGGAATCATAGGATGTAGAGTAAAATGCTACTCTGAAAGGGTGGTGGGGAATTTGTTACAGGATAGCTATTTTAATTATAATTGATCTCTGGTCTGGAGGTGAGGATTGTGGGATGAGAAACTGATGAGAAATCAAACTTCAGGCAGGAGAGAACTGAATGTCCTGAATGTACCTAAACATTGAATTGCTCAGAGTTGGCATTGCTACTCCTTTTGCAATGCAGCCAGCTTAGCTATGAGCAGCTCAGTATTCTAACCTCTGCAGAGATGGTTAAGTGCATCCAGGCAGCAGATGAGCCCTGTGGGCCTTGTTGTCTTTGGTGGAAGAATAGAACAGCTGTGATGTCCACCAGAGGAGCTTTCTCACTGCACTCTCCTCTTCTGGAATTGATAAGACATCACATTCTATGGATAGGCAAGTTCCTTTCAAGACATGAGAAGCGAGTTCCTCTTGTAGATTGTGGTATATAAATATTTCTGCTTTTACAGCTCTCCATTCAGGTGCTGGTAAGAAACACCACATTATGTAATGGCCTGTGTTTTTCCATCTCCTTCAAATTTGTCTCTTCTCCTCTCTTAGACTCTGTTTCTATGTTCAGTTAAATGCTAGCTATACACTATATCGAAAGGACAAAAAGTTTTAATAGTACTCTTATACTGGCCAAGAGGCTGCATAAGGGAAGATTCAAAAAGCAAGATGCTTTTGGTAGCAAGTCAGGTAAGAAACTGTTGAATTCCCCGAGATGTAGAAGGGTTAGTTGACAAAGGGAGAGAACAGAATGAATCTGAGTGGGCAGCTTCAGAGAACCAGAATTAGACTAATAACTTTTCTTGATGATGCCACTTGTTTGATTTCTCACTCTGAAATACCACCCCAGCAATCTGACAGATACTGAAAAGAGTTTGAAATTACAATGTGGCACTATGAAGTACAGTCTTCATTAATTAGCAAGCTAACTTGCAACAATGTTTAGTACAGACACACTAAAGTTTCCTTTCTGCCATATGGTTACTTTTAATACCGTTTAGAAATCCTCAGACTGGAAGAATTGAATCCTTCATAAAGAACCTTCCTCCTAGATATTTTTGTGGCCTGAGTCTTATCACTTACTCTACCTATCCATAACCTGTGAAATAATTTAAAATTGCATGTTTGTGTGGTGTAACTGAAGGATGTGCAGTAATGCATCAGATCAAGCAGAAACACAGACAAATTCTACCATATGCCCTTTTTTTTTTTTTTTTCAGGAGAGAGAAAGGAAAATACTGCAATTGGAAAGGCAACTTGATGAACAGTCAGGGAGGCTGTTGGCTCTGGGAAGTCTGAGCTCGGATATTTCGACTACTGAAAATAGCATGGAACGAGGTAGGAATGTAATCTGGGTATTCAAAGTTCAGTTCACTTCTGGTAATGTATATAAACAAACAAACTTTTCTTTTGCCTATAGATCTTATGGACAGCACATTGAAGAGAGCCAATGAAGGATTGCAGAAACAATGTAAAGAGAAGGAAGAGGTAGCTCTTGCTTAGTATTTTTCTGGGGGTAATGATTGTAAACTCTATCATGGTTCAATGCTTAAAGATGTGCGTTGTAGACAAAAGTATGAAGATTCCTGTAAATGGGCATTGAGCTTATCAAAAAAAAAAAAAAAGCCCTTGCTCAGTTGTGGATGACTTTTGTCAGACTGTTCTGGGCCTTATTCTGGTCTGTAAAACCATTTGCTACTGTAACAAGTTGTGGTGGATGTGGTGTGAGTTGGAAGTAAGGAAGTATGTTTAGCTTTGTGCTGGAATTTATTGTAAATATTACCATGACCTCAGAGCTTTCCTTCCTGAAATGCTTCCTTCTTCTGCATAGGAGGACAGTTACAGAACCTGGTAATAGTTTAGATTTTAGATCTAAAATCAAAATAGTGCCTTAAAGCAGTCATTTTTGAAAGTACTCAACTCCACTATCACCCTAAACTTAAGTAAAGGTGAATATCTCTGTTCTTCAAACAAGATTTCTGTGCTCTGAATATCATATAGATGGGGGAATAATGGAAAACATTCATTTTTAAGTATGCATTTTTATTCTATTCCTTGAGTGATCTTCTTGTAAAGATACAGTTCATTTCCCATGTTTCAAGAGGATGTGGGGAGAAGGGAAGACAAAAGTTTTGCTGTTTCTCTAATATCAAATATGAGGAGAGATTAGAGAAATAGTTCCAGCTGGTTTTAATAAACCATGCAAATGGAAAATGAACTTAAGTCCATTTCTATTAAGAAAGAATACTCCAAAAGTAACCTTTTCCTTACCAAGTTTAATGTCTTGTGCTATGGCTATAGCATTTGTTTTCCACTGTTTTTGAGAGCTCTACATCATTTTCCCATGTCACTTTCAAATTTTTGTGAAATTTTTATGCTTGTTATGGGGATACAGTTAGTGACTGTTTTGTGTGGCTAGAAAGTGTTAGAATGATGAGATTGATTCCTGACAATAACTGAAGTAAGAATGGATTAAACCAGTTGATTCCATCAATGCCTTGCTGCTGCTTTGCCTCAAAGATCAGTGCATATGTGACTTGTAATTCAATTTTTTTTCTTCCCATTCAGCCATTAAACATGGGCTAAGGGTATGAGGTTTTTTTTAGCAACTTTGTAGAAGTAAATTAATGGTAACATCTATTTTTCTGCTTCAGAATTTTTTTGCCTCTTGGGACTTAAGTTTAATCCATTAATATTCCCATTAGAAAGGTGAGGTCTTCTGTGGTAACTGTGATCCAGTTCTTTATGGGAGTAGTGTTAATGAGACAAAAGTGTTCTTTTAAGTACTTTTACTGAAATGAAGCAGGCTGTTCCAGATGTAACTTAGTCTGTGCTACTGCTCATTGACTGGCAGTTGTGTAAATCATAGTAGCTTCAACACAACAGCCTTGGAATACTCTAGCTGTATTTTATCACCTGAAATGATGAGCTGGGACATAGGAGGTTGAGAAAAGATTTTCTTGTTTTGATCTTGCAATTTGCATTGTTCTAGTTGTAAACAAAATTAAAACATGCTGTTTTGAACTTTCATGTGTATGGGCTTTATTTTCAGCTTATAAAATCTCTGAAGCTTAAAATACAGAAACTAAATGAAACCCTTTTAGAAGCTAATGAAGGCTATAGAAAAATGGCAGAAGAAAACAGTCAACTGAAGCACGCAATCATGCTCAAGGTTAGTCAATGATTTAAAAACAACTTTAATATGGCTTGTATCTATAGTTGTTCTGGCTGCTTCTGCAAATTTTACATGTAAAATCAGTGTTAAATTAGCAATTTGTTTTGATGTTAGCATTTTTTCTGTGCCTGACTTCCTGACTTATGAGCTCAGAGCCCTTGTGTTTCACTACTTGATTCTGAATCTTGTAAGACGAAATTAATTTTTCAACTCACGTGATAGACTCTGTCAATCGGGTAACTCTGCTGACAAAGGCTGCTAATCTAAAGATGTAATGAATGAAAATGTCAATCATAAAGATGTCAATCAAAGAAAATACTACTTAGAACTCATCATGAGGCATGTTGCTGAGGCAAGGAAGGTGTGCACAAATGCTACTGCACCAAGGCCTAAGGATCTATGGCTTTAAAGCTATACTGATGGTCCTGCCACAAATGGCCAAACTGGATGAGAGATAGGGGCAGATAACCTGTTTAATACAGAAATGGACATCTTTCCTTCAAAAGCAGGGACTTCCTAACATTTACTGCATCTTGCCTCAGATATCATCTAGATTCCCAAACAAAAAAATGAAACTTTTGAACTCTTGGCACTTTGAATCTAAGCCTCACTTGTAACCTGCAGGTGTAATAACTGCTTAGTGATGTATTTCTTTGAACATTAGATTAATTTCTGCATACTTCTTAGTTTAAGTCTGAGATTGAAAATTATTTTACTTGAACTTTTTAATTGGAAGTTACCTTCCTATCCATTGTTAATAGGAAGGTGATTTTCTTAACCACAGAGATTAAAGAGTGTATTTAACACTCTGTATTCTGCCCACTCAAACCATTTTTTCAGTCCTGGTTAGCAGATTTATGCCATTAGAGTTTTGATTTGGCCACTTTTGCTTTCAGAAATTACAAGGCAGGAAAGCTGCCTTTATCTAGTTCCTAGAACAACATCAGTTCTTTGCATAGTGTGGCAAAGCATTTTAGCATCAGCCTCCTAGTCAGACTTGGTCTCTAACTAGATTGTATGGCCCTGTAGTTTGCTGAGTTTTTAATTACTTTGTTGTAATTTAGAGGAAATGGGTACTGAATGGCCATATGACATAGTAATAACAAAGGTATTTATGGGTTTAATAAAATAATGTGAATAAGAAATTTAACTGCATAAAAGAGAGAGACCATGCAGTGTTCACATACTTAACACAGCCTTATCCTCACAGGATCAAGAAATGAATAGTCTTCAGAACTGGGCTAAACGTGTTCTTGAGCTTGAAGAAACAGTGTCTTCCCTGCAAAAAGAGCTTGGAGAACAGAAAAAGAATTTCTTTGCAGAGGAGTCAAAACAGCAGAAACCCAAGAGAGGTTTGCTGGCTAATCTGAAATCCACAGTAGCATCCACTGCTAGTACACCTCTTGGTAAAGGCTGGGGGAAGAACGAAGAGGCTTCACCCTATTCAAGAAAACAAGGACTGTTGCCTCATAAAGCAAAAGAATAATATTTGGTAAATCAAAGTGTGCAATTACTAGGCTTCTTTATTAGTCTTAAACTGTGGGTAGCTCTTTCTCACTCTTAAGTACCATCTTCACTGTCATATTGACTGAGAAAAATCTTTCATACAGAACTTTTTAAATTGAATCAGGGTTGAATTTAGAGCTATAAAAGTTTGGGTCTAGACATGTGCTTTTACTGTTGATATAGGGATGTGATCTGAGAAATATATATTTTAATTCTGGAGTAATTTCTATCATGGACACTTCTGTACTGATAAATGTGTGGTTCATGCAAAGTGGGATATCCCTCATCTGCTATTTATATTTTTAAGTTATTTTATTTCATTGCTGGTTCCTAGAAATCAGATGCCTTGAAAACTTAATCCAAGTAGTTAAAATAGCATGGTTCTTCAGTTAATATTCTGGTTTTGACCTGGAGACTCCCTTCTTGGGACCAAACTAAGCAAAATGCTAAAGAAGGCAATGAAATTATATCTGATCTGGCTCCTTGCTAATTTTCAGCTAACTTGGCTTTGTAAAGAAATTTGTTTTAATAAAACTTGAATTTCCACTAGGAATAGGTATTAAACTTTGAAACATGTATTTAATAAAATTTTGCATTGCTAAATTCAGCTCTGACTCTTCATTTTATAAACCAACAAAACCAAGATAAGAAAAGATAATGAAATTAGAGCCCAAATAATGATAGTGATATAGGATGATCTTGAGTTGAAAGCATCATATCCTTGACTATATTACTTAGCTTTTATGTAGTAGCTTAAGGATGGGAGACTGGAGCATGATAACATTTAAAGAAGTTTTCCTAAAGCCCTTTCCAGTCAGTGAACGTGAGGGGATTTTTAACTACTGTGGAAGTACAATGCCTGTAATTTCTGGAGGTTTACTGTGGAATCTGTAAGAAAATTGGATTGATCAGTCCCTGTAAAGGTGTTTCTCACAGTGGAAGGGGACTGAGTTCAAAGCAAGAGCCTCTCCCTCCCTGGGGAGACAGTAGGTGGTGCAGCCTTCCCATGTGACAGGAGGACAGCCCTGCTCTGCTGTGACTCCTCTTGCCAGGTTGCTGAGAGTTTTGAGTTGGTCTGTGATCAGTAATCACTCTGACATCTGTTTAACAAGGCTGTAGAGGTTGTACTTCAGCCATTGCTTTTCTCATGTTTTGAGCTGTTTCTGTTAAATATGGGGTTATCTGGTTTTAGTAGTTCTGAAGGTCTATAATCCCTGCAAGGTAAAATTTCTAAAATATTTGTCTATTCCAACATAAACTATTCCAGCTATTAAAAAATATTTTGGTGTAGTTATATGAGACACTGAATGTTGATCTCTTGAATAAGAAAGTGGTTATGTACAAATTGCTTTAGGAAAAGCAATTAAAACAGAAGTTAAAAATCATCAGAATGGGCTAATACTGGAAAATTTCCACAATACCATTTCAAACTACCTTGTGCTACACCTTGTCTAGCAACTTTATGTAACACTAACTATAACCTCCTACTCCCTGAGCAACTGTTCTATGTTCCCTCTCCTTTTTTTTTTTTTAGTCTTAAAATAAAATGAAGCTTGTAGTGAACTACTGGCCAGTACTGAACTGTTAATGTTTTCCAAAATGTTGCTAAAGCACAGTGTAGCTTTTATGTTAAAGGCTTTTGGGAAGCTGTTTGCAAGAATAGCTGAGGATTGGTTCTTCTCTTCATGGCCTCCAGAATAATAAGATACCACAATAAGGATGCAAAAATGGTGGGTTTAGTCCTTTTCAGTTTCTCAAAGGTGTAAGGAAAGCAGAGTCCATTAATCTTGGTAGTGGTGATCAGATTCCCCTGTTCCACATGAAGCTACCACTGAATAGAACATCAGCTGTTTGTTTTATATCAAATTACTACCACACTACTAGCTTCAGATTAAGTGTTTATTAAAATTATAAATCACCATACAATAGAAACTATTTACATATTTAACTGCTAGTCTGTTTAAACTGCACAGTTTGACTGAAGGAAGCCACTTCAAGAAAAGAAAAGCCATTAATACTTCTGCTGCTGAGCTTCAACTGCAGGCACACTGAAGCTTTCTCAGAAAGTTTTTAAGCTTCTACAAATTACCATTTGCCTAAATAATTGGGCTGAAGGGCGGCAAAGATGTGTACTGGGTTTCAGTTGTAAGAACCAGTGTCACTTTGAAAAAGAAGTAATCTATGCTCTGTTGTGGTTACATTACAAGTGTACTAGCTCATCTGTTTGGGTAAGTAATTTCATAGAAGAATTCATTGTAAAGAGCACAGCAACTTGCATTCACTTTAAGAATTAGATTTCTGATACTAAGCAACAGCTGACAGTGTCACTGCAATGTAACTTGATATCTTATTGCATGTTTCCACAAATTGTTTTTGATAGTGCTAGAGCTAGTTTTAGCTGTCAAACAGATTTGAGGTTAGTTGATTAAAGCAGCAAAAATATAAGGAATATTCTTGAATAACCACAGAGGATTAAAAATGAAGATTAAAATATTTTCACTGGTAATATTTTCAGTGACTGCATTGAGAGTATTAACTTCCTTCAAAATCCTGTGCTTTTCCATGGACTTCAGATGATGACTTTGGCCTTGTGGGAAGCTGAAGCTTGAACACAGAGTGAAGTGTGCTGCCACATCTGCAGTCATGTGTGTTCATCTTGCACTTCTGCATCTGATGGTTTTGTAATGCTTTGAAAATTATTTTAAATTTAGGGTTTTGCAGCAGTAAATCAGAACTTTTTTCAGTGTAAAGAATTACATACATAACTTTTCATCAAAAGAAACCTTGACACTGTTTAGAAAGTCTTACAAGAGGTGACAACATGCCTAATACTAATGTGAAATAACAAGGATATAAAAATATTTTTTGCAATATGCTGTATTTCAAAAAAGATGATTTAAGAACATCACCATGTCTTAAATCTGAAAGTTCTCCTTTGTGACTTTTTGTTTTGAAAACAGCTGTTTCTGCATCCTCTCAACCCTTTAAATCAAGGTCTCCTTGTAACATAGCCGATGACTTAGATCCTAAGAAGGTCTTTTCAAGCTGTACCAGGGGTTGATTGCTTTCCTTCCTTCTCCCTCCCCACCCCAAAAAGCCTGTCTGCTTTGGGGTGTTTCTACAGATGCAAAACACAGAGCCTTTAAGGAGAACTTGAAGCTTTAGAGGAACTGTTTTTACCAAATAAAAACATTATTTCTCTGCAGAATTATTCTTTCCTTCAGCATTTCAGCTTCTACACTCAGTTAAGACATCTGAATGCATGAAATAATTGGTTTGAGCAGTCTGTTCTAAAGATAGTCTGTGCCAATGATCTGTGGCAATATAAAAAGTGTTCTTTGTTCTATGGCTGTTGTTGATACTGCCCTTCTGTTGCTGTGTAGAAGTCATCAAGCACACTTTGTAGATAATCAAAGGTTGGCCTCTCTTCTGCTTTGTCTTTCCAGCATGTTTTCATGATATCATAAAGCTCAGCTGGGCAAGTTTCCATGCGTGGCATTCGGTACCCACGCTGAAGAGCAACCATCACATCTGAATTACTCATACCTGCAATAAAAAACAAAGAAGAAAGATTTGATGAAATTATCTCTATTAGAGATTTTTTTTCTTTTTTTTTACTTCACTCTAAAGATCTTCACCCACTAGTATAATACCTTTGCTACTTATTAGAGGTGGCCCCTAGCATAAGTTCAATAAACAAGGTCAAGGTGTGCACCAGCAATAAGTGACTTGGTCTGAAAATCCTGTGAGAACATTTCCATTTCTGCAGCTGAGCATTACAACCTCTTTAGTGCCAAGTCTAGCAAGACTCTGGGAAAAATCCAAATTCTTGTCTCCAGAGCCATCTCTGTTCCATTCTTCTGATCAGTGCTGTCCCCATTTATTCTGCTTCCTGTGGTGTTGTGATTTCCAGCAAAAGCCTGCCCTGGCACCAGCCTTCATCTCTAGCTGCAGTGCTGCTGTTCTGCTTGCTGGAGACCCATCCATCCTGAGATTGAGGGCAGCCTCCCTTTTGACCACACTGCCAGTCAGCCTGCCCAAAACTTTCAGGATTTCTTCTACATCAGCTTTTGTGTAAATGCTGCTGATTGCAAGATCCTGGACAGTTGCTCATGAAACCATTAATTGTAATAGGCAATTTCCCCTCTTGTCCTATTCCTGTCATGCAAAACCATCTTGCCAGCTATGCTGAGCTTTGTTTTTTTGTCCCCTGCTATGATTTTCTTTCAGAGGATAAGAACTGTAGGTACCAGCAGTGTGTTTGCATCTCACATGCCATCTAATGTCACATGAGAGAGTCCCGCCCTAGGCTCCATCCTTCTCCCCCTTTCTTTTACTTCCTGTCACACACACCATACCCACCCCCACCCCCCCCCACTTTATCAAACCCTTGAGAAATTGGTTCACAGAATAATTTCAACACCTACTCTCAGAAGGTCAGCTATGCTAGGGCCGGCTTTTGCTATTTTAGGCTCACCACTTCCTACCCAGAAACCTGCCTTTAGGCTTGTCCCTTCCTCTGCAAATCTAATCATCCCAATGGTTGCATTACCTTCTCTGGCACAGACTCATTTCTGCACTCAGTGACTGCTGTTTGTTCTGGTGGCTGGGCATGCAGGAAGCACCTGTGCTTCAGCCTAGAGATTCACATTCACCAGAGAAGGCTTTTCCCTTTTGAGAAAGGTATCCCAGACCTCTCAGCCACTCCTCTGGCTAGATGCTCCACGTGGCACAGTTCTGCCCAAGCCTGCAGTTTCTCCAGATTTTGTCAGGCCATTCAGCCTCTGGTCAGGTCCATGCAGGACAGTCTCCTGCACACTCCAGCTCCCCAGACCTGCAGGGAGAGCAGCTCTGCTGGCTGAGAGGAGGGAGGATGGGTCCTGCTCTGAGCAAGGTCAAGAGTGGAGATGCAGATGTGGTGCTCCCCGGAATCCTTGGTGCAGCTCTGTTGCTGCAGGCTCTGCAGACCTTTGTATGTATTATCTGACTGCTATAGCTGTGGGTTGAGTCACTTGGCAAGTAAGGAACATTTGAATTACAACCAAATGAGAACTTTATCCACTATAACTACTTGGATTATTCAAGATGACCATAGTTCATATAGTTGACTTCAGCTCAAGCTTGTTGGCTTCAAGCTTTTCCAAAAATATCCTCAGCCATGTAATCTGAGCCTGGATCAAAGTGCTTACTTTGGGCCCATCTTTTGCATTTTGAGTTCCTCTTTGGAAGGAGAAGGGAAGTTTTCCTGAACTAATACTGCCCATGTGCAGAAAAGAAGTATTTCAAAGGAGGGGAAGGACATGTTGTCACAGAATAAGGAGTTACTGCTATACAGAGAAAAATTAAATGCAGGAAGAAAGTCAATAAAGCATTTTATAGAGAACAGCGATTGGACTGCTTGAACCTCAAGAAATGGATTGTATATAATATATGCAGTGAAACAGTTATTCCTACCATACAAAATCTTAGTTAACCATGCTGCTATGTGAAGACGGCTGCTACCAGGCTTTTGTGCAGAATGGGGATGATTTTTTGGATTTAAGTACTTCATAGGATTGTGCTTAAATCTGTTGTCTGCAGAACTGATGGTTACATTGTGAATGCTAAGGACAAAGCCTGTGTTTTAGCTACCCTGCAGGAAAACTATCTGTTTAGTATCCATTTGAGTTCAGAAGCAAAAAATGAAAAGACTTTTATCAGTATCCCACAGCAAATATGTTATGTACATACTTCCATGTGTTTGGGGTTTTACTTAAAATGAAAATGGTTACCCACAGTCCAAACAGGATTCTCAAAATAGCTACTTGTTTAACTTTACTTTTTTAAAATGTTTTCAAATTTTTTTCTTTTAGTAGCTAAAGCATTACCTGTCTTACCATATGTACATCCTAATCATTAACAGAAATGTATTGCACATATGTATTTATCACACTTACACACACTTGAATACTAAAGTTTTGGTACATGCCTGTTAATTTATGCTGTGGTACCTGTTAGGTTTCACAAATACATATTCCTTGTTGTTAGGGCCTGGGAAATGATGTGACCAGAGTGGTATGGAGGAAGGATCCCACTGTACAGAAAGAGTGATACCTTGTGAAGAATAGCAGGCACAACTGGGATGCAATTATGGATGTTGCCAGTATTGACATACTGTGTAATCACCCAGAAATTAGGTTTTAGCTACCAATTCAATTTATGTGCCCAGAGAATCAGATCTTTTCTTATATTTCAGAGGTAGTTCCTGAAACTCTAGTTCCACTAATGGCTTTGAGTTTCTCAGGAAGAGAAACAGCTGTTGGAATTTAAGAACAAAGATCACAAAAGCTCCAAGTTTCTTGGCTAGAAATGCTTCCTACCAAGTTGAGTATAGGTATTGGCTACTTGCCAATTTCAACTCCAACTGTTTCATATGCAGCTATAAGCTGAATACTCTGGTTGCTAGAGCTGGTTAATAATTGAAAATATTACTTTGAAGCAGTCCCACTAGAAGTGAAAAATCAATTCACTATTTCTGTCCAGTGGCTATTGGTTACAACCTATCATCAGCTTACTATTGCCATGCTGGGGTAATCTACCCTAATCTGTCATATCTCTTAGTGTAAAGTAGATTGGTCACCCATGTATTTTGCTGTGATTCTGATGCTCAGAATCAACTTTCAGTCTAATAGGCTATTTCAATTTATACTTCTATTTAAAATAGATAGATATCTTTTGTCCATTTCAATGCAAGCAATACCTGCAAATATCAAAATAAAATAGTTGCAATATTAAAATCATCTAACATGCAATCAAGAGCCTTCCATATGTAACTGCTGGTTGGTAAATGAATCCACAGTGCACTGAGTATTTATGGTGCTCATAAAAATGCTCCCACATTTAAAAAAATATTGGCCAGGCTTCCCCTAGAAGAGAGATTTTCCCACAGCAGTGCAGCAGTACCACGTCTGCTGTACAGATTGACACTGTTCTTAGAATAAAACCATGATATGGTTTATGAAGGTAAAGAGAGAGCAGATTCAGCTGCAGAATTAAGTATTGGATTGAGTTTTGTATTTTTGTTGTGCTGGTTTCCAGGTGACCTTGTAGGTTTGCTCTTAGAAGGACCATTTTCTAAGCAGAAATTCTTCAGAACTAATCTTGTGAGCCCAGCTCAGTGCAGGAGCTGTCTGTACACAGAGGCAAGTGGTAATGGGAAAAAAAAAGAAGGTATTTTGACTTTGGGAAGGGCCATGCATTTCTTGGCTGCACACATCTCCCTTCTGATCCTTCAGTGGGACATGAGCACTGTTTAAGAAGAGCTTTGGAAGGACCTGCTGGGCTGTCAAGTATTTCATAGCCTTTACCTACAAACTGACCCAGACCACCTAGCTGTGCAAGCAACCCTATCACCTCATGAAGTTTAAAGGGGATAGTCTCGAGCTTAAGTGCTTTCCTGGCCTAGAACTGTGCCATGAGAATGTCTGGTTTGGCTCTGCCTCTTGTATGGAAAGTCACTATGTTCTTCCATAGCAGTGAAAAGTGGGCTGCCATCATCCCCTTCCCACTGCCCGAGTCTTGTGGGATTTCCCATCTCCCTGTGTCCAGAGGTGTTCTGCCTACTGTCACTTCAGGGACTTGGGTCTGCCTCTTGACCATCTCTGGCAGTTCAGGTGCAGAATTTCAGCTGCTCATAAAGTAGTGAAAATGTTTTCACTGTTTAAACAGCAAGAGCTGCTGCACTGGAGGCACTGGGAAAGCTTTGCTTGGATGAAATATCTGGTCTCCCTTTCCTGGATGCCAAGGTTCTTCTCAGAAGTTACTCTGCCTATGAGATGTGCAGTGCAGGTGAATGTGGCTGTACTTTTCCCATTTGCCCACAAGAGAAGGGAATTTAGGGCAATTTCCCATAACCTCAGTAAGCTTAAATGAATGCAGTCTATTGCCCAGAATTAATCATCTATGCCTGAGATTTTATGTGCATAACAAGACCCCTTTATACAAGGCGTCTCTGTGTGCTGGAAACATTAATATATATTTTGTTTAACAATGACAAATGAAACATGAAGCACATGACCATCTCACAGCTACCCAATGCAGCTCCATTTGATGTGCACACCTCCTGACTGTATGGATCAACAAACAGTAAACATTCCTAGTGGTACATCAACACTGCTTTAGTGTCTGCTTTCATATTTGTTTAGACTAGCTAACACTGATAAATTATTGCAGCCTATTTGCTTGTGAAAACTTGCTTTCTTAGTATCTTCTCATATTATGTTATTAAAATCCCCAGCAGCTTACAGAGCACTGCTAGAACTTGCAGCACTGCATCCTCACCATAGGACTGTGCTTCTGTCCACAAAACAGGGATGTCATAAATGCAGGATCTGCATTTGCTGCAGTTGTAGCACCTTTAGAACATATAAAAATTACTATATACCCATGGTGCCATTAGCCTGTTTGCTAAAATTTTGCCCTGAAGAATCATGTGCATTACACATACAGTGACTAAGTTTTCAAAGCAGTAAGATTATGTGTAAGACATTTTTCCAATCATGAGTGTCACTACTGTCAGATGACAACTCCTTCCCTGAAAATTTTCTTTGCCTTTTAGCACCAAAGTATAAATGCAGAGTGAAAACACAGGCCCATACCTGGATAAGGAATCTTCCCATATGTAACAATTTCATACAGGAGAATCCCAAATGACCACACATCAGATTTAATAGTGAAAGATCCATAGTTAATTGCCTCTGGTGCCGTCCATTTAATAGGGAATTTTGCACCTAAAAAAAAAGCACAGTCTCAAATAGCCACTTTAATCAATTTCACATTTAGCCATAGATGCAAAAGCAGTAGCAAGACATACCTTAAAAAGTAATATCTTAAATTAGTGCATTTCATATCAAACTAACTGATTCCAGAATTTGCCATATAAAAGCAAACTTCTTTTCAGTTAAATAAAAACATTCAGGCAGCCTTTTTTGGGAATACTGCATTAATTCATTTGGCAACGAGGAGTAATAAAAGCAGAGTCTCTCTAAGCCCTTTTTAGCCTGCTCTAACATTCTGGCAAAAATACCAGGTGAGCTAGGAAACTTTTCTGATAGCAGAAAACACATCAAAGAAACTTGACATAGAAAATTTATAGCCTGAGAAGTTAATTTAATCAATATACAATGTCCAGAGCTAGCTAAAACACACAGATATGGGTCTGTACCTCTGAAAATTGCTTAATCAGACCCTTCCTGCTGATCTATTGAATTACTATAACTCAGTGCCTGCTGAATAGCTCATCTTCCTTTAATCTCAGCTGTAGTGTGTTGTTCTCTTTCTTCATATTTTAGTTGTTCCCCTCTCACCTACGTTACCAGAATGTGAATACTTGAGGCAGTGTCTTTAAAAGGAGAAGGGCAAAGCCAGCTAACAAACCACTCTGGAAAGTTACCCTTAAGCATGGAAGCAAAAATGAAAATTTTCTCTACAACCAACAATGAACTTCTTGAAAGGATACTTGACAACATTAGTTAAACACTCATGCAAAACCCAGAAATACACCTTTCATAGCATGTTTTTCCTCTGGCCAGTCCTGACCCTGTTGCCTTGTGCTGAACAGGGACATGACCCAGCCCTTCCCGTGTCCCTACGATGCTGCCAAACATGCAAATTATTGCTGAAGCTCCTCAAAAAGCTTCCAAAAGTAACCAGTTCTGCTAAAGTTTTTGTTTAACAGCAACTACACCTGCTAGGGTTTCTTTATTTCCCTAAGTGAAAGGAAGTCCATGAAGGACTTAAGGATGTTAAGAGAATATAAGATCACAGTTTCTTGGCCTTTAATTCTGTAAGATGGAAGCTGAGACTATGCAATTACTTTGTTCAATTTAGGAAAAAATTGTGTGCAGTTAAATACTCTAGGTTGTCCTTGTATTTCAAATTTATTTAAAATAAACTCATCAGAAAGCTTGGGCAGCACAGAAAGGTTATTTGTTTCCTTTACTCATTTTAGAAGTTGTTGGCATTAGAATGCTGCCCCTAGGAAGCTGTTACAGCACTTCCTACCTGTCCTTGGTGACCATATTTCTGTTATATGCAGCCTCACTGCCTCCCAGAGGCAGAAATTTTAAAGACAAAAATAAAAGTACATACCTTCCCTTGCTGTGTATTCATTGTCTTCGATCACTCTTGCTAGTCCAAAATCAGCAATTTTGCACATCAGTAAGTCTGAAACCAGAACATTTGCTGCTCTCAAATCTCGATGGATATAATTTTTTCTTTCTATATATGCCATTCCTTCTGCAATCTGTAACCAAAAGAACAACTATTTTGATATTTCAATACCATAGAACTCCATTAGCAGGTCTGATCCTGCTTTCTTCAAAGGTATCAGCAAAGCCACATCCATTTATTCATTATTGGTGTCTTTGGAGAATTTTTTAGATGGAAGCCAGGAAAGGGGAGATTGCCATGGAAAACCTATGCACAGATCCAGCCCTGCAAAACACTGCTTACAGTAGCAGCTCTGAAAGAATTATTTGGGTGAATAACAGCTGGCAGGATTAGAGACGTATGGAAGACATTTCCTGAAACAAAATCTGGAATAAAATGTTCCTAAGATTTCTATTAAAATATCCTCTTTCCTAAATTATTAACCAGTTTATTTTCTAAATACTAAGAAAAATATAAAGAATTAATGACTTAGGATACAGGTACTGATGAAGAAGGTACCGATAAAGCAACAGTGCAGAGAAAGTTAAAAAAAGCCCAACAACTTCCTATCTACCCAGTATAAGCCTGGACAATTAGGAAGCAATTATGAAGATAGGGGAAACAACTGAATTTTCTTCTGTGACAACACATACCTGTTCAAACATGAGAAGGTTTTGGCAACATCTAGCTCTCAGATAGTATCATAAGTAAATATAATCTGCATTTCAGCAGCCCAAATTGATTTCCAAACCAAATTAAAGAGGATTAATAACCTCAAAAATATGCTGGGAGGTTGATTTTTTTTCAGACAATCTTTTTTTTTTAATTTTTTTTTTTCCTGAAGAAGATATTTTCCTTTTCAGGAAAAAAAAAAAAAAAAAAAAAAGAAAAAAACCCACCTAACTGAAGTAATAGTTTCTAAACTCAGAGTAATGAAATTGATGTGTAGACTGTATTCTGTCCAAAAGTTTAAGTGGAATTAAGAAAAAAGAAACCCTGTCTTTGGGAGCCATCAGTTTTTTTCTTTCTTGTGAGACTGGTGATGGGACATTCCCAGTCAAGGTTCCACCTGTGCCACTGGTACCTCTCTGGAATGCCTGTGGGGGGGACAGACCCCTCTTGGCCACATGATTTGGGGAACACCCACACCCTCAGATCTGCCAGGGAGCAGCAGTAAAGCACTGAGGGTCCTTCACCAGTGCATCCTCACCTCTCCTCCTGAGGTGCTCCTCTCGGCTGTGCAGTAAAGCAGGCAGAGCAGCTGACCAAACTTGAAGAGAACATGAACATCACTTCTGCTTATTTGTTTCTGAAAAGTCCCCAAGGGGTACTGCCAAGGCACACACTGCCACCACTTGCAACACAAAGCGACACAGTCTTTGTTCCCCTTTTTCGGTTTAAGCAATGGAAAAATAGAGCCACTTGCCCTCCCACTTCCTCCACTACAAACATCTTGTTACAGTCAGATACATTCTTCAGAGAAGTGTGACACTGCCCTTGTACAGTGCAGGGGGGTTCTCACACTAAAACCAAAAAGCAAGTCTGATGAAGAGAATGAGCAATGTCTGCATTTCACATTTTCTAGAAATAAGTAAAACATGTACTAATGAAGGAAGTAGCTACTAGTGAATATTGCCACAGAGAGTCTTATTAGGGGCTTACAGACACAATGGAAGAACAGTCTTTAATTTAGAGTCTGTTCTGCCTCTCTCTGCTCCTCATGCCATTACATGGGTTTGAGGAGGAAGCAGAGATGAATGGGAAGGTTTTGCTGTAAGATTGATGCTAAGTTTGGACTGGCCAGCATGGCAGATACACCCAAAATGCAGACAGGTCTGGTAATGCCACCAAAAATACATCAAACACCACAGAGGAATCAGCTTCCTTCCTCCTTCCCTACACAGATATAACATTTGGGTGAACTGCTGGATAGGGAATGAAGAATCACTTCACAAAAGAAACACTTGTGATTGTGATATTTAGTTTCCAAGTCCAAAAAAGAAAAGCCATTGGGAAGATGAATTTATTTCCTCTTATTTGTGCTAGATTCACTGAGAAAATGCAGAAAATTCCAAAGTAGGAAAAAATTAACAGCAAGAAATTTTGAATCAATGAAGGAGGGGAAACACAGTGACCAAACAACTGAATTCTCACATCTGGTCATGTTAAACCTTTGCTTATAGGAAAAGAAGAAAGAAAAAAATTGAGATTTTTTTTTGATTGAGATATGTGCCAGAGCCCACATGATAACTTTTAATGATTATTGTTGGGTTTTCATTGCCAAATGAAATGTTAATGCTAGAGAAATTCATATGAACAAAAGAAAATTAAAGCCTTTTTCTCTCTCTTTTAATGATCATTGGTACCTGTCAAGACTGCTCAGCTACACGTAACATCTATTCGGGAGCAGAATGGGAAAGCTAATTTGGGCTTCAGGAGTATCTTTTGTGGCCTTTAAAAGAGAATTCTGCCTACACTGCTCAAGTGTTACTGCCAAGAAGGGAGCAGTTCCCAGTCACCTTTAAGGAAGCACTGACACACACTTTTAGAAATACTAAAATTAAATCCTTTCAAGAAAACCCCAAACAAGTCTCTACATATTAGGAACTATGCACCCAGGATAAGAATGAAAGAAATACTCCTGGAGGATCCAGGAGACTGTGGAGATGTTATTGATCTGGACAGGGCTGTCTTTGGTCTGGAATCAACCTTTCAATAACTGTACCTTTCAATAATGTGCACATGGCATAATAAAATAAAATATACTTCTTGATCATAGAGTTTTCAAAAAGACAGTTCATCTTCCCACGACTCTTTGTCTATGAAGAAGTGTAGACCCTTTTTATCTGGCCATTGAAAATTGTTGCAAAAGACACATATCTTCAAATGATACATCTGTGCAATAACAATTTTCAGTTTGCAGCAGTGCTTATCCTAAGGGTGAAGTCAGAAAAGGTTGCAAAATCATATTCCTCTTGCCCCAGCCAAGCAGCTATGTAGTTAAAGCAGATTCACAGGGAAAAAAATTATTATAAAAGTAATGTATAATTATGCACTGGAACATTAGAGTGTATCATTAAAAATCAAAGAAGCATGAAAAGGAATACACAGTGGAAATGTCACAATGCCAAATAAAACTTAAAATTAATTGTAATCTAGGGATGACTTTCTACTATGACTTTAAAATAGAGGGTAGAGAGGGATTAAAACTGCATCAAAAATCTCTATTAATTGTATTCTAAGTTTACTATTATTTCAATGGCACTGTAGCCTTAGAAGACAGAAAAAAGTTGCCAGTCAAGCTGTAGATAATAGAAGAATTAATAAAAGTATCAGCACTGAATGAGAAAGAAGAAATGACTGTTTTTAGTACAAAGATTTGACCCTTTTGAAAGTTATGAGTTTGTTTAGTAAACACAGGTATAATTTTCTTAAGCACAGCCACTACCCTTGTGCATCCCACACAGGAGGTAATGGATTTGCATAAGAAGCAGGAAGAGTTTACACATACAAAAGGTTTGCGGAATTCGTGTCATATGTTTTCAACAGATCTAATCAAGCAGGAACAACTATGAATTCAGGAAATGTGAAACAAAGAATTGGAGGCTCTTCTGGTAAATTACCTCTGAGGCAAGACAGAAACCAGCTAGTAAAACTCTGAGTCTTCCAGTTGCTTTAGGAACTGAAGGAGCCAGGCTGGTGCTGACTTCTACGGGAAATGCCACAGCTCTACTCTGTGCTAAGGTAGATAGAATGTGCTTGAAGATATGTTTGCAAAACTCAGTTCCCCTTAAAATATTCTCATTTCAGAGGCTTCTGACATTCATCTCCGATGGATAAAATTGTCTTTGCCAGGGCATAGCTAACATTAAATTCCCCCAGCCCCTATTCATATGCACTGATTACAACACAAGAGATACCTTCAGCTCTGTCAGAGAGCAGGCTGCTTTAGAAACTGAGCTGGACCATCTTCCTAGCAAGCACTTTCTTGCCATCTTTTCCACAAACCTGATTTCATAAATCGTGACCATTTGTATAGAAAGTAAGCCACCAAAGTCCAGAACCCACAGCTGTAAGTTAAGGTAGGCACTAGATGTAAGTGTAACCCAATAACAGCTATCTCTGCCAAAAGTGTCAGTTGCCATTTCTTGCTTTTCAGAGTTCCTGAAAAGCTGGGATAAAGCAAAGCATTTTGCCAGAATGGTATGATCAGAGAATAATGAAGAGCTTGTGTGTGTCCATCAAGGAAAAAAGAAAAGCCTGATCTCATCTAAAAATAAGTATCTTCACCTCTTCACCACAAGCTTCCTTCCATGCTAATTTAAAACACTCCTGAAACATATATCTTCAAATTTCTTTCCTCCTCACTCTGAAGAGAGGTTAACATCACTTCTTGTAAGAATAAATTAGCGTTCCATTTGTACAAACCAGAGTCACGCCAGAAAACTACAGGCATTTTGTGCTCTCCTTTACACACAGCCTACATTCAGGAAAAGTGTGATCCACAGGTTACCTTAGCAGAGGTATGAAAAGATTTTTGTCCATCTTTTGCCCTAAAGACGATCAATTAATTCAGACTGCCAGAGATAGAGAAGACTGGTGGAACATCTCAGTTGGTCAGAGGGCAATCTCTGTTCTGGAACCACACACAGGCAGCCTGCAAGTCTATTCCACACACTCCTGTTATCACACAGTGGCATTAAGGGCTCTTTACAAATGTGCTCAAAGACCCTACAAATTCTTTCCGTAAGAAAAATCCCAGTATCTCTGTTCCAAAGTTTTGTTTGGGACTCAGCCAGAAATCTGCAGAGAGGCATTCCTGAACAACCCTTTAGGATGGCTGCAAGCCAGTCTCAGGAATTTCTCTTGATGGTCTACATCTTATATGACAAGAGGGACTTTTCACTTCACCTGTGCAGCACCAGGTCCTGGCCTCTGGGGCCCAGGGCAGGAACTAGCTGTGAGAGGTTGCTGTCAGACCAGGGTGACAAGTGATGTCCATTTGAAGTGACCTTCAAAGCTCTGTGAATGACAATCTCTGACCCTTGCTATCTTGAAGTGATTTACCCAAGTTGTATGCAGAGTTGTTCTTTAGTTCATTCCCTTTTCAAGCCTTAAATTTCTAAAACCAGAATATTAATTTAAAATTAACTCAATGTCCCAAACTCCAGTATAAAGGTCTGCTGTGAAACCACATGTGTTTTTCTCTCCACATCTCAGGTCTGCTTTCACATCAGCACTCACAGGTATTCTTTTCTCTCATGAATTTTACACACTAGTTTCAAAGCTACCTCTTTTCTGCCCACTGTTACTCATCTCTTCAGACCATGACCTGGGGTCCAGCAGTTTTCCACATCTACAAAGCTCTTATCCCACTAAAAATAAAATCTCAAGGACAAATTGCCTAAAGAGTTCAGAAAATGCAAAGAGCCTATGCCACACTAAACCAGTAATTATAGGAAAATTAGTTCTTCCATTGAGTCTACGTGAAATTAAAACCTATATTTGAAATACTGAACATCTACATAACAATATGTGATATATAATATCCTATAGAATACAATAGTTCCAGTTGGAAAGGACCTTCAGTGGTCATCTAGTCCAACTGCTTTACCACTTCAGGCCACTTTAACCAGAAATTAAAGCATATATTAAGGACATTGACCAAATGACTTTTAAAATATAAGTCTGGGGCATTGATCACCTCTCTAGGAAGCCTGCTCCTGTATTTGACAACTTTTTTGGTAATGAAATACTTCCCAATATCTAATCCTGTAATTATTTGTATAGCAATAATTACATTAAAAATTATATACTATTCTTATTGTGACTTTTTGGTATCAATTCCTAATGCTTTATTATACCTATTAATATTTTCCCATCTTTCCTCATTAATTATAACAAATTAACATAATGGGGTATAAAAATCTGTAAACTATAATGCATAAAAAACCAACCCCAAAAAAGGTTGGTTAACAATAACCTACCAGAAATGTCATCATTGCCTACTACTAACATGAATTTCAACCTGCAAAAGCAGAATTATTACTCTATTTTCATTACATGCCTCCCTGGACACCTAATTCTGATAACTGTCCAAGACAAAACACTGGGCTCTGGGAGCTTTGATTTAGGCTTTGACACACAAATCACTCTGAGTCTCTCTTCAGATTTCATTTAAGACAGAGATAACTTGAATATTTTGAAACAATCATCCTGGTTCATAAGTCATACACTAGTGCCTGAAGCACCATTTCACAATAATTTACTAAAGAATTTGAAACCAAGAAGAGTATACTGAGGTTAAGAGGAGTTTGACCAGTCAACCTAACTTAAGAAGTAAAAAAATGACACATTTATTACAGAGCAGACTCTGAAGTGGTCTGCTAAGCAAAAACTCACAAACTTGTCTCAAATTTTCAATTTGTAGCTGATCAAATTGAAAGCAGCCTTTTCACAAAGGAAGGCAGCTGGGTACTGCTGCCATCTAAACAGGTCACCAGCAGTATCTAAGTGTTAAGCCTGACCACATATTCCCTTTGAAAACTCTTCCATCTACTTCCTCCTTTCAATTAACCATATTTACACAAAATTGACCTGTGAATTGCTTCTCTTTTAATGTAAAAGATCCTTAGGATAAAATGGCCTTGTATGGGTTTCAGACTCTAAGAGAGGTAACCTCAAAAAAAAAAAATCTGAGCACATTTTTTAAGTTTTACCTGAGCAGAAAAGTCAATTAGCTTTGGAAGCAACAATTTACTTCCTTCATCACTCTTCAGAAAATCCAGCAAACTTCCTGTTAAAACAGAGAAAGATTAAATCAGTGCATCTTATTACAATAATAAATGCCACATTTGTTCCCCAATTTTCTGGATAACAAAACTGATGCAGTGAAGTATTTTGATGTATTTTCAAGTTGACTACAGTATGATTTAATGACAGGAACACCCAAATCAGTGTGTCAGACATTCAAGTTTTGCTACTTCCCTGGCTGTAGAAGACTCCCATGAGACCCTGCCTCAGTTCAATGGTGCTGAGCTTGATAAGCATCCTACTCTATGGACCATCAGGAAAGCTGTCTAGGAGAATCACATATATCAATCCTTTCCAAGCCATACAGACCAAGTGCCTCAACATTTGTTCATTAAGTTACCAGCAAAATTGCTTGAAAACAAAGCAAAACAAGAAAAACTACTACCCAAGATAATCTGAGAAGTAAACTTTGCGTATTTTGTGTAGTAATGCTCTATAGAGTCCTTTCTTAGTAGTGCAGCCACCCTTGCAGGACCATTCCTTACTCACCTCATTATACACACTTTTATCAATTCAAGTCCCACATAAGGAAATTCCTAAGGTTTGTTTTAATTGCCTTGCTATGATATCAGAAACAAAAGTTAGGTAGGGAGGCCAAAGGAACCACAGTTATTCTGGGGGTTATCCTCTGATTCAGAAACAATAGAAAATGCTGCATTTAAGAAAACTGTAAAAATGGTTTCTCTCACAAATGAAGTAATGAGTCATAAAACGAAAGTCTCAGCCCATCTTAATGATAGGTGCTCCTTCCCTTAATATTTCAACATTCAAAAATAACTCTACCATTCCTTTCTTTAAAAAGAAAGGGAACTACATTAGGAGAAGCAGAAGAGTTCATTAAACTATTGCTTGCAGATTGTCATGGTTTAACCCCAGCCATCAACCAGGCCCCATGCAGCCTCTTACTCACTCCCCACCCGTAGGATCAGGGAGACAATCAGAAGGGTAAAAGGTAGAGAATTCATTGGCTGAGATAAAGACAGATTAATAAGAAGAGAAAAAGCAAAAGCTGTGCACACCAGCAAAGCAACCCAAGGAATTAATTCAGTGCTTCCCATGGGCAGGCAGATGTTCAGCCATTTCCAGGAGAGCAGGACCCCATCACATGAAATGGTTACTCAGGAAAACAAACACTGTCACTTGCAATGTCCCTCCTTCCTCCTTCTTTCCCCACCTTATATACTGAACATGATGCCATAAGGTCTGTAATATCCCTTTGGTCAGTTGGGATCACCTGTCCTGGCTGTGCCTCCTCCCACCCTCCCATGTACCCCAGGCCCCTTTTTTTGTGTCAGCACAAAAAGCAGGAAAGGCCTTGGCTCTGTGTAAGTCCTGCTCAATGATAACAAAAACATTTCTGTATTATCAGCTCTGTGTTCAGCACAAATCCAAAACACAGCCCCATACCAGCCACTGGGGAAAAAATTACCTCTACCTCAACCCAAATCAGCATGCAGATCCAATGTTTTTCTCACCTTTTGCCATGAATTCTGTTATAATATAAATAGGTTCTTCTTTGGTCACTACAGCATAAAGCCTAACAAGCTTATCATGCTGAAGTGTTTTCATGAGGTTGGCTTCCTCCAGGAAGGCTTGCACAGACATTGTTCCAGGCTTCAGAGTCTTCACAGCCACTTTGGTACTGTTATGATAATAACCTACAAGGAGGGAATACGATCAGTGCACTGAAGTCACTCTGCAGCCCACAGCGTCCCAACAAGCAGGAATTTGTAAAGCAGGTGAGGTTGGATTCCAGGAATAGCTAAGAGCCTGAAAACAAGTGCCAGATGTAGCACAAATATTTATGCTAGAATTCCTTTTTATTTTGCAATTTATACAGCACTCCAGAGAAAAATGATCCATTCCCTCCATTCCCTATTTTTAGAAATCAGTTATCTGAAAAAAAAATAGAGCAAACAAATGATCTTACTTCATACCAAGTTTCCATTCACAAGTAGCCCCTAAAATACTTGGTCAAGGCACATTTCAATGAATGTCCACTTAAACTGCCTCAGAACAATAGAGTCCATGGACAGGCTGGAAGTTCTTGAAGTATCTTAAATCCCATGATTACACTTATTTCATGCATGCCAGTCTCATGCTTATAATCCTTCCTGTAACCCTTAGTGCTCAAAATGGAGCATTACGGGAAAATGCAGCCAAATGGTTCTCGTGACCAACAGGGACACGCTGCCAGGAATGCAATCCTGCAGCGCTCAGCACAAGATTTAAAACATGATAGCTTCTTATCACACAGCCCATGCCAGGAGTGGAGGAGACTGTGGCTGTGGTTCATTTCTCTGTTTACCAAACCTTCTAATGTAACATTCTAATTATATAAAAAGCAACTAGCAGTAAAGAGAAAAGCAGTGAATTATTTTCAGATTTAATGTCTGACAAACAATAAATACATGTTAAAATAATATAAAAAATAGAGTAGCAAGCACTGAGCCTTAGGTTTCTCTTGTGAAGTAATGTAATTTAAAAAATGAAGAAATAAAAGAAAGAGGGATAGAAATGCAACTTTTATCCCTCATCATACCCATTGCAACATTGTAGAAATATTTCTCAGAAGAGGTAAAACCTTCATGACTCAACAAAATAGCCTCATTTCCTTATTCAGGAACAATCTGGATCATTGCCATGATGGATACACCTCTAAACTGGAATCCACCTTATGCTATTTATTGTCCAAGAAAAGAAATCAGTAGCAAAGCAAGGACTTAGTTTCCAGATCTTAAGTGATTGCTTTGAGCACTGCATGTTTTTTTGAAGAAGGATCATGACCAGAAAAAAGCCACTATGCCACAGGCACAAAATATTCACCTGCATGATTATTAAATCTATTTTTCCAAACATAGTCGGATCAAAACATAGCAAAGACATTTCTCTAAGTTACCTAATAGTAAGAAATTATAGTTACAGGTCAAATCTGCTGTTAAAGCTGAGGTATATAATTTATAACTATCAGAAAAAGAGACAATAAATATATTTCTCTCTGTTTAAAAAGCAGAAAGATTATTTCTATAATTTCTACTATTCCATTCCATATCTAAAACAGAGCATGAGCTCCACCCTCAATTTGTTGAATTCTCCACTGAACATACTAATTAATACAACTATTTCAGTGAAGCAATTATGACCAACACACTTAACATTAAATATGTAACAGTATTTTACATTCACTAAAGATATCCATCAAAGTCAGGTCATTTGTTTTAAAAAAGATTGCTACAACATTTCTGTGATACTGGGGTTTTCTGCTGTAAAAAAGTCTACCTTGACTCTCTGGTGGTATTGTACAAAATAAATAACTGATAACAGCACTAGAAATACCTGATCTTGGATTTTGCTCATGTTCATTTATTTCATCATGTATTGGGAGGGATGGGACACCAAAACAAGATGGCCATGAGCTCTGTGAGCACATTCTGGTATTTCTAACAACTGCAGAAGAAAATACACTTCCAAAGCACACATTACTTATATTCTAGTTCAGAGCTTATTGAATAAGAGAATCTTTCACACCTGAAATGCAAGCAAGATGTGACTAATTAATAAACTACACTATAATCACTGCATTTGCCTTGTTAACTTTCCTCTTAGCCCTGCTTGAGTATTCTCTTCATGGATTATTAATACCACAGAGCATGATGATTCACATCATATCAGTTCAGACTAGGAACAAAAATGCATAAAACATAGACCCTGGTGTTCCAGTGCTGCTCTGGTTTATCACATCACTAAAGTAGCTGCCCAGATGCACTGAGCTCCATGGTCTAAAAACCTTTCATGCCATGGCAGGAAGTCAGTCTCTTTGCAGTTTTAGCTACTGTTAAATATCAAACGTGAAGCAAGCAATAGCATGAAAGTCTGAGGATCGTGTGATGATGGCTCACACAACGAGCCATGTTCCTCTCTACATGTTAGAATTGAATTCTCAAAAAGAAAAAAAAAAGTGTTTCAGGTATTTATTTTGAAGTTGATTACTATTATTTGACAGAGTAGTGTCTTGCATAGCCAGGTAGTCCCCAGATTCTTGCATGGGCTTAATCCGGCCAAGGTGTGATATGAACTTATAATATACAGGTGAGGTTGAGCCTACCATTTCTGAACAGGACTGAAGATGCAGAGCTTTGTGAACAAGCCTCTAATATGCAGCTTTCTCCTTCCTCTACTTTTCCAGTAATTCCCAGCAGGGTATACTGGGAACCACTTGTTTGAGCTATGGAGATATGACACTGCTAGAAGGCAGATAATGGCTGGAGTAGTTACTCTTGGAGGAGGTACTGGGAAAGAGTCTGAGGAAGAGCAGCTTCTCTGCATCCAATTGCACATCAGCACTTCACTCTTTCACCTCCTACAGCCATCACTCAGCTGCAGAACAGAATAATGCAGCAGTGGCTCCATCTCTTACTCATCTCCATGCACCCTGTTAAATGTGAAGGCAGAAAGCCCAGGCTGCACAACTGATGACCAAAAGGCATACATAAACACTAACTTGGTAGCTTAAACCAAGAAAATATCTATAAAATGCATAAAATTGCACTTGTATTGATAGAAAAAACTAGAAAACTGATACCAACTTTTCTCTGTGTAAAAGCAACTTTTCAGAGCTGGAGGAGATTCACTTGCCCATTCTATAGAACTGATTTACTGCACTGGTCATACAGGAACACAGCCAAGTGCTTTAGGCATGTGGAGGCCTACTTTTTGTTCCTAGGATTTTCTTACTCCTTCCATAATAGAAGATAATTTCCTCCAAATTGTTCAAGAGGAAGATGTCCACATGGAAGCCCAGAAAGTAGTTATAGAGATAATAAAAAGAAAAAACTCTAAAAGCTATAATTGCATATCTTCATGTTGTAGTATCAGCATTATCTCTATATTCCCATATCTCTCAGAAACACAGAAGGGACCTGTGGAAAGCATCTGTGCCCAACACCCCCTAGAGCTGGCTGTCCAGGATTGTGTCCAGTTTGCTTTTGATTCACTTCAAGAATGGAGACACCACAACCTCTCTGGGCAACCTGTGCCAGCGCTTGGACACACACAGAGTGTTCGGAAGGAGCCCTCTGTGTTTCAGTTTGTGCCTGTTGCCACTGGGCACCACTGAGAAGAGCCAGGCTCCATCCACTTTGCATGCCTCCTTCAGCTATTTACATACACTGAAAAGATCCCCCTAAGCCTTCCCTCAAAAGAAAGCTCCAGTGCCCTCCTCATCTTTGTGGCTCTTTGTTGGATTTTGTTCAATAGCTCTACATCTTTCCTTATTCAAAAGCACAATTCCTCTAAGCGGGGCACTCTTCCCTCTGAAACCACAATTCTAAGTATCCTTTATCAGGAAGAAATTTATTTAGTAATGAAACTATGGAACAAAATTTCTAATTCACACGATGGCCGAAAAATAATTTTGTCCTCTGTGAGGACGGGGTGTAAGAACCGGCTCTCAAATCAGGAGAGCACAGCAATCAGATTATTGCTCAGTACCTCTACATAACTCCCTGGGTGATCATTACAATACACAGAGTTTACTGACACCCTGCACCACACAGCTGACCTGCTTTTCCAACTTGAACTTCCTTGGTTCTAAGATTAATCATACTCCTGATTTGAGAGAATCTGTACCATGCAAATCATCTTCTTTCACTTCAGAAAGAAAGCAAAGAAGAGGAAATGCAGCGATTGCTTTCACAGTACATTAGTTTTTCTCACAGTGCAGCAATTCAGACATAGGGCTCAGGCCCAGTTTAGATGTTAAAATAATGACAAAAACAAGAGGAAGCATCTTGAAGCAGAAACACCTTTTTAAAGTTTTACTCTTTTCTGTGCATATGTGCAGAAGTACTCACTTCCCAAATGATCTGCATGTTTAAGTAGGTGATTAGCTCCTCCCACAAAGTCTTCCACAGTGTGTCAGTGTAAGTTAAACATTTGTTGCCCTGGTTTATTAGGCAGAAATAACTGCACAATGGTTGACACTTGCCCTGACTAGTATCTAAATTGTCATTCATGTATATCATATCTATAGTGTTTCTTAAACCTTTTCTCGTGAAGGCAGATAAAAGGCTGAATTTGGCTATATTAGAGATGTGTTGCTTACACTTTTTACATGATTTATACCAAAATATTGCACCTAAGACTCAATTAGAGATTTCTGATTTACACTGTAGTTGAGTCTGTTTAATTTGACACTCAAAGAGCACCAGTCTGTGCTTTGCTTTTCTAAACGAGAGCATCTCTTCAAAGCAATGACATTCCCATCAGATTGACACACTCCCATGGATCAGAGACCCCTTCATAGCTTTGTGTCTTCTAGCCAGATTTGGGATACACTTTTAATTTGCTCAGAAATGCTCTGCCTATAGAATCGTAGGTCTTAAAATTAATGATTATCCCCACAATCTGTTCTTTCATTAAAACTATAACAAATTTATTCCTATTTAAACATAACATCCCAAAAAAGAGATTTGGGGAAAGGCTAAGAGAATGATTAGGCCTGAAAAAAACATCTTAATGAAGACTTTGGAAGGAAGATATAGTTTACCTCAAATAAGCTGCTAACTGGCAAAAAGTGTGTAAGCAATGAATAGTACACAGAGCATGCAGTATGATGTTAGAATTGGCATAGCATTTCAAAAGCAAGGTGGTTAAACTGTTTTCACAGAATGTGACACTGGGCATAGCCCCTTGCCAATAGGAAGTCACTAAGGCTGAGGAAATAATACTTGTAAGCCAACAGAGCAGGTTATCCAGTTTATAAAAATGAATGCTATGATTTTCCACTGGGTATATATTAATGTTTACAACTTGTCAGTCTTATGACCATTTTATTATGGGGGTCTTGCCTGATGAGTTGAGGTATGGACTGTTCAATCTCTAGTCTTCTTACTACATAAACCACCTACTTTCTGAGCAGCACACTAGCAGACAACACTCTTGAGTTAAGTCTGTTTCTTTTTTCACCCAGTATGGCAGTATCATGCACTACATTGCAGGAGGCATCTTCTTCACAAATGGACTTTGATATCTCTAGCCACAATTCACTAAAAGACACTGTTTCTCTTTCATATTCTTTAACACTTTCTGATTGGAAACAAAGTTCTGAGAGGCTCAACGGTGTTGAGATTCAGGAGCCACATCTTACTATAATCTTGTATTTCTGCCTCAAAACATAACAAAAAACTCTATTGTCTTTGATCTTCTAAATTACAGTGCTTATTCACTATATTTTTCCTTTAAAAGACCCCAAAACAGTTTGTTCCCCTTCCTTGTCAGGTATCTACCCTCTTTTACAAGACCTCTCTCTTCACAAGAAGATATATTCTGGGCCTGATTTTGCTGTGTTACAAATATATAGGATCAGCTTCATGTCCACTGTGTTTTTTGAATGACTTTGAAATGACACTTCCTTCAGAGATAAGTACTCATTTCAAAAGAATACACTTACCCATCCAGACTTCTCCAAACTGACCAGCTCCAAGTTTCTTCACTAACTTAATTGATTCCCGTGGAATTTCCCATGCATCTTTATCCCATGGTTTTTGAGGTTTGGGACTAATACAAGCTTTTTCCAACTTTCTGCATAAACCATCTGATTGCTCTGGTTTTTAAAGAAAAAAAAAATACAAAATACATTACACTCCTGTGCCGCAAGACTTGAGACAAACATTGCTTAATTGCACTAGCTGGCCCACAATAATATTTGAAATAAACAGATGCTATGATGAAAATGTAGCCCTTCTGATGCTTTCACAGAAGTTTAAGTGCCTCTGATCTGAAACTTCGCATTCAGAAACAAATTTAATAAAAAAGTATCACATGCATCTGGTTACTGTCATATAATTAAGGGGTTTTAGTACAATTTGCACCAAGTAAATACAATATCAGATCTTATTACTGACACTATGTTGATTAAGATGCACATTGGAGTAGGTTTGGGATCTGTATTCTGAATTTGTCATTCGATTTTCTTGCAACATAGTTTCAGACAGATGTGCATGCAAGCATAAGTAGGTCAACATTACTTTTTCTCCAGACACTGACCAGCTATAACTTTTATATGAATGTTGAACATTTATCAGATTTTCCAGCTTTGCTGAACAGCTTGCACACATATCTTACTATTCTGAAAAATATAATGACCAAGTCCTCAGAATGGCTTTGAAAAATTAATATGTAATTTTATGTCCTACTTTTTTTTTATCTTGTCTTTATTTCCAGGTACAAGACTTAAGAAAAATGTATTTTGGAGCTATTCAATGGGAAGTTATGCAGAATGAGAAGTCAGTTTGGCAGATGAAACATAGATAGACTTGTCCCTTCCTCTCCCCGCCTTTTCTTTTTTTTTAATAATTGTATACTTTCTATGTGGGTGCAATTTTATTTATTTGCAGTACATGGAATATTTCTTCCTTTAAAAATAAATAATTAACCAAACACATTTACAGGAAAAATAAAACCAATTTCACACTCAACACTAGATACAAGACAACATTCACCAGTCTATGTGTATTTCTGATAATTATGAATAAAAGCTCTCTCTCAAAATATTTACAATGCAGGCAATTCTTATTATAGCTTCACATCACCCTAAGTTTGATGAATTCTGTTATGAAGCCAGTCTTCATTTCACAATGGTATGCCACAGAGCATAGATGTGGTTATGGTAACAGCAATACTTGAGTTCCAATTAGTTTTCTTTTATCTTTGATAACATGCATGTCCAAGTTATTTAGGAAAAAAAAGAAAAGAAAAAAGAAAAGCCTTGACACAAAAGAAGAAACCATTTATTTTCCTTCACAAGAAATAATGGCTGTATTCTAATAAGTAATTCACTAAATGACTTAACTTACTTTGATAATGTTTGATCATATCATTGATGTTAGGAAAAGTTATTCTTGGAGAGATGTAAAATCCTCCATTGTCTAGACTCCTGATTTTGTAGTGCTTAATAACATCGCCATGCTCCGGATCATAGTCTCGTATGGAGAGAGAATAGCTGCCTGTGGATAAAGAAGGAAACCTCATTAACAGATAGCAAAAATCTACAGAGTCCACATATGCACAGTTGAGGCTAAGAAAATCACCAACTTGTCTGCTTTTCTTTTTGCTCCCTTATTTCCTCAAAAAGTATTTTGCAATCCACTGGAGGAAGTTAGCAAAAACCAGCCCTGAACTGGTCACCAAAATGCTTACGGTCATGCTTTCTTTTTCAGTCTTATTCAACAAACTCTATATTCGATATTCCAGGCAGCTCCACCTTTTGCAGAAAGCCCTCCCAGCTTGAGTAGAAGTGGCTGGGAGAGCAGGACTGGGGCTACCACCCTGCTCAGGCAGAAGCTGAAATCTGGAGATCAGCATTTTGAAAAAGGAACATGTTGGTTGTCATGTGCCAACTAGGAAAAGGATAGCTTGGAGATGGCTTCAGGCATAGAGGAGGGAGAGCAGATCTGTTGATCTGCTAGATCTGTTGATCCCTAGGCAGCCCTAGGGAGCCTAACATCATTTGGGATTTAAACTGAGGCAGGAGAACATCTACCCTTAGCTAACAGCATTCTTTGTTTCTTCTGCTTGTACAATTCTTGCCCATTTTCAAAGGTTAAAAAAGGTTCTCACCCCCCTGTCTCTCCTCACACACATATCCAGTGATTCTGGGGGGTACCTTCCCATAGCCTCAGTACCCTATGTAGAATTTAGGAGAACTTTCAGAACTTCATTTAGGAGTCTTCAGCTGAGAGTACAATGATATAGGCCCATTACAGATGATACCTAGTCAAGAATCTGCAATATTAGAGCCAATAAAGCTACGCCGTGGAGTGGAGAGGCAGGACTTGCTGAAAGGCTCCACGTATCTTCCTTTGGAGGATGCAGTGTTATAGCATCCAGCTGGAATATCCATCCAGACTTACAGTCAGAGTCCACAGGGTGGGGTTTCTCAAAGCTGAAGAGCCCGGAGACTTCACTACTCTGTTTACAGCACAAAATTTTACCAAAAAGCTTTCTGAAAAGAATCCCACTACACTGTAGAAGTGAAAACCCTCATTATGCACTAACTACAACTTTAAATTTGTAGCAATGGATATAGACCCAATAATGGAAGACTATAAAATGCAACAGCTACTATTACATTAATATGACTTTCAATAAAGGAGTCATAAACATTAAGAAGGGAAAAGATGCCACTTCATTCATTACTGCTGCTTTTTTTTCCCTTTTATCTCAGCTTTGGGTGTTAGCCTGCAACTCTCTTTTTCTGGTAATTTTCTAATTCTTCTCACTCCTACAGAACTGCAGAAAATTCACACATTAGGATGCACTGAAACTACTCCACCCTGATGCCAATTTTTGTGCAGACTGGCTGCATGTTTTTTCTCTCTATATCAATTCGAAAGTACCACCCCCAAACCTACCTTTTAATGTTTCACTTTCTCTGATAAGGAAAGCTCCAGGACCATTTCCAGGAGCCAGGAGTTGTCTTTCAGCATCTTTTCGGGTTATGTCTTTGAAGAACCATCTGAAAAGTATTTTACAGAGTTAGAACCACCTCTTTCCCCACCCAAAAAGGATACACCACCAAGATGAAGAAGTTTGCCAGAATTTGGAGACAGGGAGAACTTACTCTTCTGTTTCCAGGGTGTTTACTTTTGCTACATAGTTGCTGGGAATGAAACCTTCTTTTCTCGTTGTGAGAGATTTTGCTCTCCACCATTCTCCAGATCTGAAAAATAAAAGCAGTAGTATTCACAGGAAAGAAAAATGATAAATTGTTATTTAAGTTCTAGTCTTCTGAGAGCTTTGCTCAGGCTGAAGAGAGCCTGAGCAAAGGCTGAGGTCAAACTCCCTGAGAAGCCACTGGCTCCACCAGATCAATGTTTGGTCACTGCCAAACACTGGTTACTGAAGCCAGCTGCCAAGCCAGAGAACTGTAGACTCAAAAATGTTTTGGGTTAGAATGCACCTAAAAGATCATCTCTGTCATTGGCAGGAACACCTTTCACTGCAGCAGGTTCATCAAAATCCCATCCAACCTGGAATAACTCCATAGAGCATTTGTATTATCACATGTAAGAGAGCTCATTTATCGTTCATACATCCATGGTACGAGCAGGATATCAAAGCATTGTAGAGGGAATTAGATGAGCCCAAAGAAAATCTGCAATACAACCAATATTGTCCTACTCACTCTTCAATAACTTTCAGTTTTTCTCCTTTTTTGAAGGACAAGTCCTCTTCGTGGATGCCATCGTAGGGATACAAAGCTACCACAATGACTCCCTGCTCCTCTGCATCTACAAAAGCAGAAAGACAAAGGCACATTCACATCACTTTGCAGGCAGACATGGGCACAGCACACAGCTGTGAGATTGCACTAGAAACATACCTTGATTGACAAACCTCTGTCCTGGTAAGAGCTGTGCTTCTGGATTTGCCTACAATAAAATATGTCCTTAATTAAGCAGTTTTAGATCTTTGTGATGATCTTAAATTACAATTACATATTATACAGTTGCTTTGGTATAATCTCATATGGCTCAAAAGGAAATGCTCAGTTTTTTTCCCACCATTCTTCAAGATAAATATTATATATAAAAATACTTATTATTTATATGACAATATAAAAATATAGTAAGTCCCCCTAGATTTTAAATTGAGCAGTTCAGACCTTGTGAAGGTGTGGCACAAGCTGTGGGGAAGAAGTTCACAGCTTTGGGACTTCTGCCGAAGAGGCTTTAGGTAGGGCATTTAAGCAGGACAGTTCTTACTGTGTAGCCATCATGCTAAAGAACTACAAGCATGGTCATGCCACTAAGACTGTGCAAGGGAAAAAAAGAGTAACTAAAAAAACAAAGGTAGTTTGTGATGTGTGTTCATTGACTGAGAGCACACTGAGTTCACTGTGTCAGCTGGGGAGAGAGGGGAGGAGGGAGCCATTCACATCTGCAGAGAGCAGGTCCCTGAACAAGGGCAGTCAGGAGACACAGATTCCTCAGCACAGTAGAGAAGTTGGGGGGGAAAAAATGGTACCAGTCATGCTGCAAAATAGCAAACTCACTTGGTACCCAGCAGAATTCCCCATCCCAGCACCCTTCCTTCCAAAGCCATGCAGAACACATGGAACACGTTAGCTTGTTGCTCCTGCAGCACAGTTCTGCTCCCTGCACCACTGCACCCTCTGCTCCCCTTCCATCCTTACCCACACACCTCAGGCAAGGCCGAGTAGTGTCTCTCAGTGAGTAAAGCTGACTAGAACTGCTAAAGAATCACCCATGATTACTTCAGCCTTTAAATGGAATAGCCAACACCTGGATCCCATAGCTATTAAAACACAACGCTAATGCTTTAAAAAATGGGTCTAAACTTCTTCACGTTTACTAATGTCAACTAGCGTTCTTCTACAGACATGGTTATATCTACTCAAGCATTACTAAGTTACTTTTTTATGCAGAAAACTATGACAAATATAAAGTAGCAAAACGCCAAGTTTTAATTTTTATTCCTCTAGGTACTTCTTAACTGAGGGTGAACTGCACACAATTTGAATTTTTCCATGCATATGCTTTGGACTGAAATTTAAGTAACGCCAGTCATGATTTGTTCTTGCTACAGGAATTCTCTCCTGAGACTATCTACTTACTGGCCTTTGCTGTTTATTGGACGTTGGATCCCTCACATAAATAGTTCGTTCAGTTTTACGTACTGGTTGATTCTTCAAATCTAGCCCATCTCCATGCAGATTCTCTTTCCTTTTTGATTTTATACACCCCATATTTCCTGTTGAAATAAAAAAGGTATTAAACAAAATCATTGTGCCATAAACCAAGCCCTTTCCCATTAATCATCTGGGCTACATAGTAAAAATGTGCTTCCTTTTCATACAGAATAGTTAATGGGGAAAACAACTGAAGATTAGGCCCACACACTGATAGCTCTTTTCTGTTGCAAATGAAAGAAATGACCTTGTCTCAATCTACATATGAAGTAAATAGTTATTTACCATTTCTTCAGATTTGTTGTATTTTCTCCCCAATCTACTCTTACCTGCCCAAACCCCTTGTATCTTTCTGATACTTCTCTGAGCTTTAGAATAGATATAACAAAAATGCAGTTACTGCTGGGATAACTTTTATCTGTATACTTTAAAGAAAAGACTTTAGGAAAAAATTCCTGTCCAAATTCTGAGAACTGCTGCTGGAAGTAGCAATGCCTGTATCTCCCCACTTCATTTTGCAGATGCCAGTCTAGCAGGGAGCTCTGTTTGATTCAAATCCCTTTCTCACATGAGGCTGATGACTTGTGCAGTCCCAGCTCCATGGCAGACATGCTGCTACTCTGACCTTCAGCAATGCATCTCCTTGTTCACACAGGCATGCTACAGCAGCCTAAAATAGCTGATGTGTGTGTGAGTGATCACCACACAAGGATTTCTTTTTCAGTATAATTTAGAAGGCTAATTCTCTCAGAATGTGCATCCATGCTAAATCAGATGAGATACAGCTGTTAGCATCTGCATGACTGGAAACTGACTGCTAATCCCATGATACAATTACATAGTACTCCAGCAAATATATATACAACATTATCTGTACAATCCCTCCTCTGAGGAGAGTAATCATACTTACTCTTCAAAGAATCCACTATGAATGCTTTTCAGCCCTCTCTTTCCTTCCTCTCTCCCTCCTTTCAGGTCAGTGCTCTAATGCTAGGTTCACAGTCACATTTTCCCTTGCAGGCACACAGTCTCACTCCCCCCTGTCCTAATTAATCTTTAAAGCCAGTTCTTTGAAGAACAACGCAAAACCTAAAATAAGAGCTCACTGCAAATATAGGCTCAAGTAAACAAATGCAGCTGGAGAAGCTAAAGCCGATTTTAAGACACTCATCCCACTTTTCCCTTCATTTCTAGGATAGAAAAGTTCATGGTAGTGAACAGGTAAAATAGTAGCAGAAGTGTCCACTGGCAGACACAACTGTATCAATGGGATGGTGCCTTGCAGCTACAAAAATTAACCAGACTGGTCTGGGTTCATATTAAGACTCATACTTTTGTAATAATACCTATGATAAACTCAATCCTACCTGATTACAAAAATAAACCAAGGCAACAAGCAATCCCACATGGCAAGTCTCAACTTCCAACATCATCTTCATTTAATGTCCCATCTTGCCATTGAGGAAACACTGCATAATGACACCTGCGCTGTCCTATCCCCAGGCAGAGTGTTTTCTTCTAAATATGACAGAAGGATACTTCCTCTCCTACCATTTCTGTAAACTATCTTTCACCTATTGCCAACATAACTTGGATGTCCGTAAGATTCAGCAGGGATCTGTTATCCTAGTTTAAAGCAGCATTAGAACCCATTGCTCCCCTTCTTGTCTTCCCTGGAACTAAAAAAAAAAAAAAAAAAAAGGAATCCTACAGAAAATCAATAGGCATTGACCAGGAACAAAATAAGAGTTTTCTTGAGTGTCAACATTTTAGTGTTCCCACACTTATTTGAAAGCACTGGAGCACATCTGCATGCAGTAGCTTCCCTTAGAAGCAACTATCTTTAATACTTAATTTTAATGCTTTATTTTTTGTAATGCATACTAGTTGTTTTGTAATACTGAGAAGAATTTTAAATTTTATTTTATTTCTTTATAACTGTGGGTATGTAGATGACTCCTGTTCCGTCATTTATGGTTCATAGGAAATGTCTGTACAAGATGTGGAGTTGTGTTACACTGTATATCCCCTCATAATGGTTTGTCCCTCCATATCCCCCTCTCTGTATCCATTTGGCTCATCCCAGGTTTCCCATCAGTACCTATATGTCCATCAAACCCCAAAATCCCTGACCCATCCCCCTGTCTCCTCCCGGGTGATGTGTCCATCACCTTGTGACCCTTCCCCTTTGTCCAGAGCCTTCTGTCAGGGTCACCAGGTGACTGGGCCCTGGCTCAGGGCCCCTCCCCTACCCCCTTCCTCAGTGGTCACTCTGAGCCCTTGTCTCAGAGAGCCACCCCCATGTCCTTCCCCCCTTGGCTACCTGGGTTCTCCCACCCCCTGTATATCTGGCTGCTCCAGCAGGGAGAATCCCTCTCTCTCTCTCTGGATGTCCTTCGAGGACAGATGTGGCCTGGGATCTCTCTGTGGCTTTCATTAAACTTCGGAATTATTCCTGAGACTAAGAGCACCTCCTTTCTTTGCTTGTGGGACTGGCTCGCCTTTGGAATCTCAAGGGAGCTTCTCAGAGTCCCCCGGGATCCAAGGGGAAGCTCCTTCTCTCTGCCCGACTCGCTGAGCTGGCCGGGGATTTTGAGGGCGAGACGCAGCACACCCACATGCAGACTGGTGTTTGCAAACTCACCCAAGACATCAGGAAGGCCAGTGTTTAATTACCTGCTGTATCTGCAAGATCAGGTATTTAGCCACTTAAGTGCTAACCTTTTTGCTCTTGAATAGTTCTGCTTGTTCAGAACAAACAGCTGAAGTGGAGGGCATGAAGTAATTTGATCTAATTTGTCAGCCAAAACTCCCTTTCTCTATTCCTGTAAGAAAGCTGAGCACATCTTTAGAGACTGCAGCATGCCCAGTGTCAATGTAAACTCAGAGAAAAGCGTTTTTTACTCAGATTTTTTTCTGCAGCTGAAAGCACATGAACAGCTGTCAGTTAAATCTGCTGCGAGGCTGTGTTAAGCTCAAGGTTGGCATTTGTTCATGACAGTAAGAACTGATCAGTAATAACTATGTAGAGGTGCTTTGAAATCTCGCAAAAGTTTACTTAATGTCATGTGAAATCAAACAAATCAGTTTGTGAGATGACCCTTGTGATGGCTTCAAACAAAGAGAAGATTCTAAGCCGCATCATGAAGCACTGGTTTTTCTGGGTTCTTTTCCTCATAGAGGTGAAAGTCCACAGTCCCCACAGCACTTAGCTGGTTCTATGTCAGCAAAAAGTCCCAACAGTGGGTGCTGAAGCCCACAGCTGGTTCAAGGGGCTTATTGTCCCTTTCGCTCCAGTATAGCCCCAAGGACTGAACATCTAGTAGGAGCCAGCTGACAATATGGTCTTACCTAAAGGTGATCCCCACACTGCATTCGCCCAAAGCAACCTCATTCTTGCACTCCAATTCTGCTCCAGAACACAGATTACAGCTGAGCATGTGGGCAACTGCTTCAGGACTGGCATCCTGACCTAACTAAAACACCAGTGCAGGGAGGAGTGCAGAAATAAATAAAACATATTATTTGCTGTAAATGTTTATTTGCCTAGCACTCTGTTGCTGTGTCACAAGGAAGTGTTTTGTGAAGATAAAAAGAGAAAGAGAATACAGTAAGCAAAGAGCAATACAGAGAGCCCAGCATCATTACAAACCAAACTCAATTATGCTTTATCAGAGACAAAAGTAATTTATACATAAAAGAAAATGCTGCCAGTCCCTATTCAGATGTTTCCCATTCCAACAGTTTGGCAATACAGGAGACACTACTTCCTATTCATGCTTTTCATTTATTGTCCTGTCCACACCTCTAGACATGAAAGATTAACACTGAATTAAAAGAAATTCTATGCAACACAGCTGCTAATCTTTATAAATAGATATCTAAAAAAGTAACAGCTACTCTTTTGACAAAGATCATACTGTCGTTTATGGTTAAAAGCTAAACACAAGTACTTAGGTTAACAGCTGCAGCAAGGTGACAAGAATCCAGGTTCAGGCACCCTTCAAAAAGCCACAGGAGTATCCATAAGAGCTATCACACAGAGCCTCTGCAGCAGGCTTTTCCAAGACACTGATTGTGATGTCTACATTTGCCTGGAATTTTCTCTCTGAATCCCCTATCTCATCTTGCTACTACAGCACTTGTGTCTTCATTCCAAAACGGTTTGGGAGGAGTGGAAGTCAGAAATTAATGCAGCATTCTTCTAGGGTTAATAGCTGCTGCCTGTCCCCAAAATAGAATTGCTTTATATGCCTTTTTCTACACTTCCAGCAAAGTAATGTGTCTAAAGACACAATCCTTCCTGCTGCAAGGAACCAAGTTTCATATGACCATCACCTGTTCATCCACCATCAGCACCATTTGGGGTTTGATTTCATCCCAGTGCTTACTCTTTGTATCATCTACAAAGGTGATTTCATTTTTCATTTTGTGTTCATAACTGTTCTCTTCCTTGTGATTTTGTTACATACAACATCTATGGTGCATATTAGAAATTATTTCCCAAAAATCCCACTTGACATGTCTGGTCTTTTCTTGATCAAAGTCATGTCTTCATGGAAATGATTCTCAAATCTTCATAGATTATACTCCAGCTTTTCCAATAATAAAGTAACATTAAAAATAACTAGAACTACAACACTGAGCATACAAGCTCTATTTTATCAAAGTATGAATTTTATCCAATAAATATCTGCTGTTGAAAGTAATCACGTATCAAAACACCTGTGTGGCTTAGGGTTTTAACAGATATATACATATGCATTTTAACAGGTAGATAAATAAAATAAATTGTTATTCAACTGAGTACAAAGAGTAAACTCTTCATTTAAACCACAAATTTCTCATGTGTAAGAATACAGAAAAAAAAATTAAAACCCCCAACTTACTGAGTCTTGAATATTGCTTTGTATTTAAACTTCTGAATCAAAGAACAGGAAGCAACTGTTTACATCTATATCCCAACTGGTTTCACACCTGGAGATTTAAAGCAGGCTTAGAGAGCAGAGGAGTAAATAGTTTAATTTTTAATACCTCTTCCAAAATTTTAAAACAATACCATTGCCCTCTTCTGTTTTAGATGCTTCATTCTGGCCTTTAATGCCAGTTGGCTTGCTGCTGCTTCATAAGTTGTACTCAGAGGTAACACAGTGATGCCTTCATCAGATCTCCTGAACTCCTGTGCATTTCTCTCAAGGTCAAGGCAGAAGTGTCTCGAAACTCAGAGGGATCAACTTAGACTAAAACTGCTGGGGAGGAAGGATGGTAAGCCTGCTCTGCTCAACGACACAAACACCTGCTTTCTCAGAAGCTCATCCAACATTCTATGTCACTTCAATCAACTGCTCAAATTTATAATTCTATGGGGAAAAAAATTAAAATCTTAAATGTAAGGACTTAATTTACCTTAATCTTCAGTGCTTACTTTCACTTTATGTTGATCCGCTTCCTCATCTGTGCTACCCAAGTCTTGCAAGGATCTCTTTTATCTCTGTTATTGGGACTATGAGGAGGACTGTTTCTGGGAAACTTGGGTTCATTTCTGATCCATCATTACATGGTAAAGCAACTGCCAAGGAATATAGAGCAGGAGTTTAAAGGATTTAGAGGTGGTAAAGCTCAGGAATGGCTTATCAGTAGTGGTCTACACATATTTGTGCCAATGAAGATTTGCCACTAGACCACAGTGAGAATAAGAGTGACAAAAATAAATTATCTGTGGTTGTAAGCAATATGAAAACATCAACTGGAGAGCAACTGAAGAGAAGTTGTTTTCTGTTCCTTGCTGGTCTCAGAAGTTGTTAGATTTAAGCTTGTTCAGCCTTATTCTTATACCTGCAATTCACCATTTATAGCTATATATTAACTTAATAATATCAACAGATACACATTTCAATTTTACTGTAAGTCCTGACTGTCTGATAACTTTTATCAAATTAGACTCATGCAAATGCAGAAATATGGGGTCAGCTTTCATTTTGAGCTTGTTTCACTTCCTACATCTTGTTTTTGCACTGGCAGCTAACTAGGGGAACTTCAGCAGTTTCTTCTTCCCTTGCCTTTCTGCTAAAATGGTTCTGTTTGTCTCAGTCAATCTTTGTTGCATGTATTTTAATATCTTGTTAAATTTAGCTTATTTCTGTTGGTCTGGATCATCCCATCTCTTTGGGATGAGAAATTCCATTTCTCCCAAATGGAATTTATTCCTTATATGATACGCATGGGCTTACACACATGGGCACAAATCACCATGTGCTCTCTGTAATGCTTATGACAAGGAGCATGGATAACCTGAATCTACTCAGTGCCTGGCTATGACAGACTTGCCCTCTGTAGACTCCCACTGCTCCTCAGTTGTGAGAAGCCATAGTCTAGCTGCTAGCATTTAAAAGAAAATGAAAAAATAATGGGGGAATTCTTTTAACGGCTTCAATCTTCTTTGTGGAAAAGGTGAGACAAAGTTAAAATAATATTTTGACATAACTATCTGTATAAACAGGTCAAGAAGAGAAACAAGTTAATCCCAAGTGTAACCAACAATACTGTGGTGAAAAAGTATGCAAGAAGCATGTTACTCTAAAATTTCCTCATACCTGGTCTCACTTAAGTCAATCCCTCAAATTTTCCAGGGGTGCATGTCTGTCACAGCAAGACAACATTGCTATCTCATTTATCAACCATGATTAGAGCAAAGGACTACAAAATACTCTCTGGAAAAGGCAGACCTGTTCTAGACAGCACAATCACTTGGCACAAGTTCAAAAGCAAGTTTGCCATGCCCCATTTTTAGAGAGATTAATGGGTGATGGTGGGGAAGAACAAAATATTATTGCTGAAATTTTTCAGAACCTCACTCTGTTTGACTTAGAAGATGACACATAAGTCCCAATCTTAAAAATGTTTTGGAGACAATAATGGCATTTAGCCCTTCACCCTCCTGGGAGATTAAGAAGTAGTCAAATCTTTTTCAGCCTGCCTTATACACTTTAAAGACCAAACCCTCTCAGTTTTTCCCCTTCTACTGGTTATACTAGCAGCCCCTCTCCACATCTGTTTCACTTTGAACACATCCCTTTTAAGTACAGGAGGTTGGAGCTGCCCAGGTGTTTCAAGATGATTTTCAGCAATGCCTTGAAGCAAATAGCATTACTATTCCTTCCATCTATCGAAATATATCACTCAATAAATTCCAGAAATTAATTTATGATTTTCACACTTTAATCACATTGGCCATCCAGTCAGACATCCAGGCTTGTATCACTTTTCATATCGACAAACTATCATCACAGCAGACTTTCCTATCTCCTGTGGCATTATCTTACACCCTGATATTAAATTTCTCCCCATTATTTTCCCAGGCATGATGGTGCATGATATTCTCAGCCACCTGTGTGTTTCTAATGCCTCTTAATATCACAAGGGGCCTCATGTTTTTTCATTGCAAATGAAAGTACTTTTTAAAAGTCTCAATGTAATGCTAATGTAACACCAGGAAACAGAAAGTGGTCCTGCTAAGAGACTGGTAGTGGTTCCTGTCTGCTGCACTTCCCCCCATTCTGCTTCTTTCACAATTCCTTCCTTAGCAATTGAGACCAAGACAAATTCTACTTTGTCTATTCTATCTCAGATTACTTTTATGCTTTCCTATATCAGTTACAGAAAGTATCACCCTACCACCTTCATGCTCCCAAACACCTGCACTCCTACTACACTCATACATCTATCACATTTCTGCTTCCTCTGCCATGTTCAGTTTTGAGCCCTGCACCAGTATTTATGTCTCTCTTTTTCTGACCCTTGATTCCCAACACAAATGCACAAACATCTCAGTCCAACTAAATCAGTCTGGGTTGGCAGACACTTTCCCAGAGTCCTTTACCAAGCTGACTACTGTTCTCAATGAAATTCTCACCACCCATTCCTCTATAGTTTGGTGTCCTGTTTTCCTTTCCCACATTTGCCTTCATACTGAAATGAGGGGTTAGGACTCTGCAATATTCATGCCTCAAGCCCATTTTGTTAAAATAAAAATTCAAGTTACAACAGGGCCAAAAGGTGTGCTGCCATACAATTATATTGGAAGTGGACTGTGGATTAGAATCAATAAAATGGTTTGGGTTGGAAGGGACCTGCAAGATCATCTAGTTCCAAGCCCCCTGCTGTGGGCAAGGACACCCTCCACTAGACCAAGTTACTCAGTGCCCCATCCAATCTGGCCTTGAACATTTCCAGGGATGGGGCACCCGCAGCTTCTCTGGGAAAACTGTGCCAGAGCCTCACTGCCCTCACTTTGTCCCTTCTTCCCTTAGAAAGAATTAGAATTTCTTCCTAATATCTAATTTAAAGCTGCTCTCTGTCAGTTTAAAGCCATTCTCACATGTCCAGTCACTCCATGCCCTTATAAAAAGTCTCTCTCCAGCTGTCTTATAGGCCCCCTGTAGGTACTGGAAAGCTGCTCCCTGAAGCCTTCTCTTCTCCAGGCTGAAAAACATCTCTCAATCTTCACAAGAAAGGAGGAGTCATACAGCAAAAATCCCCCAACAACGGACATAAGAACACAAAACTTTTGGTGAAATAAAATACCTGGAGTTGCCATACTGATACTGCATTTATGTGTTTCTGGAAAAGGCAGACCCATTCTGAGCAGCAGTATCATATAATCATATCATATCATATCACCTTTTCTTCCTATACTCCCCATTTAATTTTTTTTTCTTACTAGATGAGGCTTTTTGTATTAACCAACATGAACTAACACATTGCTATACTAAATGGCAAATAAGTGACTTAAGTTATCACATCTCAAACTTCCAATAGGAAGGAGTGCTTTGGTAAAACTAATTCTATCAAAGTAAACATTTTCTATATTCAAATGGCACTTTCCAACCTTTGCCTGTCTTGCCTTTAAGTGTCCAGGGAGTGCTAAGCTAAAGTCCAGTGTTTAGCTAAAATACCCAGTCTTTGCTGGAGCTCGTAAATGATAACATAATACATACAATAAATATCATCATAGCTGATGACATGAAAGGTAGCTCTAATAGGGGTGGAAAGCTTTGGCCAAGAAAAAAAATCTTCCATTTTTCTGTAAATTCACTGCAGTTTTGTCTAGATTAGTTAAAATCTTGGTTTCATGCAGGAATTTTGGCAGTGGCTAAAAAGCCCCCACACATTAAAGTAAATCAAAATCAGCAAGAAACACTGACAATAATGTCACTGTGGTGGTATAATGATGTTATAATGCTTTCAGAAGAATGAAAATAAAATCCTGAAACAAACATACATTGAAACATCACAATGAAATGAAGCAGAATTTGTACAAACTACTGATCCTTGTTTATACAACTGAAGAAAAAAAATTACCAAAACACAAGAAAGTTAATCCTCAGAAAATTGTAATTTTGCTAAGATTGCATAATAGACTTTATGTATTATGAAAATGTTCCAGATTCATTTAGCCAGTATTTTTGACACTAATTTTAAGCCAAGTCTTATATTAAAATAACATCTGTTTTCTGACCTTATAATACTTGCTTCATTTTTTTACAATAATTTGCCTCAACTGCATCCTCCAGAATTTTGAATCAATATCAACAATGAATTAATTCACTTTGCCAGCCCTCAGGCAACCACATCTTCCATTTCCTCAACTTTTTTCCACTGTACTATATCTTTTGAAGATAGGGGAAAAGGTCGAATAACATCTTAATTTGACATAACAGAATAAATACTTCTATCAAATTCTTCAAAGGGATCATATGACATGGAACAGAAAAGCTGTGCCAACACGTTAACCAACTTAAAGCAAAGGTTCCCAAAATACTTTAAAGACTTGAAAGTGTAATGCAAGCTGTAAGTAAAAATGTCATTTTTTTGACTGGTAAAAACTCTCAGTAATGACAAACAGCAACTTCATATTCATAATCTCCATTTCCAAATGAAAATTTGGCCAAACCACTACACTGAAAAGGATCAACATTCTTCCTAACTATTAGGAAGTGTCCCAGTCCAGCTAGCAAACCCCAAAGACAACATCTACTTTTCAAGTTGAGAGTATCCATGACTCACATACTGGTTTTTCAGCTTTAAATTGATGATTTTGGCCAATAATGGCAGTGTGCTAAATTTTCAGTAGTCTATCTTTGCCCTGCCCTTTATGCATGTATGTTGCTATGTAAGTCTATGCCAGCCACTAGGATAAGGATCCTTCTCCACTCCTTTTTAGTGATTAGAGCAATAACTGTGGTATAGGAAAATGAGAAACTACCCATAAAAAAAACCAAAGGTGTTGGAGTGAGGTCCAGGAGTAGCCCAAAGGTCCTCATTCTCCTAAAAAGTGGCATGATTAAAGGATAGGATAAGTTTCATACAGTTTCTTTGGAGAATACACATCTGGGAACTTCTTCACTCCCAACGGTCCTTACCCAGCTATTTATCCTCCCCTTAGCCTTCACAGACAAACACTTTGCCTCCCAAAACAAGGTGTAGTTGAGTGCAACCAGAGCTTCTATGTGAGTCCAAAAGGCCTGGTTCATGCCCACAGTGGCTTTACTCAGGTGTTGATTTCAACATACAGTTTGGTGTACAGGAAAGCAAAGGCACAACCACACAAATCATCTGCATGTTACTGTGCAGTGCCCCATGCCTGCACTTACAACGTGACATGTGAAGAGAAATGAGAGCTTGTCCCTGTTTTCACTGAGCCTCAGAAGACAACAAGGGACAAAGTGAGCAACTTGATACCTTATCATGAGTTTGGGGAATTATCACCAGGCTGCACCCTAATGAGCTCTTCAGCTGGAATATGTTACTCTGCCTTCTCCAGAAGGTGCAAAGGAAGGTATATTTGCAGGTAGCAGCTGATAGTTGAAACCTTTGTCTCCTTCAAGTAAAGCAGCTTAATGCTCAGCCTCCACATACCTGGACAAATGGGTGGGACTCTTGTTGAAGCAAATTATTAAGAGCTACTATGACTAAGGGGAGAGGATAGTTATTTATGAAGGTGGCCTTCAAGTAGTTAATATGTTGTTGGCAATAAAGAGCATTTGCAGATGTGATCTCTTGCTTTGAAGTGTGCCTGTAATTCAAACCTATTGTTATATTGTAAATAGAATGCAAAGACCATGAACATCATAAAATCACCACACCATAAAATCATAGAATTGTTAAGGTAGGAAAAGACCTCTAAGATCATCAAGTCCAAACTATGTCCCCAACTGCCACATTTAGATGGGTATTTTGAATGCTTTCAGGGATGGAGATCCTACCACTGCCCTGGGCAGCCTGTTCTAACACCCGGCCACACTGTCAGTTAAGAAATTTTTCCTAATATCCAGTCTAAACCTCCCCTGGCACAACCTGAAGCAATTTCCTCTTGTCCTGTCACTTGCTGCTTGGAAGAAGAGATCAAAGCCTATCTGCACACAACCTCCTTTCAGGGCATTGCAGAGAGTGATAAGGTCTCCTCTGAGACTCTTTTTCTCCAGGCTAAACAGCCCCAGCTCCCTCAGCCACTTCTCACAGGACTTTGTGCTCCAGACCCTTCACCAGGGTGCCCTTCTTGTTCCAGAACTTCAATGTCCTTCTTGTAATGAGGGGCCTAAAACCCAACACAGGATTTGAAATGTGGCCTCACCAGTGGTACAGGGGTCAATCCCTGACCTTGTCCTGCTAGCCACACTATTGCTGATACAGGCCAGGATGCCATTGGCCTTCTTGAGCACCTGGCCAGCTCATGATCAGCTGGCTGCTGACCAGCACCTCCAGGTCCTTTTCTGCCAAGCTACTTCTCAGCCACTCTGCCCCCAGCCTGTAGTGCTGTGCGGGGTTGTGCTACCCAAGGGCAGCACTCACCATTTGGTCTTGTTGAACCTCATGCAACTGACCTCAAGCCATCAATACAGCCTGTCCAAGTCCCTCATCATGTTAATACAAACGTGATGGAGGACAGCAAATTCACAGCCAGCAAACCCTGATGAAGGATTTGAGGGTGGTCTCATAGAAACTATACCACTTCTCCTCTGGGCTTATCTTCTTTTTTCAGTGTGTTTAATAAAAGAAAAATGGGGAACAGAACATAAGTGCATATTAGCTTTTGTTCTTTCAAATTCAGGTAATATATCTCCAGGGTATAAATCAATTTTTATAAACCTTACCTGGTTTCATGCATTCTACAATCCACTTTCAACATGGATTACAACAGTTATGGCAAAATCAGGGCAGAATTACATCTTTGTCAATGGATCCTAACTGTAACAGCCTTGCCATTGTGTATCTCATATGACTTTGCCCCATGCTGCATTTGCCATTTTGCTTTCTTGGTCAGAAGGCTTCTTTATCTGTTGTCAACTCCATGTTTGAATGCTGCTATGTACTCATGACTAAGCTTGCAACTAAAATGTAGCATTCTTGTTATAACAGCATCATATTTTGTCTTGAGCACATCTAAAGCACTGAATTTCATGAAAGAGAAATTGATTTTTTTTCCATTATCTTCAAACACCAGCACACATTTAAATTGTAAAAAAAAGTTACTCTTCCCACAGATTGTATTGTGTTTCATTAGCTGTACAGCACTGGATAAACACAGAACTCTCCTGAATAAGAGAACATTGTACTGGGGTATGTAATATGGATTCAAGAATGAATTCTATGCTCAGATAAAAATTTGGGGTTAAATAATTCATGCTGACATGAGCTAACACTCAAAGTACAGTTCCTCCGGAAAGTTTGCAAACATTGGACAAGTTTGCTCAAGTTGCAAGAGGAAACTGCAAGAGTTCTTAAAAAAAAAAAAATCAGTGTGAAATCTGGTGCCACTAAATTACATGGCAGAAATGAATTTTTTTGCTGTTTAGTCTTTGCAGGGATACTATACCAGCATTCAGCACTAACTGTTTAAGTATCCACAGGAGGAACCACCTTGTCTTGTTCTCACTGATGTTAAGTATCAGGATCTCCCTTAACTTCAAGGGTGTAAGAATATCCTCCAAGTTCTGGAACTTCACAGATTCCTATTTATAACTCAATCATTTTACTTAACTTTAAACTCTTACTAACTCCTATTAACTCCTATTATATTCCTTCAAGGGCATGAATCTAAACTAGGAATGTACCAGTTGTGTTCTAGGCCAGTTTAGTAAACTGTTTCAAGCAACTGTTGCAATTTGCTACATGTGGTATAGCAGCAAAGGGTATCATCTGAATCAACAGCTTGCTGCAAACATGATCAAAAAAAATTTAAAAAGCTCTATGATTAGCAATTTTGGGAGGTTATTACATTAAGTCCTTGAAATAAGAAGGTTATTTTAATAGATACAAGTATACTTCTCTTAAGTCTAACAAACATATCCTGAGGGGCTGCAAAATGTCACCAATCTGGGTGGGAAACAACTAATTTGACCTTTGCTACTATTTTAACTTTGCCTTGGTATTTCTTGTTTTCTCACTCTAAAAACAACCAACATTTTTGTATTCACAATATACCACTACTGGGCTCTGCAGCACTTCGTATTTCCTGTTGTTGCTAGTCCTGCTTAATGGCCAGTTGATAGCAGAGGAAGACCCAGCAGTTACAACCATAGCAACTTTCACTGAACCAGGCTCTGATCCTGCAAGCAACAGCACACGGCTTGCAGGGGTTTGACAGATTTCAGGAGACTCACACCAGGACTTTCTGCACAAAGGGCAGCACACAGACCTTACAAAATAGGCCAGCATTCACAGTAATTCTAGCAGACTTAGACTCATGATAAACTGGAGGACCATGACAAAAATTATTTTCACATTCATAGTGAAGATTGCAAGAATTTCACAGCGCTATTATTACAACCATACTGGCTGCTCATTAAAGTTTATAGCCTTTGTAACTCCACATAATTCAAAAGTATTCAGCTCACAGGCAGGACATATTGTACTATACTTTGAAAAACTGCCTTAGATTGTGCCAAGCCCCAGTGTTTAAAT
>QUSF01000001.1:31582992-31598926 GCA_003676055.1 Chloebia gouldiae | reverse complement strand
TGTGTTGTGCAAAGAAGATGCTTTATCAACTGGTAAGACTTCTTAATTATTTGGCCACGCATGGGAAGTTCTCAGGACAACACAAACCATATGAGAAAAGGTGTAGGAGAGGAGGCCAAAATCCTTAAGAAATCAGAATTGGGGTTGATACTGAGGAACAAGTTAAGGAGGAAGACTGCAGAAGTAAAAAGACAAAAAGAGAACAAAACAATCAAATAAGAATGCAAAGGATAATAACTAATTGGGTAGAGATAATTGTAGTCCCTAGGAAAGCATTTACTCTCAATCAGTATGACAAAATACAGAACATGTAACAAACATATGTATCCTATGCTCCAAGGAAAAATTACATTCCTGTGTCATACAAACCACCTGCTTTTATTGCAGGAGTAGGGAAAAGGACCTTTCACTCATCCAAACCTAGTCCAATAGATGTGATTTGAATAAGCTGATCAGATGCATTTTTGACACTTGTAGCCTTGCTTCAATGCTCCCTTAAGAGCAGAAATATCTAACCTGGAGCACCCTTCTCCCACTTGTTCACTCTACCAAAACTATTTTCTGCTGGTGCCAGCTCCATTGAACTAGGTTCTTCTAAACTTGCACTGCCTTCTCAAAGCTAAATTTTTTAAGTTTCACTTTCTGTGGGGTCAGTGTATGGGGCACACCAACACCAATGAGCACAGAACATCAATCCTGGAGCAAAAGCTGTTGTCTCAGCACCACATCCCCACGATACCAGGACTAGATTTCTTCTTCCTAGGCTGGCATACATGCTGGTGAATCCATGCTCTGCTTCCCTGAAGGAGAAGTGTTTACAAGGAGGGTCAATGCTGGCTCAAGAACTTTTTCCATGCACCACAACACAGGACACAGAAGCCGGTATGCAACAGGAAGTAAACTTGACCAGAGAAGGTCAAAGCAGCATCACAAGAAGGGCAGACAAAGCAGCAGGAGACAATCTACACTGACCTTTTTCAGACAGAAACCCATTTTAAGTCAGTTTGACATCACAATTTTAAATCAGATGTGTCAAACAGCAGTTAGCTATCTCTAAACATCACTTACATCTACGCATAAAATGTACTCTACACAGAAGAGTCTTGCTGACCACCTACAGAAATATGAAGCTGCCTTTAAACAAGGCACAGCCTTAAAGTACTTTGAAGGCCATGTCAGTCCTGCCAGACTGGTACTCCACTGGACTTCATATCTCTTCAAGAGGCTGGGGGTACGTATTTCTGGATGAGTATTCCCTGATAAGTAGCTTACAAATAACAATTGGACTGTGAAAGGTGATAAGGCTTACTCTTCCAGAAAGGGAAAACAAAATTTGCCACAAATGTCTAAAGCAAGAGATGAAATAAACAGTTTATAACACTGACAAGTCCTGAAGACTGGAGAGAGAGAAACAGCAGAATGACACTGGCAAAAAAAAGGGATGATGAGAGAAAAAAAGAAATCATGGTAGGGAGTACTCCTACAGCCGGGTAAAGATTGAAACATGAATTTTTACAGGAAATTAGGGAGCAAAAGCCTCAAACAAACAGCACATCATTACTAACGAAGACATTTGAAGCGGTGTCAAGGACTTTTTTAGAAACACTGGTAAGCATTATGGCAGAGGGAGGGGAACTGCTCCTAGGGAAATTTAGCAGGAGATTTTGAGAAGAGGCAAGCTCTCCTGGTCAGGCATAGTGGGAGCATTGCTGTCTACTGCCTGCCATCAATCAGGCCATCTACATTCCAAGAGAAACGGGCTTAGAATTCACCTCAGTGTGATTTGGTGCTTCTCCACTGGCATCATGACAGCTGCTGCAATCTCTCTTGAAGCCAGTGCAAGTACAGCTGGACAGAGAAAGGAGGACAAATTGCCACACCAGCAATCCAGCAGAAGAGTTGCTTAAAAGGCGGGTTTTCCAACACCCGTCACGGGCCGCAATGCTTCCCTCCAGCATTTGCACAGTTCAGCATATCTTTTGCAATGGTAAACCCGGAGTTACAAAAATGTACTTTGAATCCCATTTGCACATTCTGCTACATCACAATGGCACATTCAAATGACTCTTGCAATGTATTTTGAGCAAGTTGAACACAGAACATCCAATATAGGATTTCCTCTTTCTCCTGCCCACCCCCTTCCTGTTTGTTTACCAAAAACTTTCACTTCCTCAGTGACACTGACACCAGCTCTAGCAATCACTTAACCCTGGTTCTCCTGTCCTTGTCCACTCACACCTGAATCACAGCTCCCCAGGGCATTTAGTACTTACTGAAGGGTTTTAAGGGTCTATCAAACACATGGTAAGGCTGGGGCTACCCTGGAGAAAACCACTGTTTGTCCATTGGATCTAATGAATGCAAACCTTATGATCCTGGTAAGGGACAGTCAAGCAGGCAATTTCAATATATGCAATATATGTGCTACTATTCAGATCTTTCCCTGCTCAGTTGATACAACCAGGAAATAATCTTTTTGTCTGAATACAGTAGAACTTAGTCATAGGTCAGACCTACTGATTTATAAATGTGTCACTGCTACATAGTAATTCACTCAAACATAATCTTTAACTTTTGGTATTAATTTTGTTCTAAGACCCTAGTACAGTCATACGTGGAAAGAGAAAACCTTAGCAGCCAAATACACTTCTGTACTAATTCCTGTGATACCATATTGCTTCAGTTTAAACCAAAGGTAAAACCCAAATAAGATTTCATTAAAAGAAAAAAATTAAACAGGTTTGTATACACCTATGTGTACAAACTAAGGAAGGAAACATGAAAAAAGCAATAGATTGTAGATACCACATCAGAAAGCCCACTTAACAGATTATGCTTTTTTTGACGAACTTCCTGAAACTGCTTTTTTTAAACCAACAAAGGAGATGTTAAAAGCACATCCCAGAGGGAGTCCTTTCCTTTCAAAATTTTATCATTTCCATACTTCGAGTGACCCCCAATAATAGAGAAAACTGCAAGAAGTGCCATTGCAGAAGAGTAGCTGCATCCCATACTTCAATGCCTTTGGAGAACTATTACGTGTTCCAGTTTACGATTGCACTATTTCCTATCACAGCTTGCAAATTAAATTAAGAAATTCTATAATATGTCAACCACAGGAACAAGAAACCTTCTGCCACATGCAGCAGAGACCATAGAGGAAGAAGTTCACTTTGTTCAGACTGTTTATCATTGGAGTCCTTTGAACTGAAGACGTAAGACAAGTGTGCTGTGCAAACACAGGAACCAATTGTAGATACATAAGATGCCAGCAGTTTGAAAAAGATAGTCAATACTGACTTAAGGGAGACCAAAGGCTGGCCTGGACAGAACTAGTCCACCCTTTTAATCCGCCAGAGAAATGAGATCTACCCATTATTTCCTCCACCTTCCCCCAGTGTCCTCCTTTATTTTCTCCCCAGCAAAGCATTACTGTCAAAATACCATTTCTCTTCTGACATTTGCCTGACAAAATTAACTGATCTATTTACCTCTATGAGTAGTTTTTAGGGCACAAAGCAAATACAAGTATCCCGTAAATATTTGGAGAAAATGCTTCCAGCACATGAGTTCTGTCTTCGTGTTTTGTTCCATGAACCCACATTTTTCAGGAACGATGCTGAACTGAAATGTGAATAATTCAGTCTCGGAAATTACAGCATTTAATGACAATGTCAACAGGAAATGTATCTGAATCAGGCAAAAATAAATATGAAAGCACAGACCTTTCCATCCTTCCCTGAAGGACAATGAAGTTTAAACTTGGAACAGCCACACTGAGGACAGTGACATTGCATTTGTCTTTTATTAGTACAGGCTAATTTATTTGAGAAGGCACCATTATTGCCTACAGGGTGGCAGACTCCTTCACCCTGCATGCGTCATTAAAAACTGTTTTCATACAAATGTACTTTTAAATTTTTATCTACAGTTTCCTGTGGTATGGCTTAGCAAGTCTGGAAGCCTTTCTTATTACACCATCTCTAGCATTCCTACACTCTCATTAAAGATGGGAGAGAAATAAATGGGAGAAATAGGAAGTAGGAATATGAACAACAGGACAAAAATCCTAATTCTCATCTGGGAAACTGGTTTTTCTATAGAATAAAGCCTTTTTGCTTAGAGACAGAAATCCTACATAGGCAATATTATAACAAATTCTGCTTGACAGAGTCACATGGTTTGGTGTAATTACTTACACACTCAGCTCCATAGCTTCGAAAGGAAGTATCATTCCCTGAATATAAAGCTCACACAACCCTCAGGATCCCCAGCTCACAGATTCTCCTCCCATCCCTTGCATCAGCACATGATGGCTCATATTCTTCTGAGATCTCAGTGGCATGAGACATCCCTCTCTGTGTACAGGAGATTGCTAGGAATCCTAGGTTATACCTAACGCCCACCCCATTAATTAGTTAGGTAAGTTAGTTAGTTAGTTATTCCCCATGTACTTATCTTCAGTGTTCACTCAGTTTTGAAAAGGGCTCCCTGAACCCCAAGAGTAAAATGGTTTTACAACTCCTTAGACAGAAGAAAAAATGTCACTCAGTTACTCAGGATATGCACATATGGAAAGGAGGAAAGATCTCATCCCCTTCCCAGACCACCTAGCCCTTTGAACAAAACAAAAATTGTCTCCTGATCAATATGTGTTCATCCCAAAATCTCAAAGATTCCTATTAAGATTCAAAATAACATGCAGAGTAGAGGTAAGCAAACATCTCCTTTTTGTGACAGCAATGGAATCACATCCGAGATTAAATATGGCAGCACTTAAACCTTCCCAAATTACTACAGAGATGCTCCCTGATGTACCCCACAAGAAGGGCCAGGTGTAGCATCTCCGATTTGGTGAGACAACCCACTGAAGAACAGAACTAAGCTGAGCCAGGAGACTGGACTTGTTTCCATTGCCTGTCACAGGAAATGTTTCCCTCAACACCTGCTGCTCCGCAATGGCATTTAGCTTACAGGAGTCAAAAATGCCATAGGAAGAGAGGTTACTTCAATTACATAGATAAACTGGGCAGGGGGAAAGTACTATGAAATAGTTACTTATACATTCATAAATACTTACCTATTCATAACCACCTGCAAGGAATAGTTTCTCATTTATGGAAACTCTCTTGAAAAGGGTAACATTAAACCCCATAGTATTGAACAACTTAAAGGCAACAGGGTTTAACCTCACGTTGTAAAGTTTCACAATTGATTGCTTTGTCAGAAAGAGTCATTGCACAACTCAAGGGTCAAGGGGCTTAAAAAGGAAGGCCTAAACCTTACTATGTCTTCTGTACATTTCTGTAGGAGAAACCTCTTATTTACTCAAAAATACAGAAAAGCAGAATAACTTGAAGTCAGCCAGCTACTGTACAAAGATAATCATTCTGTCATCGTGGTTAAAAAAAATCTATCACAACAGCACACAATTAGAAGAGATTTTTATGCTATTAAGTAAAGAATTCTTTCCTAACTAGTCTGTATCTCACAAAAAGTTGAAACAGAGAAAGGAAAAAGCTTTAAATCTCAGAAGAGATCCATAAAACGAGACATCTTTTGATCTCAGAGTTCATTAATTTCAACCCTTCTCCAAGGTTTCATAACATCCTATTAAACAGTATCTAACTGATTTCTAGCCTGTTGCTACTTTTTCAGAGAAAACTGTTTGATTTTTTTCTCATCCATACTTTCAATGCTATTGATAGTACATGTTAAAAAGATAACACCTATTCTGTCCTCAATGTTGGGTTGGAAACAATCCACACAAACACAATTTGACTCTCCTTTTGGTAAAGCTGAGCTATGTATTCCCAGCATAGCTTTGCAGTTTCTCAACACGTATCTTCTGCTTTTTGTTTTAACTCTATAGTGATATTGTGTTGAGTGCAGGCTTATCCACGTGGCACTTGTACTTCACAGATACTTTCAATTAACATTACTATTCCTAAATTGCAAAAGTCATACAGGTACTTGATGAGATCCAGATGAAAACTTTTTTCAGTTTGTATTGTGATGTCCTAAAATACATAAAGATTGGTCAGAGTGTTTCTTCAAAGGTGGGAACGAAAGGCAGGAGATGGGATATTGACTAGGTGTTTCAGATGAAACTAGCTTTGTGCTTCCTATGTATATCCACGGGAATATGACCTGGCTAAATAAGTTTCAAGTGTTAATCCATTTGGTCTTTAGTGCTAACAGAGGGGAGCAAGGCAGCAAGATGCGTTTGTGCCAACTCATTCACTGCAAAAACTTGAAAGATGCAATTTAACAGAAACTCTTAACTGCTTTACTGAAAGTACAGCATCACCTCCTAAACTAAAATTGTAAGGAGAAAACCCTTCAAGACCGTTCCTTAGGAATACAGTACCTATAATAGCAGTCTGCAAGCAACACTGTGCACCAAGCATCACAACACCATTTTCTCATATTTCTTTTAATTCCAAGCACATTTGAATAGACACTTAAGAAGAAGAAGCTTTAACTTGCAGAACGCACGAGAAATTATGCTCCTAGAAAAAAGCAGCGTAAGAAGGGATACCCAGAGATCACATCACCTCACCTCAGTCAAGGCTGTCGTTTTGGCTCGAAACGCCGACTGCGGACTTAAACCAGGTAATTTCACACGCTCCCCGGCACGAAACAGCCAGAAGGCACCCGAGCCCTCCGGATCACAGCAGAAGCCAGGCAAAGGGGTATGAGATAAATCATGCTTTTGAGAACGATTATTTTATCCCAAACGCGGTTATTTCCCTTAAGACCCCCTGCAGTCCTACCGGGCAGGTCGAGAGGCAGCGGCACCTCCTTGCGGGGGCAGAAGCGAGGGAGAGCCGCTCCGCGGGACCGCGCTCTGGGGCAGCGCGCCGCGCCGGGGCGGGGCGGGGGCAGCGCGGCCGGGCAGCCCCCGCGGGAGAAGCGGGAGAAGCGGGAGCGCCGGGCCCCGCCGCTCCCGGGGGAAGGCACTTACTTTGCCGGGTGCGCAAGCTGAGCGGCAGCGGGCGGAGCGCGGGCGCCGCCGGGGCGCGGAGCGGGCTGTCCCGGGCGCCGAGCGGCGGGGCCGGAGCGCGGCTGTGGCGGCGCGGGCGGGGCGCGGCCGCGGGAGGTTCGCAGCCCGGTTACTTCCTGCTGCCGGGCAGCGGCTGCATGCGGTGGACAGCGGGAGAGCGGCAGAGCGGGGGCCGGCCCCGGCCCGGCGGCTGCGGCTCCTCCGGCTGGAGGCTGTGCCGGGGACGAGGTGGGGCAGGGGCTGCGGTGAGGTGTCGGGGGTCCGCCCCGCCGAGCTGCCTCAGAGGGGAGCGAGGCATCATGAGCCTCTGAAAGTTACAGCTAAATAAAACCCTGTTAGGCTGAGAGGCCAAAAAAAAAAAAAAAAAAACAAAACACCTCTCTTTTTCCTCCAACAGCCAAAAAACCATTTGAACTCCAAAAATCCACTCTAAGCAGCTTCTAAGGTCCATTGGATGCTTGGTTGAGAGAAACAAAACAAGCAAGCTTATTTTTCAGTGTTTCATTTTCTTTCAAGAATGATTTACTAGCCTGGTGAAAAGTGAAATAAAAATCTCGCAGGTCAGGAAAACAGGAAATATGAATGCATGGACATACCAGCCAGAGGATGCAGGTGAAAAGCTTTACAAGAACTAGAGTCAAGTGTCATGTGTGCACTGCCAAGCCACATGGGCGAGTTCAGGTCATGGAGATTTCTAAGGCAGAATTTCAAATGAAAAGCATTTAAGCTTTCCATATAAAAGTGTTTAGATAATGGATCAAGTCTGAGAAAGAGTCAAAGTGTTACAAGATGCAAGACACTCCATACACTTTCCCAAAGTCCACCAGCACAGCCTAACTGTGGGTTGGAGTGGACTCAGGAACTGGTGAGGACTTCTAACAGGACACCCAAATAGCTGAAAATAGCTCAGTGCAGCTCACACCCTGTTGGGTTTATGAGGAGAACCTGATTAATCTCGATTAACTTATAGATCTTTGGTGCTGATGTAAAAGCCTGGCACTCCTGGTGATGTGCAGCTGGCACAATCACTGCACTCTGGTTGGTGTTTGCTGCAGTCCTGTCTGCTGCCCTGGCTCCAGCACACAGATCTGTCTCTGCCTTGATCCTCTATAAGACTCAGTCCATAGAAGCAGACAGACCATAGTCTGTCACATTTCTTAATCAGTCCCAGATGTCCCTGGGCATCTGTGGAGCTCTGAAAAGTAGTGGGCAATAGTTTCTGGTCTTCTTTGAGTTTTATCATCAATGATTAAAGTAATGTGGAAATACTCAGCATTAGACTGGCCTCTAAAAGTATTGTAGGGTGAGACAATAAGGAATTCCTCAAGATGTATTAGTAAAAAATTGGTAAATGTTTTCTCCCCTCCCCCAACTTAGGTAAAGATATTTCATAATAACAATAACAATAAAAAAAAAAACCAATGAAATGAACAAACCAGACAACAACCTTTTTCCCAATGAAAAGTTTATGCAAAAATGAAAGATCTGACTAAATATACATTGTCTTGGGTTTGGGGATTTCTTTTGGTAGGAAATTTGGATTCCAAAAGTTTATGTAAAATGAGCTATTTCTGTTTGGAAGTGCACAGTTAGTACCTAATGTTTCCATTTTCCTCTATAGGACAAGCATCTTGGTCTTGTACCTTTCTTCTTGGAGAAGTGGTGCACAAATCCCACATCTGTCTTACTCACCCTCCTTTCCTCTTTATATTTCATTTCATTATCAAGTATTCTGCTGAGTTTAATATTCCCCTTCTCCTAACAAAGCATTGGTGAAAATAAAATTTAGTTTCATAAATGCATAATAGATTCCAGCAGTCTAGTAGAATGCAATCCTATCTATAATGTGAATAATCTGGAAAAATAAAAGAGGTGCTGAATTAACCTTAATAGATTGCTGTGCAATAGTAAATTGTGAGACAGAACAAATTCATCAAGTCTGCCTTAAAGGAACTAATATGAAGAAGTGTTAGAGTAGAATAAATACACTGTGCTTTATATTTTTTTTAAAAGATAGTTTGTTAGCATCCCTTGAAATGTCATGGGTTTATGTATCCTTGTTCCCACTGTTACAAATATATACAAAATCTACTTTAGAAAGCGTAAGCAGGAAAGTAACTCTCTCATCATATATTCATCAAAAGGGGGAAAAAAGCTGATTCCAGCCTCACTACATCTACAGTAGATCAGCTGTTCATCACATTTTAAATGTCTTTGTGCATAGATCAAGAGAGTTGGGGGATGGTGTAAAATGGGGCAAGAATGAAACCTTAAGCCTGTCACTGAAGGGGAAGTCCTTGCAGGAAGGACTGTGAGTCACATTAGCCAGCCAGTTCATGCCCAGCAATTGATTTCCCGCTTTGGGAGGATTTGACTCCCAGACAATGTCTCTGCTGCTGATTTAAGCATGGCTGCAAGGCTGTGCTCGAATATGAAGGCCAGCTGGCAATGTAAGAGTCCATGTCCATGCTCTTGGCATCCAGAACATGGGGACAACCCCAAACTGGCCCATGTGTCCTGGTTTCTGCTGGGATAGAGCTCAGTTTCTTCTTATTAGCTGGTGCAGTGCAGTGTTTTGGATTTAGTATGAGAATAATGTTAGTAACACACTGTAGTTTAGTTGTTTATGCTTTCCCTAAGTCAAAGCCTTTTTAGTTTTCCATGCTGTGACAGTGAGCAGGTACACAAGAAGCCAGGATGGAGCTGACCTGAACTGGCTAAAGGGATGTTCCATACCTGTCATATCTGGTATTTAAATATATTATATATATTATTATATACTGGGGAAGTTGGCCAGGAGGGAGCTGATCATATCTTGGGGGTGGGCTGGGCACTGAGTAGTGGGTGGTGAGCAATTCTGTTGGACAACACTTGGTTTCTCTTGGGTTTTATTCCACCCCCCCCCTCCTTTTAATTACTATTACTACTACTACTACTACTACTACTACTACTACTACTACTACTACTACTATTCTTTTTTACTTTGATTCAATTATTAAACTGTTCTTATCCCAACCCCTGAGTTTTTACCTTTTTCCAGGTCTCCTCCCTACCCCATTGGAAAGGGAGCACTGAGCGAGCAGCTGCCTGGGGCTCAGTTGCCAGCTGAGGCTAAACCACAGCACCACGTTAACTTTCAGATCAGCTCTGGAATATTTTTTGAGAGTGCTAAGTGGTCTGGGCCAGGGATGAGTCGAGCAATTTGTCAGTAGACTCAGAGGAATGTCCAATGATATTTGGTTGGGCACTGACTTAATGAGCCTGGTAGGATTCACACCAATCCCTCTACATACTTGTGTAGGTAACTGCTGCTGATCCCTGTTTGGATTGTGTCTGGGGGCATGAAGAGACACAAGCTGCAGGGAACAGTGACTCTGGGCAGTAAACCAAACTTTGTCATGGGCAATGAAAACAGGCAACAAACTTCTCTCTACATTTTATATATTCCTTAATCTCATTGTTGCTGAGTTCTTTCTGCGGTATGTTTGAATATAAAAGCAGAGCATTCATAGAAGACTAAAAAATAGTCAGTAAAGCATAAATGGCATAACCAGGGAAATAATTTGAGGGAGAGCCCAAGGAATACCTGATTTCACTCAATTAAAGAAAAAATGGGGGAAATAATAACCTTGTTCAAAAATAGATTTTCAAGAATTTAAGTTCTTTATAAAAGAGCAAGGAAAGATAGAGCACAGACACATGTAAAGCTGAAACATTTAGACATCTGGCTGTTTTGTATGAGCCAGAGTTTTGGAATCACAGCAGACACAGTAAAATGTCTTTAGAAATTCCAGCACTTACACAGTCACTACTCATACTGTTTCTCTCGTAATTTTATCTCAATTTTCATTAAGTAAATTTCATATTGTCAACATGCTTTATAATAATGTAGCAAATTTTTAGCAAGTAGTAAAGAGTGGATTTTAAAAAATGAGATACAAGTCACGCAGTCATTCTTCACTCAGAGTTACTGGAGAAAATAAAAGCAGTATATTCTTTAGCGTTATTTTTTAATAATTTCCTTTCTTATTGTAACCTACTATTTTAAAGAATGTCATGTTAACCTAAAAGTAGAATATTTATAAATATTATTCTAAATATGCCCTTCATGTCCTAATGATGGGTTGCTTTTTTTTGTTAAAAAAAAAAAAGAAAATAAATTTTTCTATCAAGTATGAGATAACAAGTTAATGGACCTTATATGTGGATATTTGTCAGTTTCTGCTCTCATTTCCAGTTTGGATCCTGGGAAAATTAAGTTTTGTGACACTAAAGAGAAATTCAAACAAACAAACAAAATCTTAGTTTTCAAATGTAGTTCCATTATGATTATTTGAAATGTGTCACACAATAATTTACAATCTTGACTAGTTTTGTGATTAAAATTTTGGAAAATATTAAAAACACTTTGGGGAATAATGCACAGACCCTTGTAGACTTTGACTCAACATGCATTTGACCTGTTGTTCAGACTAACAATACACATACTAACTAGGCTAAAGCTGAGAAAGCTGGCATCTTTCCTGTAGGCAGTGATCTGCCTAAAGCACAGCCACTTGCATTTTATTACACTGATATTTTCTGGCCATAGATCCTGAATTCAGCCTTTTTTATTTCATCTTGTTACTTCCAGTTTCCGTGAACAACTCATAATAATACAGCAGATACTTGGCTTGAGATCCTCTTGGCTTGAGATCCTCTAATTCTGAAAGTTAGTAAAAGCTGCTTCTTCTGCATCTTTGCTGATTTAAATATTTTATTCACCTGCCATTAAGTGTTTTTATACATAGACATATTTCCCATTTTGTTTCCACTAGTTTCATGGCTGTGAGTGGAAAAATTGCTATTTAGGGAATCAAAGCAGGCCCAACACTGGAAGCCAATTTGTCAACTATCTGCATTGAACTAGGTTGTGTTGGTGGGACAGCATCCTGAGCATCCTGATAGAGGTTGAAACTGGCCTATGTGCACTACAGAATGTCCCATTTGCCTTTCTGTAGAAATGACTGCTCAAATAAAGGGTTGTTGTGGTTCTCATGAATATCATCTTACAGAGTCAAGAAAAGCAGCTGGACTGATGGGTTCTTCACAATTCATTTGGGTAGGCAATGAGAAGGTTGAGCTGACAACTAGTGATTCCAGGAATCTTCCTCTTTTAAAGATTTGTGGCCATTTGCAGATATCCTTATTGATCTGAAGAGACTGCCCACACTAATAAAGAATGTGTTTAATTAATGCTTAATTTAGTACACAGTTCTGTGATCACTAATATTGAATTACCTGAAAGAACAGATTTGAGCTAATCCAGGAGCAGGTGTGTGTGATCATTTCAAATTAGCAAGATGACACAGTGGGGATATTTTTGTTTGCTTGTTTGTTTTCTGCCTTACATTCGGGGCATTGCATCTCCTATTGCCAGCCTGGACAGGCATTCAGATTGTGTCCTGCAGGTCCTGCACCACAGAAATTGCTAGTTCAGAAGCAACATGTTGTTTCTGGAGGCATTTTCCACAGTGGGCTGTGGTTGAAGAGTAGCTTTCCTTTTCCAGGATCAGCTACTTGCTACAGGAATTTTCCCTGTGGAAAGGCACTGGCCCATTGTTAGCTTTGCTGCCATGCAAGGGCAGCGCTGTGCTCAGGTTGCACTTGAACAGCTGCAGTAGCTGTGGGCAGGTAATCCTATTGCTGATCACAGCCACACAGCTGTATGAAGCACCCATGGACCACATGCAGCTTTCATTTTCCTTTGGGACAGCACAGGTAACCTCTGAACATTGAGTTAATGAAGTCACAGCTGGTACCACTGAGTAAAAAATTGATACCAATTGAAGTTATCAAACCTCTCCCCTTTTTTCACAGGGTTTATGAGAAGCAGCTCTTATCTGGGACAGAATGTAGTTATCACTGGAACAACTCTGAGCATCAAGAAGAAGGTTGCCTTGTTTTTATGAAACCTAGAAACTGAAATTTTTTCTGGTGCATTACTCATCAACTTGGGCTTGGGAAGGTGACAGCTACCTATGTGAGTTAGGAGGAAACACCTGCAATCCATAAAGTTCTCAGCCTGCACTCTTTGTGGACATGGAGAATGTGTTGGAAGGCTATGCTACCTGTAAGGAAACCTCATAGGGGTGATCTCTTTACTCCCTGTCTCCTGACCTGGCACAATCTTCCACCATCAAGAATGTCAAGAGGAGAGGAGCTATCCTGGATCATTTCACAAATACTCTACAGCTGTCAGCTGGGGCTGGCTGGTCTAGCAGGACATACAACACTCACGTCTTTCTTGTCTCCTGCCTGTCTGATGCTGTGGAGCCATGCCATGTACAGCCTGCTGCTGAGCCCATTTGGAGTACTGGAGTTGCTGAATAACCCTAATCTTGAATGAGCCTGCTTACCTGTTCGTGCACTTAGCAGCAACTTAGCTGTTGCTAGGACCTCTGGTTTTACCACCTTAGGGTGGGGTTTCCAAATGGCTGTGAAGCATATCTAAAAGGCTTCTGGAGGGCTTCTGCACTGCCCTTCCAGACCAGGCTCCTGTCTGCAGGCTGTGTCCTTCACAAAAACTCAGCGAGCCAAAAGAGCAGATGGTGGCAGGGTAGGAGTGTAACAAGTGGAACTACAGCCAGTCCCTCCACCAGCTGCAGCTTGATCATTTCCTGTGAAATTTTTGAGGGTCACGTTGTCAGGGACAACCTGACTAATTTTTTTTCTGTTGAGTAGTTGACAGCAGTTTGATGTAATTTGAAATCACACATATGTCGGACATAAGCAGTGAATCATCTTTTATCTGACTTTCCTGTTCCCAGTTCTTGTTTCCTCATGAAGCTCTTTGTATCCTGCTCTTGGAGACAGGCCCTAGTGCCTTTGGAATCCCAGCTGTGACATCCCATCCATTTCAGCTCTGCAGCTCTTTGCCCCAGACTTCGGAATATTTGGAATTTCAACCCTGAACATCACTGATGTCATCCAGCCCTTCTGTGAGAGCCCCCAAAGAACAGTCTCAGCTGGAAACAAAAGTAGAAAGTAATTGAAAAGCAAAGGCAAAAAGGAAATCATATATTGAACAAAACTGGACACAGGCTCTATTCCTACGCACACACGGGGTGTGGTGGATGGGCCCTACCAGAGTTCTTGCTCTGGATCAGGTTGTAGCAAGTAGCTCATACAGTGTCTCCTGCTGGAAGTGCCTGCTCTGGTAGGAGCTGCTCCTCAGCAGCTGCTGAGCCTTGGGTAAGTTATCTGGTGTGGAAGTGTTTAGGATAAGATATGAAGCAGTCAGGAAGGCTAAGTCTGAGGTAGCAGAAATTCTGAGGAAATAGGAATTGATGATACTCTCTGTGGTTGCTATCAACCTATTCTGAGTCCATGCTAGTACATGGGAGCTTTGTCACCTGGATCCACTCTTTGGATGTCCTAGGATACTCTATTTAGTATCACAACCACCTCTTTATTGTATCCACCCATTTGCTGCCACAGGACTATTGAGCTTACTGGCTACCATGCACACCCTGTTCTTGCTCTTCTGTTTTTGGCCAGAGTCATCTGAATTGGTTTAGTGGGTGAATACAAGTAATCCTTGCTCTTTCCTTATCTAAACAAGTCATGAAAGTTTATGAAGATTATTTGAAAGTCTCGACCAGCAGCTTCTGCCCTGACTGGATCAGCTCAGCTGTTGGCAGCTTCCGTGCGGGGCAGCCTAAGGGGTGGTTTCCAAGGAACACCAGCTATATTTAAGGCTTGCAAAAGTTTATGGCTTGGCTGTGGGTCAGTGATGGTGCTGTATTAACAGATTGTGAGAATGCTGAGACAAAGTAAAGGGTTAAAGAAGAGATTTGGTGAGAAGATGTAAGGCAAAGCAGAAATCTAGGGTAAGATCCATGACGAAGAAATCTGACTGATGAGTGTCCCTTAGAGATGACCAACACAAGTAAGACTGCAAGCTTGCAGCTGACATCCAAGGATGTTATCCTAGAAAAGGGCAGAGACAACAGGGCATTTGGGCAGACTCTTGGAATGGTACTAGCTGTGAAAGGCACACTGAATTTATGCTTATAACTATCTTAATTTAAAGCCAGCTAAAAGTTCATTGATACGAATTTAAACCATCAAAACATTACACTGTTTGTATCAAGGCAGTGTTTGGTATTAGACAACTGCTGCAATGTTGGTTCAGTAGTATTTAAAGTGAGATTTACTGTTGTGCTGGACCACAGCCTTGGAGGCACAGGTGGCACTATAAACACAACTCAAATGTCAAAAGCAACTTCAGACTGAGCTCTGGAGAGATTAGGCTATTGTTGAAGATGGTATGCCTGTTAAGAGATATTGGATTATTTAAATTAATTTTCATCCATATGAAGTAAATTGACAAGCATATTGACAATGTTTTTTCTGTGGTCTATACTGTAACATTAAATTTTATCAAACAACTCCCACTCATACTACTAACACAAGGTCATTAGTGCATCCTGGAATTATGTTCCATGCATGTGCACATACTGCTGCTGCTCAGGAAGTCCTCTTGCCCATAAAGGGTTAAATTTTAGCTTCCTGGTACTCAGAAGTAAGTCAAGCTCAGTCACAAAAAGAAGCACAGACCTGCACTGTGTAGTCCCCAGACAAACAGAGAAGCATAAAGTGCATTAGGCATGCACTTAATTATTATTAATTGCTTAATGATAATTATGGCTAATTTGCTATTTGCTTGTCTATAACAGAATTTCTTCAGGTGCAGCTGTGAGTGGTCTTATGAACTGTGCAGGCCCAGAGACAAACTGAATGAACCCAATCTTTAATGTTCTTAACTAAAATATGATACACAGTAGATTCTAATTGAATTTAAATTTCTACATAAATTATCATAGATAGAGATTTTCCAGTTTTATATTTGTGGTAAATAAAGCTGGTGAAAGTAAACAGGAAAAA
>QUSF01000001.1:31568735-31582592 GCA_003676055.1 Chloebia gouldiae | reverse complement strand
AGTGCCTTCCCACCCCCACAGAAAAGAATCTCTTCCTAATGTCTAAGCTAAACATGTTCTCTTTCAGTTTGGTCATTCCCCCTTGTCCTTGTCACTTTTTACTCTTGCAAGAAGATCCTTCATCTCCTCTCCATCTTTCTTGCAGGCTCCACTCACAATTCTGTCACCCCTAAGCCTTTTCTTTTCCAGGCTAAACTAACTCAATTCTCTTAGTCTCTCCTCATTAGAGAGGTGCTCCACCACTCTAATCATCTTGGTGATCCTCCTCTGGACTTGCTCCAACAAGTCCATGTCCTTCCTCTTCTGGGGACCCCAGAGCTGATGCAGCCCTGCAGGTGGAGTCTCACCAGAGCGGAGTAGAGGGGCAGAATCCCCTCCCTGTCCCTGCTGGCCAGGCTCCTTTGGATGCTGCCCAGGACACGTTTGGCTCTCTGGACTGAGTGCACATTGCTGGGTCATGTCCAGCCTCTCATCCAAAAATGCCCCTGTGTCCTTCTTGCAGAGCTGCTCTTGATCTGTTCATCCCCAGCCTGTGCTGAGACAGGGGGATGCCCTGAGCCAGGTGCAGCACCAGCAGTTGGTCTTGTTAAACCTCATTAAATTGAGATTCCCATACTTCCTGAGATTGTCCAGGTCCCTCTGGGTGGCATCCTGTCCTTCAGGCATGGCAACTGCACCTCTCAGCTCAGTGTCATGTGCAGATTTGCTGAGGGTGCACTCCCTTTGTGTATGTCATTAATGAAGATACTAAATAACAAACAACACTGGTCCCAACACAGACATCACTTGTCACTGGTGTCCATTGACACTCTGAGCCATTGACCACTACCCTCTGGATGCAACTGTCCCTTCGATTTCTTATCCTAATCAAATCCATCTCTCTCCAAATTAGAGACAAGGATATTGTGGGGGATCATGTCAATGGCTTTACAGCAGCCTAGATAAATGACATCTGTAATCCTTCCCTTGTCCACTGAGGTAGTCACTCCATCTTAGAAGGTCACAAGGTGGTCAGGGAGGACTTGCCCTTGGTGAAATTCCATCCCTTATTGATAACACTATTATTTCAATATAGGTCACAGTTTTGGAAAACTATTGTCATCTACTTAGATGACTAATCAAATAGATTAGTCAAGAAGATTTTTTTAAATGGAAAAAATATCCACGGCAGAGGTAAGTGATCAATAATTTGCAGGTATTGCTGAAAAGGTAAAATATCTAATTGACTGAGTAAACCACTAAATATTTCCTCTAAAAAGGCCAGTGTGCATGCATTTTAAATCGTGGGGGCTGTTTTCCCACTGCTTGGAGACATGAGTCAAATGTTGCTCTGCTTTGCCATCATCTCTGCATGAATGTAGTGCATTGTCAGGGACTGACATTGCCCAGCCTCCAAAGAACCTGCCCGCCCTGATGTGTCAAATCAATGTCTGCCAGCTACAGTAACGGGGTCATTAAGCAACAGCCAGTTGATCTGTCAAGCTCATGATCAGAGGAAAGGTTCACAGTAGTCCCAAAACAGTAAAAGACATTTCTATTAGTGACAGCTACAGCCCATTTTAAGCAAAGACTGTCACATGACTCTTTTGCAAGCAGCTTCCAGGAGATGAGGATTCTTCAAAACAAATGGGAATTGTGGCTGCACAGCAAGTTCATGGACATGCCTTTTTTATAACGAAAATAAAGGAATCTGGACCTGGGAATCACTATCTGCCACTCCTTCATCTCTTTCTAAGGGTTGTTTGTCTTAGGCATGAGTGTTTGTGAGAGAACAAGTCTAGTGTAAAAACCAATATCACTCCCTTTTCGGGGCAACTTTCTTATGTGAATAACCTCCTACTTCAAAGTCTCCATAATTTATGCACATTACTGCAAAATTAATTAGACTTTTAGTAAGCCATTTTTGAGAGACAACCACATCAACACTAACCTTTATAATGAATCAGTGGAACAACAGCTCTATCAGATGAAAACTTTTTGAAAAAAAGACTTGAGATATTCTATTAATCTAGTAAAAGAGCTACTACGGAGCACAGCTGGAGCTATGTGGCCACTTTTCTCATGTTATCTTTTTGCCTTCCTAGTTTCTATTTTCTTTTGCATGCAGTATCCTGATTGTTCTTGACTTTGTTTTTTGAAGGTTTCCCTCCTTGTTCTCTTTATTCTCCTAGTTTTTCTCCTACCCTACTATCTTTTAAACCTTCCTCATCACTGATCAATTTGCAGACTGGAGCTGTTTCAGCAGAGGGCCACAAAGATTGTTAGAGAACTGCATCACCATGATGCATGAAGAAAACCTGACACCTGTGTTCATCATGGAAAAAATGGCTGGATGGAGGTCTAATTTTAGTCTTCAGCTACTTGAAAATGTGTTATAGGGAAGAAGGTACCAGATTTTTCAATGTGCAGAATATAAGATATAATAAGATGCAATGGCCAAAATTGCAGCTGTAAAAATTCCATATGGATCTAAGAAGAAGTGTTTTTTTTCATGATGATAGTTAAACCAACAAGTGCCCAGAGAGTCTGTAGCATCTCCATCCATGGAGATACTCAGAAATCCTAGACACGACCCTTAGCAACCTGATCCAACTTTGAAGCTAGCCCTGATTTGTGTGGGAAGTTGAACATTAAATGTCTTTGATCTGCTAATCTCTGTTTCCTTAAGGCTTTCTTCTCAAATAAGCTTCTCTTCAATCCACCCCAGTCAAGCCTTTTTCCCCACCTGGTCAGTCATCAGCAGCTCCGGCCCCAGAGTGAGACCATGCTTTTTATCCATGTGCATACCTTCCACTCTGCAATTTTTCATCATGGTCTCCCATGCCTGGTTGTCTTTGAACAGGAAGAAGTTGTTTTAGCTCTTTGCTGGTCTGCAGATAGTAGCTAGAAGAAATCTATTGACCAAGAAATCTGCTAGAAGAGTCACAGCCAACTTGGTGCCCATGAGGTTGAGCCCACCCATTGAAATTGTACCCTTATTCTGTATCCAGTGTCTGCATGGGACAGCACTTCCACTGTGTGCAGCTATTTCCCTACTTGATATTTAAAAGCCAGATTTAGAAATATAGTTATTAACATCCAATATAATGTAATGACAAGAATAGCAAAAACTTGATGAAAAAAACCACAAAAAAAACCAGAGATATTAAGAAACATCTGTCCCAAGTATGAGGCAAAGTGTATGAAAAAAAGGACAAAATTACAATAATTGCAATAATGCAGTTATACTTGTATAATGATAATAAATATTGTAATTGCAAATATACAAAAATCCAAGTTGCAAATGCATGAGAACTGCATGGTGACTGCAGTCTGTAATATGTTGTTTCTTGAAAGGAGAATTATGAATAGCAGTTTTGGCAAGAGTCTGGTTTTGACTACCAACAGCAGTATTAACTTGCTTTTATGGCATGCAGAGCAAAGCTAAGGCTGCTCAGTAATTGTAAACACGTAAAGAAATCTTGCACACTGGTGTTCCCTGAAAGAATAGGCCCAGAACACAAATTGCTTAGAATGAGAAGATTGGACTTGATGATCTCAGAAGTCTTTTACAACCTGATTGACTCTGTGATAAAAATATTTAATTTTGGCACTTAGAAATGCTGAAATGACAGATCCCTAAGGCACAGTAGGTAAAGCCTTCAAGGACAAAGCAGGCCTTTACTTTTGGTCTCATGACTTCCCCTTATCTGCACAGTGGAGACAACAAATGAAGATAGACAGGAACCAGCATGGGCTACTTCTTGAAAAAGAGAAACAGTGAAAATCTCTGTGAAGGAGTCCCATGGGATTGCTACTGCAAACTGACAGGTTGCATGAGACAGAGAGAGGAAGGAGGAACTCAGTACTGTAGAGGACTTCTCCACTGAACAGCCACACTTCAGCAGCATGTGCCAGGAGGGAACTGACGAGGACATCCCAAAGAATTTGGGACCTTCAAATGGGGAGTGTGTGACTATGAGGAGGCCTGGGGGAACAACAGCCTCCTTGCCAATGGGGGTGAGCTTCACTCAGTATTCCAGGACTGCTCTCCTGGCTGTTGCACTTGTGAGGCTCTTGGGAAGAAAGAGTTAAAACAGAAAGACTGACGAAGGAGAAATAGTTTTCCCAAAGTGATCTTGAAGTTGGGAACACAAAAAATGTTGATGTGGGAAAACACCGTTTCTTATGGCTACTGCTGTTCATCTTATGGCTACAGTTGTTGTGCCTGTTTTGAGGAGAATTCCTGTCAGGCATGTGCAGACATCTTTTGTTGTGGTGGGGCAGGCAGCAAGCCCCTGTCCCTGCTGCCAGCTAGGATGAACTTAGCCAAAGGGAACCTGTGTTCCTGTGTCTCTGTGGCCAGGCCTTGTTAGTGAGGTCATGAAATAAATCCACCCTTTGCATTTCGGCTGTGGTTTCAGGGCTGTTCCTCCTACCTGTATGTGTGAATTCACCGAGAGGAGGAGTGTGTTTGCCACACTGGACTGGGGCAGGATGTCAAGGCAAAGAGAGGCAGAGGCAGATGTTTGCAAGGCACAAAGCTGTCTGTAGGTGTGTGATAGCTCTTTTCAGCTAACTGGGTGGGTGAAGGCAAGGCTATGCCTCAGCTCGTCTCCAAGGTGGTCAGGAAGCACCTGCCCAGGACCACCATTCTGTGCACCTGCCTCTGGCAGCAACTGCCTGGAGCACTCTGAGGCTGAGTGCATCAGCTGGGATCAAGCTCCTGTGCAGAGCAGTCACACAGCATTTGCCAGAGCCTCAGGCAACCCCAGGCACAGGCCACAGCTTCTGGGAGGCCATGTCACCTCCTGGGACACCCCTGCTCTGCAGCTGCAAGCTCCATCACCCAGACTTCCAGCCCCAGGAGACTGGGGCAGCTTCCTTTGTTCCTTTATTATTCTCTTGTATTGCCTGCAAACAAGACTGTAAAGCTTGAGGACGGTTTGTGCCACACTAAAGGAAAGGGGCAGTGTGACCTCCATGTCAGCCATCCACCAGCTCTCTGACAGAGGTGTATTTTGGCCAGACAAAGCAGGCTAGATAGAGGCAGTAAGTGGAGAATTACCCATTCCTCATACAAAAACAAGTATGTCACCTCTGAACATGCTGCTGCACACACTTTGTGTTACATTATTTGACACTATCCAGTAGTGGGTTACATTGAAGCAGGCTTTACAAACAAATAAACAAAATGATAAATGTAAATGTAAAACCCAACCTTCCCAGCTCCACTGTTTATTTCCGGGGGTGATTTAAACAAAAATTTTGCAACTAACTACTCAGAAAAACTATTTTTGTGAACTGGTTCAACTGTGTCAGTTATGAAAGATAAAGGAAATAAGTACAACTTTGAACTGGAGTATTAGGAGTGCTCTGAAGTACAAAGAGCAGTAAAGGATTACAGTGATTATACCAGACTAGGCGATAAGAACGTAATAGAAAAGTGATCCCACAATCACCAACAACAAACACTGAAAGCAGGTTAGTGGGTAAACTATATATAGAGTTCCCAGCTATTACAGAAATACAAATAACATCTGGGACAAAGGAACACTTTTTTTCCCGTAGCATTTTTTTCATAGCATATTTTACTAAGCCAGCTAAATCAAAGGCTTTAGAAAACAATAGTGTGAGAACAATTAGAAGAGGAAGATATGGTTCAGGTAATATTTGAAGAAAAGCCAGGAAAGCCCAAATTTTCCAGGAAGGCTATTGCAAATAAAAGAGAGAAAAAGAAAAGGCTTGATACTACAAATATTGAACAATCTCAAGACAAGCTGCAGAGCCTGAAGCTGGATGAAAGAAGAGCTCAGGGGTTAGGAGGGCCAGGAAGAAACAGCTAGTAACCTTCAGCTTTTGGTTAAGGCTAGAAAGTATTGTTTAGAGTGGTTCCTGGAATTAATGGGCTAAAACCTTTTTACCCACACCAATATTAGTTACTGTAATTGGACTTTAAAGTTTGAAGCTGAAGCTTTTTGAGGATAAGTAAACATATATAAATGTTAATCTAGAGACAGTCCTGCCCTAAAGACTTCCAGTCTAGACTTAAGGCATGAATCTGATGTGGAAAGCAGATAGGGAGTAGAAGGTGTTTTGTTGACAGAAACGGTTGTGAAATAGATGGAACTGGAAGAGGAAAAGAATCAGTGATTGAAAAATGGGGGAAAAATAGTTTGCCAATATAAAGAACAGAATGCCTGCTGCCAGCATACCTGTGACCAGATCAGGAAAACACTCGAAGAATGTGGGAGTGGGAGAAGTCCAGATGAGAGGTGTGTAAAAGAACTATGGGGAACCTCTCACCTTGAAGATAATGGTCATTAAATAACAAGTGAAACCAAGGAGCCTTATCTTTATTGTTCTGCCTGCTGAAGCTCTGTGTATATGGGAGAGAGGGGAAGAACAGTGCCGCAATTAAACACATATGATAGCAGTTAGACATTGATATTTCTTCATTTCACTGTCAGATCATTAAGTTATGAGACTTATTTGTTCCTGGTAATTATTAGTGGGGTTACTTGAAACCATGCCCACAACAGAAGACCACCATGCTGTATAAGCAAAGTAGAACATTTCCTGACATTATGTAAAGGAAATATATTGTAAAAGAAAATTTAAAATTAAACAAAACCCTTTCTAATACATGACAATACCAGTTTCATCAACTTCTAAGTGTCACAGCAGGGACAAGTTTGGAAAAGGGATTTTGAGGAGGGAGGTAAATCTCAGAAGACTCCAGTTATTTCATGTGAAGTCATGCCCCTAAAATTCTGCCAAGAACTATTACTGAAAGTTGTGCTTTATTGATTTGTTCTCTCTTCACTAATTCCCTCTCACTTGAACAATCAACATAAAGCTGTCTTTAATTTTTGGTGATTATATATGTATTCTCACACATATGCAAACTGTCCCTCGGGCTTACTCTAAGATTTCCGACTAGATGTTTATCTTCCTTGGATCAGATCTTTTTCTTTTTTTTTTTTCCCAAGGCTTTTGCATAAGATCAGATTGGCTTTTTATAGATCAAAGGTTCAAAGCTCAGTTTGTACTTGCATATAGAGTGGAAAGAAGAAGTATTTTATTTTTCCAATTATTCATCTTTTCCTTGCGTCTCTTTAAATATGCCAACTCTATGACCAGAATTATGGTGTTCTGATTTATTGCTTTCTTTTTGTTGGGAGCAGCATTTTTTTGACTTCATTTACATCACTTTTACTGGTATTCTGGTCATCTGTATCTCTTCACTGGCATCCAAAAGAAATTAGTGAAATATCTTTAAAATTCTTCTATTAGGCATGCAAGACCTAAAAATATAGCTGGGGATGATTAGCTTGGGGTGAGAGAAAGGACTGGTGGCACAGAAATGCCCCTTCCAGGTCCTTTCCAGAAGAGCTCCAGTGAAGAAATTCCTCCACAAGGCAAAAGGCTCAGGAAAATAACATCAGCGTCTCTAAACTCACTCATGGAGGCTTTGCCTTTGAATTACCTGCTGCTGGCCAGGAGCAGACCACAATCCACATGTATATCCCAGCATCAGTGCAGGTAGTAACCCCTGAGGTGACTGACTTCCCTCTCCTGATGTGGGAGAGAATCCAAGCAAAGAGGAGCACCTAGACAGGACTCTACTGCCACTTTCTTTCCTACTTCACTATTTATGTTGTAGGGGAAAAAAGGGAGAAGTTAAAGAAACTGCCCAACGGTCACAGGATGTCCTGTTGCATTTATCTGGCAATGCAGGCAAATGACTCACCCAAAATATTTGATGATCGGAAACAATTATGTTTTTCTTTCTTTTTCACATTTCTTCCTGCAAATATCAAGCATTCAGGCTCTGAAACATGGTTAAAGCTATGGTTAAGCAGCATCTTAAAGCTATATCAATTCAAGGCAAGAATAAGGAAATGTCTTTGAAGCTTACCGTAGTCCAGAGAAAGTCATGTGACAATAATCTGCTTGCCCATATCTGAAAGCTGTGCTACAAGAGAGCAAATGGCATCATCCCAATCACTGGCAAAAGTCCTGCCCAGGGCAAATTCTTTGACATGAATTATAGACTGAATCTGATTTTTTTTATTTTTTTTTGCAATTTAAAAATGTCCCTGAATGGTTATCATGCCAGCCCCAGCTCAGAGCAGCATTAACAGCCTGAAGCTGTTCTCAGTCAGTGCTTTATGTAACCAGTGCAAGGTTGCTCACCTGTGAGTGTCCAGGCTGTAATCTCTGGCACTCAGCCTGTGCACAGCTGTGGGGACAAGCCATGTCTGCTTCCTCCCTTTGTCACATCTCCTCTGGCCCAGCCTGGCAGTGGGGGAGGCTGAGTCCCTGTCCAAGGGACATAGAAAGTAAACAGAGATCAGTTATAAAGCCTGGCTTTATATAACATACCTGTACTGAGAAACAACCTGTCCAAAACAGATCAGGAAGGGAAATACAATGATCCACATTTTATACAGAAAGAGTGGAAGAACAGTTAGGGCAACTTCCCCAAAATCACGTGGGATGTCTGTGAGAATGGAAACTACTTCCAGAAAATACATGTGTAATAGCAGAGGCATACAATATTTTCAGAGAAGAAGAGCACACGAGGCCTTCACTAAAGGTACAGAGAGAACAAATCATATGTAAATTGTGAGAATATCCAATGCACATTGCCGTAGGCTGTCAGCACATGCTTTTGGACCAGTAAAGGAGAAAAAAAATATTCATAAAGGTTGCTGACTGGGGGTGAATGCAAGGACTGTTACAGGGTATTTCATGAAGAACTAACTTTTTGTGTGGTCATGTCTAAGAAACATTGGGAATGATAACCCATGAAGAGTGAATAAAGGGTCAGAATTACCATCAGGTGATTTTATTTACTTTCAGGATTTAAGACTGGCTTCATATTTACTCAGCAATCACAAAGTGAGTTTTTTACATGTGATTTTTTTTTCATTACATTAATGAAGTCTAGGTTATCAACTGGGGAATTAAGAAAACATCAGATCCCGTGACATTCACAAGGCTGAGAGTTGATAGGATGGGCTCTAAGCACACAGAACTATGTCTTCATACTATGCTTAGTTTTGGTACTGAGCACTCAGTTATTTCTGGGTAAATTTTCTACCTCTTTCTTTGCTTATGAAAAGGATTTTCTCAGTGCTACGCAATACAGATAGGAAATGGCAGTTCCTGTCCTGGGGACAGGCAGAAGAAGAACAATTTATGCATCTCACTGGTTTGGCCAGGCACTGAGCACTGTTCTGTCTTTCATCTCAGAGTTTCGTACCCCACTACCATTTACATAGAAGTTATTGTTTTATAAAAATCCACTGTGTTATGCAAAGCAAGGCATAACTAAAGGCAGTCTAAGAATATCATAAAAACTCACAAAGTCCCTGTCTTAAAAAAGTCCTTTTATGGGCCTTATCCAAAATAACAGCTCCCTCAGGCTCAAATGTCTCATACCCAAATAAAGATTTTGTTTAATTCATAATGAAGTTGAGTTGTCTGCTATGCTGTTTCCCATGGATCAGTCTGTTCGCAAACACAAAACATACCGGCATCCAGCTGGGTGTTACTGCTGCCAATTTCAAGACAATAAATGGTTCAGTAGTGAGCAAAATTCAAAACTTTTATACCACAAAGCAATAAAAGCAGTAGACATTGCCTACTGACACACTGCCAGAATAAATATTACCTACTGTACAAGTTTCCATTCAGATCTTTCATCAGTCAAGGCACAATCACAGACATTATCAAGCTTTATTCTGCATCAAAAAAGTTTTCATGAATGATTGAAAAACATTTAAATTGCATTTTCAAACATGTTACTCGTTGAATCTTAATGACTTAAAATCTCCCTCAACAGCAGTGTGTAATGGGTTGGTACAATTCTCCTGAAGACAGGGGGTTTATTTTGGGATGCAGCCTTCAAGGAAGACTTACACAGCTTCTTTGGCATTTCTGGCACCCCAAGACCAAGACATGTATTCTCAGCATGTAAAAAACCCAGGGAAAGGATATGAGTTCATCACATTTTACAATGTGGCCCCTAGCAGAAACCAAGCCAGGAGCAGTGTTTTGAGCTCACTTTTATGATTTGGTTGTTGTTTGCTTTATTAATACATCCAATTACCTCAGAAAGAAGAATGTATTGATTCTATGCAGTAAGTGGACCATTGATAGGTTAGGCTGGAGAGCTGTCTCACAGTGATGGTGGAAACACTTGCTACAAATAGACCTGCTAGATATCAAAGAAATGTCCTAGAAAAATGAGAATTTGTGTATTTTTTTTCCCTTGAAATAAACCCACTATGTTCTGACCTTGGCATGTTTAAAGGAAGAGTCCTTTTGAACATACCAGTTCACAGCTGGAGTGAGCTGTCCTGTGTGCCAGCACACACAGGCAGCCATCAGCAGGGCTGCTTCTGCCCTGTGCTCCCAGAGGGCCATCTCATCTCTCCCCATGCTGCTGTTTCCATGGAGGATGCATTTGCTACTCAAGCAATTTAAGCTATTGCACAGTTAGGAAATTCTCTCTCAGAGATGAGAAATAGATTGACTTTGTAATGGGCCTGGAAGGTGAAGGCACTTGGTTGATGGCAAATCTAAGGTGTGAAGTGAGCATCATAATGGATATTCGCCAGCAGCTTCTTTATGTTCATACTGTGAGAAAATGAGCTGAGATGCTTCATCTGGAAATAGGAGAGCAGCAAATATCTGGGTGAGAAGGTAATCAGGAAAGGGAATGACATGCATGTATAGTCTAGTAAGGAGCAAAACAGTTTACCTGATTAAATAGAGCTGGTTATGCCACAGTTTCTGGGTTCTACTTAATTTCCAGTAATTAAAAGAGCAGATTTAGATTTTTTCTGAAAAATTATGTTCTGCAGACAGGAGGTGGACCATAAAATGCTTGCACAGTCTCCTAAACAAGGCTATAAAAAATTTTCAGCCACTTCTATTAGTTAACCTAGTCCCTTTTCCCTATTTTAATGCAAGTCCTTGTAGACCATCTTACTAGGTTTCATATGGTCTGGATTTTTTATTTTATTTCTGTGGTTTGTTCTTCCTTTGCAATGTCCCTTTAGAGAGGTCTGTCCTATGGAACACCATAGCATTTTCAGGAAAGCATTTTTTTCTGGTATAATAACCTACATGAAGCTTTATTGCATGCAGTAGTGCCACACTATTAAATCCTCCCCTCTCATTGCTCTGACTTGCTTTGCGACTTTCCTTCTTTTTAGGTCAGACTCAGATATATTTTTAAGGCAGTTTTTAAAAGCAAGACTTTTCTCAGCTCTACCCACTGCTCACCAGCTTTGTTTTCAGCTAGATGGGCATACACAGCCTTTTCAGGCTGCTCCAGACTGTAGCCTGGCAATGGTCAGCAGCGTCCCTCCCAGGGCTGGGAAATGCATGCACAACTGGAAGGAAACACAAGATTGGCCCAGGAGAAGCTAATATGGAAGCTGTTCACTCAGGAAACTTCAAAGAAATGTGCTTTACAGCAACATGCCATGTGCTTAGGGATTGCACTTTTATTTTGGACAAAAATATTCACTTATTTTGTGGGATACATCATTTGATAGGAGAAAAACTCTAAAGAAATAATAAGAATAAAGAAACTCTAAAGGAATGAGCCACGGAAAAGCCAGAGGCAGGAAAGATGGTATTTGGGACATCAAGAGTTAAAACTTTAAGTTTGTAATTTATTTATGGAAAAGAGCTAAGAGCTTTGTGTGTATGGTAACCAGTCCCAGCTCTTGGAGCCATCGATGTGGCAGAATCATACTCAGAACTCTAATTAGTGTAACTGAAGAATGAGTATACTTATTATCTGATATAAAGCAATTTTAGAAACTCCCACAGTTTAGAAAAAATAGTAATAACAGTAATTGAAAACATGAACTGACAAGTCACTAATAACCCATTATATCATGGCAGTGAGGAAGCGCCTTGTACCTTTACAAAGCACCTTTCTGTCAATCTCTGACACAAACACACATACTAATGTGGTCTCAAGAGCTGCTGCACAGATGTTAAAATATGTCACAGACCAACACCCAGCACCGTGGTGTTTCTCCAAGGTCTTTTTGTTTCTGGAATAAGGTGGAACCCACTAAAACTTAACAATAGCTGGCTTCAAAAACATTTACTGGTTTGCCTAAGCAGGTTTGTTTCTTGGTGTTAATTAAATCAACTATTCTAAGCTATCTGGTTTTGCTTGGATCAAGACAGATGTCTCAGCCTTTTCTTATTTGGGCTTGTATGAGATAAGAACAAAAGTAAAGGACATGTGAAGCTAAAAGACTGGCCCAATTTATCACACAGAGCAGTGATTCAGTGTGCAGCACAGAGGCTCGTTGCTTAAGCTAGAAGTCTCAAGTAAATACCCTCTCCCAGGGAGCTGCAGCTCATCCTTGCCCACCTGTGTGCTGAGCTGAGGCAGGCCAGGCAGGGGAGGAGGGCACAGGCACAAGACCCATGTTGCTCTCTATTTTCTCAGCCTGCCTTGAGAGGGAAAAAAAGACAAAAGGTTTTGTAAAGAGGCAAGAAACTTAGCTAAATACAGACTGGATGCTGTAGAGAAAAAAAATCAAACCAAAACAAACAAACAAACAAACAAAAAAACCCAAAAACAAATCTAAACAAAAAAAAGAAAAAGAAAGAAAAAGCTTTATTTCCTTCCAGTCATTCTTCATTTCATGGAATTCCATTTTTGGGAGTAGTAGCATGATTCAACTGAGAAAACAGCTACATAAAAATTCCCCCTCCCTATTCCACATTGGCATTCAGCTGCTCTAGGATACCTTATCCTGTGGCTGCTGAGGGAGGGTGACTAGCAAAAGAGGCTGGGGGTGGCAAAGGGAACTTATTTGCATTCCTTGTGCTTTCTCACTTTGGATTTTTATTCTGTCCAGTGCACAGATAGGTTTATAGAGAGAAAAAATGCTGCAGAATATAATCCAGACTCTAATTAGCTCCAGATCTAATGAGCTGTCAATCAGTTTGTCTTCCTACAGCCCTTCTGTGTGCCGTGCACCAAGACCAGCTCAGCCACATCCAGGCTTGCCATTTCCTCCAGATTTGTGCCACCTTAGAAGATGAGGTCGATCCGGACTGTCGTCCTGATTTTTCATTTTCTCAGAGGAGTCTGTGGAGCTGGGGTCTGACTTTGTCAGTGTTCCCTGAGCTCTGCCCAGGGCTGTGGTTTGCACGTTTCCATCTGTGGACAGCCCCGGTGTGCTGACTGCCACGCACGCTGCGATCACACTGGGCTGTCTCCTTGTGCCTTTCTGGATGTGTGCCATCTGGCAGACCCCACTCCCGTTTGCACCACTCTCTGAAGAGGGTGATGGATTTGCTTGCCACCAGGCACACAAACACACACATTGTCCAGGGCTGGCTGCATGCCCCGCTCCTCCCAGCTGAGTGCAGCCCACCCACTCCGTATGTCTCAACCTGGATGCATAACCAGCTAAGTATGCAATAATCATTAATTCCTATTTCAAAACAGTCTTGCCCTACTTGCTTCTATGTCATTAATTTCTAAGGTTGCATAATTTCTTTTCTGACTTACACCCAGTAGCTCCCCTGCTACCTTGCAGCTCCAAAACTGTGTTTTCCCAAGCATCCATGGGCGTAAGGATGGCCAGCATCTGCAGGCATTTGGGGCATCACAAAATGGAGACAAATGGGAAAGAGGGGGAGGCAGGATGTGAGATAACCTATCTAGATAACTGTGATGTTCACATAGCAGCATCTGGTATTTTAGGAAAACCCATGGTAGGTATACAATTAACAGAATAATATTTATTAGCAAATTAATCTCTCAGCCAACACCTGTAAGGGTATCTGGAGCCCTCACATGAGGTGACACATAAGGAAAGG
>QUSF01000001.1:31485737-31568635 GCA_003676055.1 Chloebia gouldiae | reverse complement strand
TAGGAAAGGAAAGGAAAGGAAAGGAAAGGAAAGGAAAGGAAAGGAAAGGAAAGGAAAGGAAAGGAAAGGAAAGGAAAGGAAAGGAAAGGAAAGGAAAGGAAAGGAAAGGAAAGGAAAGGAAAGGATTATAATTTTGGAGGCAGCCAGGATTTGTGTGTTCCCTGTCTCAGGCTATGCCAGCGTTACTCCAGTTCTCAGTTGCTTTTTTCTGGTTCAAACCACCCCTCACAGCTTGGAGCAAGATGCTCTGCATCTACATGGACCTTGCTTGCAGCTGGTGGCCCCTGCTTTCACAGTCCCATCTGGGACTGCTGTTCCCCAGAGAATGAGACACTGATAGTTTGCCAGCCAGGCTGACATCAGCCACCTCAAACTGAAACAAATTTTAAGTGAAAGAAAAATGAAATTATATTGATATGCAAAATAGAGGAGTTCTGTTGCTGCCTGTAGAGACAGACAGACAGAGAAATATGGAGAAGGACAGATATCTAGCAGTGATTTTCTTCTTTTTTTTAAGATGCAATTGGCCCTCCAGTTCTCCCAGCTAGAAAGTGTCAGATACTGAGCTGGGTAGGGCACTGAATAAGGCACTGGGCAAGGCACCTGTTATCTCTAGTATCTCCAGCCTGGTAGTTTAATTTGGATCACAAACACATTTTTAAAATAATTTTGTGTTTGCCCCACTTACTGTGGCTCCCACTGCAGCACAGTCCCTGAAGTGTGAAATCCAGTTTATTGCCAGGGGAAACTTAGTGAGATCCCACCAACCATCAGCACACATGTGACCCACAGGACCAAGTTACAGCTGGGCTGTGGTGAAACCACCGAGATGTGTGGCTGCATGGGTCTCTGCACCGGCTGTTTTCCTCTGCAGGTTCCCTTCCCAGGGTGCTGCATGACTTGCTTATATGAACCTTGCTGTAGGAACTTCACCAGCAAGGCTGGACACTGATTTTGGGATTGGAATCTGTGTTGCCCTCATAGAAGGCAATATGGCAGAGAGAAGACTGAGAATCTCTCCTGGGCTACAAGGAAGGGATTTGGGGCTCACGCCATTCATGCTACCAAGTAAACATTCAACAAGACTAACCAGGTATCAGCAAGAAGTCATGAATTCAAATTTTTTTATACATTTCTTACTTGCTACACAATTGTTTACTTTCACCTCTTTCATGTTAGCCCCCCGTGCTCTTGGCAAATCCACTTTATAGTGCAAGCAGCAAACTGCAGCATTGCTCTTTTCTCCCGTGGTCAGAACACAAAGTTCTCACACCCCAGAAGGTAAGTGCAATCACCTAAGGCACAGACACATTTTGACCTGTTTTTAATGAAGCTCTAACCAGGAAAGAACAGTGCATGTGCTACTTGCCTAGATGGGGGCTGGCCACTCATTCCACTGCCTCCTTCCCCTGGTTTTCTTCGGAGACCCATGGGGAGCTTGAAGTGTTTCAGATGCTGTAAAGACAGTACCCGGTTGCCTTTCTGGTTGCATTTGCCAGTTATTCTTTGCCCCCAGCATGGGACAGCTGGCTCCCAGGACTACCAGTTGAAACATCTGTGCCATCTTTCTTTAAAATGCAGTTTGTCTGGTGTGCCACAGGGATTGAGAGCCCTGATGTGGCCAGCACAGAGCAGCCGTGTGCTTATTTCCTCAGCAATAAGATGTGGAAATTGATAGTGCTGGTGAAGATCCTAGCATTGCCACTCAGCATGTGGTCTCAAAAAAATGACCTGATAGCTGTCACCAAGGTCATCTGATTCCTTTTCTTGAGTAAATGAAAAATAAAGATACCTTCACAGCCCAAAAGCCAATAGAAAAATCTTATTACAGATGAGTAGAGGAAAGGAAGGGGCAGTGTTTGCTTAACAAAACCTGGACTCCAGCAGGAATTTGATCTTTCCTTAATTCTGTTTTATCTAAGTCATTGCAAATTGCCATGGATTTTTGCCATCCCTCTTTGCTGATGATGGTCCTGCAGCAGTGCAGGGCAGCAGCATTTTTAGCACAAGCAAAAACTGTGCAGTTATCCAGGATTGCTCCCAGGCAATCCTTCAAGCACTTGCAGCAGCCTGGGCACAACAATCTGCTGCTTCTTTCTCTCTTAAAACTCATGAAACTTTTTGCAGGATCAGATGAACTGTGATCTGTAAATTCTGACTCTTTTTATTTCTCACCCAAACAGGTGACTGCCAAGATGGGACCTGCTGCTCCTTGGAACTTCTTCTCCTGGAAGTTTTCCCAGGTCCCTAATCCCTGTCACTCACCATGTCTTTCAACATGCTCTGAGCTGGCCAGATGCTCACATTCACTTCCCTCATGGTTCATAGCTGTGAAACAGCTGCTCTTTGCTGGTTCCTTTTCTGGGCTGAATTGAGATCATGAAGCTTCTAGGAGGTTTTGCATCTTCTGTGCTGGCATAGCTCTTTTTTTCTTTCTTTTTTCTTAGCTATCTGGACTGTTGATTTTGCCAATTCAGCCAGATTGGATTCTTCTTGGCAGGCCTTGGTTCTTCAGCCTTTCCATCCATTTTTAATCTGCTTTTCTACTTGCAAAGCCACAAAATTATTTCTCCTCTTTGAATTTTTAGAAAAAATAACAATTTTGGACTAGGTAATTCTTCTCATTAACAGAGGAAATAAACATGCAAGAAGTCAGACTGTTTCCAACTTCAACTTGTTTATACTAAATGCTTTGATCTTTAAACAAAGCTAATAAATTGGAGCAGCAGCAGAGGCAAGCAGCGTGGTCAATCCAAAATACTGAAAAGTCATGTCAGCTGCTATCTCTATGCCTCAGGCCAAAACATGAGGTGAACCTGTCGACAAAACAATTTAAAATTAGTTACATTTTGGACATTCTTACGTGATTTCTGAACTATTGTAATGCATGCAGGTCTTGTTTTTATGTCAGCTGTTTTATTGGGATTTTTTGTGTTTTTTTTTTTCTTCTTTATTTTTTTTTAACTGCAAGGGCTATAGATTTATTTTTAGATTAAGGTTGTTTGTTGTTTTTTTTTTTTTTTTCAAACAATACTCTTTACAAGCTGCAGAAAAAAAAATCAAAAGATTGCCAGTAAAGGAATAAAATTTGGCCATTTGGCCAAGTCATAAAAAGTGGTAAAAAGCCGTGTGTCTTATGGAAGCGACAACCCAGGCACTACAGCATTCAGCTCTGCAGCCTGAACATGGCCCTGTGGGCCCTTTGCTCTGTCCTGTTCCCAGCACTTGGCTCACTCTGCAAGCCATCAGGAGCCCCTGCATGTTGGTGTCCCACTCTCTATTACATGACCACAAAGGTTGTTCTCAAACCTGACTCTACCAGCACCTCTTCCTGGCAGGGTTAAAGAGTACCCTGGTGGGTAATTTCTGTGTAAGTTCTAGAACTCCCACAAGACTCATGATTGTTGTGAGAACCAGCCCTTTCCGTGTCAAAACGCCGCACTAAACACTTCCTGGAGTGTGGTTTCTCCTGCGGGAGGAGCTCAGAGCTCCCCACGCAGCTGCTTCCTGGGGAACTCCAGCTTCTGTTTTGGGCACCACTTTCCAGAAATACAGATGAGCGCCTGAGCTACAGATAGCATTGCATCTGCTAGGAACATCCAAATGTTCTGACATCTGAAGGAACCTCTTGGACAAGCTGAGCTGCACCCACAGAAAACATTCCTGGAGCAGCACAGATGTTTGGCACGTGCAGTCCCCCACAGGTGACCCTCTGGGGTGATGGACCCTGCCAGTTTGGAGTTCTCCTAAACAAAGCTGTCTGTGTTTAACCTTCCCAGGCAGACTTTCAGATTAAGTTAGTGCATACCAGGAAAGCAGAGCGTACAATTTGCTCCCCTGTTCGACATAATCATAGGCTGTCCCAGTGCCTGGGACAATTTAATGAATACCTTAGGACAGGTTTTGCTGTCAGATCACAATGCTGCCTTTCGCCAAAGCTCTTGCCACTGTTACCATAACTGTATCTGACACGGCAACAATGTGAAAGACCCCCCAGAGGTCTAGGTAGTAGGGCATGGATGTGGTACAATTTTGTTCAATCTGCAGCAACCTGGGATGACTATGCAGAGGCATATCCTCTCTGATGTCCATTCTTTGGCCAGATTTTAGGATAAAATCCCGGGGAAAGGCATTTTATTAGTTCCAAAACACTGAAGGTGTTCTCTGAGCCCCTGTACTCATATTTACACAGTGCTGAAGCTCTGTTGCTGCCACTGCACTCCTCTAATAAACCACAGGGGTTTCACAAGAAGGTTGAAGTACAATCTTGAAAAAAAGGAAGAGAATAAGCAAAGGCACACAGAGAGGAAGAATTATGCTGTCATCAAACCCAGACTGCCTCCAACAGCATATTTTTTCCTCAGAAGTCTGAGAACACAGAAACCCAGAGCAATGTTTCGGGTTTTTAGTAAAGCTGCTGGGGAAGCATCTTGAAACTTGCTCTGGTTTTGGAACTTTGCAAGGTGGCAGGCCAAGACCTCAGAGATGTGTGGAAAGCAAGAACTCAGAAAATGTATTTGCATGCGACTTGAAGAAAGGTCTACAAGGGGCTGGCAGCAAAACCACACTCCTGACACTCTGTTGTGACACATGCTAAAAAGACACCAATCCTTGGGTCTCTATATGGAGAAATTCAGAGCTAACCCCTTGGGTCAGCAGGAGTGTTGCAGCAAGCGTTTTGCAGAGTTGTGTGCACAGCTCGCCTGGGAATTCCCCTGGGTGAGGAAAGCCTTGAGCAGCGCTGCCAGGGCTCCCAGGGCTGCTGCTCCCCACACCTCTGCCCTGGGCAGTAGCCCTGCTCTCAGGCACCATCAAAACCTTAGGTATTGCTAAGATACACCACAGGACCACGCTGAGTAGAGGCAGAAACCAAACCCTGTGGGGGACGAGTCCTGTTTGCAGACAACCTTCACTTCTGCCTCCTCCCTGCATGTGTGCAGCCCAGATCTCCAGAGCCTGGGTGAATGCCCAGCCTCGCTAGGTTCAGTCACTTCAGCTGGCTTTAGCTAGCCCTATTGATTCCTTTCAGCTACTATTGGCTTCTGCAGCCCCCTGCAGCCTCACAAGTAATAAGGCTGTTTTGGCTTTTTTTTTTATGGTTGTGGGTGGGTTTTATTTTGGTATGAATTAATTTTGGTGTTTGGGGGATTTCATTTAACTGAATCAACAAAGCCTTGCTCTTACATGTACTTTATACTCCATCCAGAGGGACCAGGCTGAGCCACTCGACAGCTTCATCCTCTGACAGCTGAAACAGGACAGGGTCTGAATTGATTTCAAGCCTGATTTTACAGCACTTACTCCTCTGCCACGGCAACACACACTTACAAAGATATCTCTACTGTCTTCATAAAGAAATCTGAAACTTCTTCACCACTGAAAATCAACTTTTTATAGGTATTCTGGACCTCACAAAGATAAAGTAGCAGGAATACTAAGACGCTTGTATTGGAAAGGCTACACCAGCAACAGTAAATCATTAAGTGACAGGATTGCCCCCCTTTCTTGGTATTTGGAGATGGGAAGGTTTGTGTATGAGGGGAGGACAATAAAAGCAAACAGTGACTATGAGGCATATGAAAGCTGAGAGAGCAAACCAAGTGAAAATAACCCGATTTTCTACTGATTTGTTCAATGAGTTATTGCAAGTAATTTTTTCCTTCTGCTATTTACGGGGTTTCCCTCTGCTAAATGTTACCATGGTCACTGTAGTGGAACATTAATTTGCTTATATAACCTGAGTTGCACATATAGACCCAGATGTTATTTCAGAAACAGTACACTTGGGGAAGGTTTTCTAAAACTTGTACATGAAAACTTCATGGAACAGTTAATTTTCTCTTTTAACACTAATGGGGCCTCCTTCAGAGAAGGGCACAGTGATGTCCTATCATGAAGAGATAACTGCTCAGCCCTGCTGATACTCTGCTCACCAGGTCCCCCTCAATCTGCAATTAAGCTTCAGCCTTGCAATGCACCTAACTTCATCTTCTATCACTTCGTGCCTTGCACCAGCAAAAGAAACTAATGTGCTTGATTTAATGTTGGATTTAATTAAGATAAATCTAAAGAGATTAGGGGCTCAAGAACATACTGGAAAGCAGAACTCAGTATGTGTTTACTGCCTTTAGTCCTTAGAAAACAAAAATCTGCATTTTTCCTGCAGCTTATTTTGTGTCTTAGAATGGGTAAAAGATCAAACTTCTATGAGTATTTACTGTAGGAACGTAACTACTTTGTTGCCCAATGTATCATTTACAAAACATTACCTAAATTCAGGAAGGGTATTAGAACAGTGGCCATGAGCTGTCCAGAAATTTAACAGTGTCTCAGCCCATGTTAACTTTTTTCTCCAATATAAAGCAAAATAACATTTTATAGCAAGTCATGATTGAAGTTCTCCTGCATGAAGGGTTTGTTGGTTGAAATTATTAAAAAAACTAAAAGTACTCACAGATGTATTTTAGGCTTAACAGACTGGTAGATTCAAAGCCCTGGGGAACTTCACCAGTTCTGTGCAAGTGGGAAGTGAGGGCAAACATTTATCACAGCCTGAAAGAGTGTATTCTGATTTCAGGTTGTAATTTAAAAAAAAAACCCAGAAAACCCCTTTTGTTCTTCTTGGTTAGAGAGAGGAACAGCTATGAACAAAGATATTCTTCTGCTTTTGATACTTCACGTGCTTGCAGAGCTCAGCAGAGACCTTTTGAGAAATTATTCCTTTTTACCATTAAGTTCATTACACTGGAAGTAAAAATTCAAATGGGTAAATGTTGTACCTTTTATAATTTAGCTTCCACACTTTGTATATCGGGTGCCGAACAAAATCTAACTACCTTCCAGAAGGTAAAAGTAAATTCACAGGCATTTCACTGTCAGAGATTCCTTTTAAAGAAGTAGCATCAGCAAGATCTCAAAATGCTTCGAAAGCATCTTCTTAAGGAGAGAAAGAGGACCAAGTAATACGACAAAGGTATTCCTACAAGCAGCAATATGCCAAACGTAGTAAAATTTAAGTGTACAGAGTACTGTGACATTCACAGTATAAATTAATCTATCCTTCATTCAGCCTCATGGACTTGGATTTTTGTTTGTAGTTTGTAATGAAATTCTAACAGCATTATTACATTCACATGCCACTGCCACAGTAGGTTTAGAGCTCCTGTAGTATTAGCATTCTTGCCAAATTCCCCTACGACCTAATAGGAAACTTCTAAGAAATATTATTTCCTTAATAATTCCCTTTAAATACTGATGCAGAGCCAGCACAAGACTTCTTCCTTGCTGTAGATGTAGCAAGCAGTAGCACAGTGCTGTGGCAAAGTACAGTGATCCAAATTAGCCAAAGTATGTTCATAAAATACCTCCCATGAAGCACGAATGTGACACTAACAGTTTAGCACTTGTCTGGTTCTGGAAAGAAAGCAAAGTTAGAAAACAGCTATTTCCCAAGGACTATTTTACTGCACTGCAAACTCAGAGAGTCATAACATTCCATAAACACACAAACACTTTGGGCTCTTCAACTGTTTTGAAGAGTCGGATTTCATTCCTTAATGGGGCAAATAGATCCTCTTATTTGGTTATTCTACAGTTATTCTAGTTTTCTTGGATAGCACTGATGTGTGGTTTAGTGCTTAGTTTCTGCTGCCTCCAACATCCTGCTGCACTCAAAGCAGAGAAGTAGCAGCATTAATTTATCTTACGAATTATTATTCCTACACTCTTACCTCAAATACAAGCTCAAAATTGAGCATCGGGACTTAATATAAGAATATTTTAGTGAGAGCAACAAAGCCATGCCCTGGGCATTTCTCATCTGCCTCCTCTTCTACTTGGAGAACTTCACAAAGGCCACTCTTCCCCCTCCAAACTAGAAGTGGGAGCAGAGAGCCCTTACCAGGAAAAGCTGGCTTATTTCTGCCCTCCCTGGAGCCTGTGTGAGGATTCCAAAGGCCTACAAAAAAAGGGGACAGAAATCCCTCTGCTTACTGACACAAACCTCCAGGCAGAAGGGTTCTTCAAAATATCTTTGCAATGAAGAGAAATAGCAGGGAGATAAAAAATAAAATAAAATGACAATACTCAGAGGGTAGAGTCCCACCTCCAGACACAAGTACAGCCACGTCTCTCTTTGAGCTGGAACAAGCCAGAGCACTCACTAGAACCAACATGGGAACTTCATCCTGCAAAGGTTTCTCAGAGAGCAGGGAGTGAGAGAGGTGGACTGGGGTTAACCTCTTGTGGTGCACCTGACCCTCTAGTTCCACCTGATGTTCAGATGCTTTTGCTTCTCAAGCACAGACAGCAGCTCCTGTGGCTTTCAGGCTATTTTTCTTGACCCTCTGGGTGCTCAAAACCAGAGCAAGCACAGAAGTAGCACATGTGAGAGTTACAAAGAAATTCTGAACCCATTCCATGGGTTGGGCTCGAATCTTGCAAGACTGTATTTTATAAAGATCTTTCTTCATACATTCACAGCTTTTCTATGTTTACAGTTTTGTCAAAATTATTATAAAACATTTATTGATAGTAGCAATAAACAGAACAAATTTCTCTAAACAGAAATTAAAGTGGAAAATGGCTTTAAGTCATTTTTGACCAGCCAGCTGTACAAAAGCTTAAGCAAAGCTGAAGTCAAGGAGGCTGGATTTGCAAGAATCCACATGGAGCTCAGGAGATGTCATGCCTTATTAGATCACCAAAATAAGCTGTTATTGTCTTCAGTTTGTTATTGAGAAAATTTTGTTCTATTTCAACTTTCCCTCCTGGTCCTGCTAAGGAAGCCACCTGAAAAACAAAGAATAAAAATAAACCAATCAATCTACAGGAAAAGAGGCAAAACCCCAAACCTTCTAACGCACAAACAATCAGAAAAAAAAAATCTCTGCTCTGTTAATACTGGTGGAAAGCATTCCTTGGCAGTTAATGCCTCTGATCCTCTTTTTATGGTTCCTTTTACTCACAGAAGCCACTTGTGGCTTGTGACTGAAACATCCTCCTCACCCAAATCACGAAAACAAGAGGATTTCAGAGCCAAAGAGAAATACTCAGAACTTGACATGGTGTGCTGAGGCAAGAGATGCTAAACTCTGGTTTGCATGGTACTTGGCATTTGAGACGAGCAGGTGTAGCAAAAAGCAAGCTGTAAGCTGTGCTTGAAAGATATCACATCCCAAATTTTGAGGGAAGAGTACAACCAATTTTAGTAATTAGAATTAGGAAGAATAAAGTTGTACTGAAGAGTGGCAGGGTGGAGGGGAATAACCCAAACAAAACCAAGCCCCAAATACACAGAGAAACTCATGAAAAAAGGCCACAGTTAATTGTTTTTGCTATTGCAACCAAAGAAAAAGCTGTTGTATGCACTGGAGTTGCAGGCAGTGCTGAGGGCAAGGCTGGGGCAGTGGTGCCTCTGCAGGCAGCACCGGTCCCAGCTTTGTGTTTATGATCACTGGAGTGAGAATTTCACCATTCATGCGCTGTTGGACTGAGCCCGGTGAACACCTTTAATGCTTAACGATTACAGACAATTACAGGACTTTGCATTTTGGACTGGAGAATGCAATAATCTCTCCTCTCCTGTTCCCACTCAGGATGCCTCTGAGGGATAACAGCTTCCAGGCCATCAATTCCTCATCAGGAAACTGCACAGTCAGAAGGACAAACATCAAAACTGTACATTGTCTGCTTTTTTCCCCTCTACTTTGACCCTGAGGACCTGTCCTGTGGGGGGGGGGGGGGCATGCTCTACAGCCAGTTCTGCTCCATGCTGCCATTCTCCCAGGCTGCTGCAGGAAAATTATTTCTATAGTCTGCCATGCAGAAAAACTTCCCAGGCAGACGTAAAATTATCAGGGTCTACAGGCCTGCAGTAGATTTTAACGGATCTTTAAGATGAGATTATGTTAGCAGCTGAAACCTTGAGTTCAAGCTGTGTTATTAACACTTCTAAAGCCCCTTGAGCCTTGACTCTGTTGTGCAGGTTTAAATATAAACAGGCTGTACTTCCTCTATTTTATCCTGAGTGAAAAAACAGCCTACTATCAAGAAAAAAGAACAGATTAATTTAAACTATACTTTGAACATTTATTGACTTGTCCAGAAAACTGCCACACTTATCTAAATCAAGCATTTACTTTTCTGTTTTGATTTTCTCCCTTTCAATTTTTTTGTTTTTGCAGACAAAAACGAAAGTGTGAGCAGTTTCTTCATCCTTCAACTTCTGGTGATAGGAAAAAACGCTCTGCGTTCTTGTCAGAGAGGAACCTGCCACTTAAGTAAAAAACCAGAGGCTGGCTGACTTATAAATAGCACAAGAATCTAAAACTGGCTAGTAATCAGGAATGTTAATTTTACTACTTATCTGTTCTTACTTGAAATCCACAAAGCATTGTGGCTTGATCCATAGTTTTTCTAGGAAGATGTTAACTTTTAATTTTTTACAAACAGCAGCTGGAAGGTCTCTTCCAAAAAGCATTAAGAGATTTTGCACTTTATAGTTGATGTCAGTTACGTATTCTAAAATATTAATTGGATTAGTCAATATAAGAATACTGAAATCAGTGTCTTGGGGTTATGCACTCCTGCTTTCTCAGCACGGTTTGTGTCACTAGCATATCCAAGTATGACTAATGCGTTGATATTAAACACTAGTGTTTACTAAACTTTTCTCTTAGAAGACCAAGAAAAACAAGATGCCTCTACACTGATGGGTGGTGCCCACCAAGGGGCAACTGAAAATATACATATGCTGTGTCTGCTGTCTAAGTGTTAAACACAGGATAACTATGATTAATTTCAAACAATGACTAAAGGTATTTGATAAACCCAAAGATGAAAAAAAAATTAAACACACGGGAATAAGCTGTGCTGTGACAGATCTGGTACTGTACGCTCTTTAACCCACCCAATACACAGAGGAGAGAAATGCAGATCCTCTGTGACAATGCTTAGTTGTAAATTGCTGGAGGTTGCAAATTTCATTATGTAGGAGTTGCCAAGTTTTCCTCAGCAGGGCTCAGTCAGCCCTGACAAGCGTTGTGAGGGAAGGCTGCCACACCCCAAGCTTCAAAAGGGTCTGGCCTGGCAGAGGGACACCCTCTAAAAATAACATAAGATTGAGGAACTGACGCTTTGAGAAAAACAAAGGTGCTCAGCTATTTTTAGAGATACCAACAAACATCTCCTGTTTTTGCAGTGCACTACAACCATGAATACAGAAAGGCTTCTTAATTTCTTTTAAAAACTTGACTAGTCCAAAATGTCTTTATTTTGCACTTTCTTGTGTACATACAATGATTCCCTGCTGGCAACTCTCCTTACCCTGGTTTATTCTTTAGCCCAAACCTACATTAACTTGGGTGGACAGATATTGCCTCCTTTGCTGTGCTGCTGTCCCTAGGCAGAGGTAAAGGTTGCAGCTTCAGTGAACATCTCCCTGCATCCCTCTCACCTCTCACCTTCATCCTTCAACTCAGTGACTACCGCTAAAAAGAGTCCATAGCTACAGCCACAGCCAAAACATATTAAAAAAAGTAGCCAACAGTTTTGAAAAAGAGACATCAGAAAAGATGAAAAGGGAAACAAACATAGATTATTTCAGGAGCATGAAACAAACATAGATTATTTCAGTTTGCTTAAGGTGCAAACTTCCCTTATATTCTGCAAGTGTACTTCTGATCTTGAAGGTTTTCCTATTGGTCTTAGGGGTTTTTCTACATTTTTAAAATCATACTGAAACTCCTTTAGTAGAGTAACTTCCTATCTGTTTCAGCCACCAACTAACATAACTGTGGACAAAAAATTTATAATATTTTTTTCTCCCCTCCTAGAAACTTTTCTGAGGTATGAGAAATACAAGCTTTTTGACTTGATATACAGTCACACAAGGACACTGTGAATCAATTAATTTTATAGAATACTACTAAAATGAAGAATCCCCTCCCCCTGCATCCAACCTAAAGGCTAAGAGGAACAAAACCCAACCCACTTGAAAAGGAAGAAAATGGTATTCTTTACACTGAACATAATAAATTAAAATGCTCTCAGGCAGCATTTTGTAAAATGTACAGGTATGCATGTGAATTATGACACCATCACCGTGGTGCTGCCACCCTTTAACAGGCCAAACATTTTTTTTTTTTTTCTTATTTTGTGCAGGCAAACTACAATTCAGAATGCAAGCAAGATGAGCTTTAGGAAGACTGAAGTTCAGAGGTATCACTCTGGCTTGGTGTATGTTATGGGTAACTTCTGGCTTTCTCTTTTATCAAGGATAGAGAACACACATGAGTTTCAAGTGGGCTGCTTAAAAGCTGTTGTTATTAACACAATAGTCACAGCTGAAGTGTATGCAATTACATTCACCTAGAAATTATCAGCCTGCAAAAGAAATCAACCAGTCTTTTACCTGCCAACTCCCCTAATACACAAGCACCTTCAAAATACCACCAAACCAACCTCTGTTCATTTCCTGGCCTCTTATTCCCTGCTTTGCTCATTGCTCCGTTTACTCCCAGATAAAGATGACTCTGCCTGGCAAGTCCTATTTGGCTACTCTCCATTTATAATCATAGCTAAAAGAGAGAATTCAAATAAATAAATGGATTTTACCCATCTTTACAGTCCCTTCATTGAGCAGTCATTTTTAACAACTGGACCTTCACAGACAGAAAGACAGCAAACAGTTTTCCACCCAGGCAGTATGTTGCAGACAGAACAAGGCCTCAGTGTCTAACTCACGATTTTCTCGAAGTGATTGATGGAGATGAGGTGGGAACAAAGACAACAAAAGAAGAAGAGTACCAGCATAATGTGTATGTTGTGTAGGACTATCAAGGTCCAGAACACTGCTTAATTCTAGGCTCATGGAACCACTCTACACTAGACAAGAAACAAAACCAAAAAGTCATTCCTATATTCTGGCAGTACTTGAAATACAAGCCAGGTCTGAGACACCAACATTTAGGACAGCAAAATCTCTGACAACAGCACAATTTGACAAAATGAGACATAACTACCACAAACAACAGTATGCCTGTCTTCAAAAAATGGTGACATTTTAAACAATCACTAAAGCACAATCCAGTATCTGAGCTGCTAACCATGCACAAGTAGAGTATGTAATAAACTCCCAGTTCCCCATTACTCCATATCCCAAACCTGGCTAGGCTGATAAAAATGCTATATGGTTATCTGTCTCACAACAGACCAGGTCACCAACATTTCAGGCTCACCAGTTTATTGGAGGGAGCCATAATGTAGCCTGACAATATTCTGAGCACCAGTGAGAGACTAACAGTAACTGTGTACAATTTCTACAATGAAATGAAAAGAACAGATTCCACCATTAGCAAGAAGGTCCTACAGCAACAAATCGTAGGTTCCTCCTCCTTTGCTGCAAATATTAACATGCAGAAGTATTATGTGGTACAGAAAAGAGTCTGTGAAAGAGACTGGACTACCTGGGATGACTCCATTTCCCAGAGGTGAGTACACACTTCTCATTCTGCCCAATGAGGCAGAGCACAACTTGATAAACACTTCATAAGTTACATTTATGAATTACATAATTACAGGCAGTAATATACTTACATATTTTTTTATGTATGTGCACAAACATAATTATTATTCCTCATTATTCCCAGCTAGAAAGAATATTTTTAAAGATTAATTCAACCTAAAACCAGACCTGCATACATTACAAATTTCCCATGTTTGTAAACAAGGAGATTTGATGCAATTCAGGGAAATGTTTTCACATTTCTTGTAAATGAACCAAGCACCTTGCACTGGTTCACTGCTCCCTCTCGAGGCAGAGGTACAAAAGTTCACTTCTCTGAGACCTAAACTCCGCTGAATTTTTTAAAGGGAATTTAAAGAATCCCATTTCTCTCTACAAGATCAACTCTACAGCAATGTGGCTGTGCCTGCAAAAGTAATAAGTATTGGTTTTGCAATAAAGTCATGTGGAACAAGGTTGGATATCTTGTCCACCAATAAGGCAATGAACATCAAGTCCTCTGACACAGCTAGGTCAAGGTCATCTACCACCCTGCTTTCACTCCAGCAGCAGGATCCCTATATCCCTCTTTTATGTTTGCTATCTAACAGTGATCTGATAACTATCTTCCATAAAAATTACATGTTTTCCACTAAATTTGAACCACCTTAACTAATGGTTAAACAGTAATTTTATTGCAAGGTTGCTTTTAACTGCTGGGCTTTTTTAAAAATTATAATTAATTTTTATTTTTATTTTGCTGGAGATTCACAGCCCTAGAAGTATAGTGGCAGTAAATGCAGAAACTTCATTCTTAAATACTTCATTCTGGAGATTTTGGTAGACAAGCCCAAAACAGTCTTCTGTGGACCAGAGTGTTCACCAAGATCATAGTTGGAACAGTCATGTTTGACATCTTTGTCCACACAGGACGAAGACACTTCCTTAAACAGTGGGCTTGATTAATGTTCTCTTTCCCCCTCTCAGATCATCAACCTTTTGGTTTTTTTTTTTTTTTGTTCTTATACTGACATTATTTCTAAAGGCATAAGGAGCTGATTTCTGTTCCTGAGAGAAGCCCATAGCCTGGAACACTGAACTGAACCCAGGACCTCAGCCATGAACTTTTAACAACTGAGCCATGTTTTTGAGCAAAAGCTGTTACTCTGCAGCCATCTGTGTTAAGCCAAACCCATGGATGCAATGAACATCATTCAGAGCCAACTACACCAAGATGTAGAGATGTTAGGGTACCTGGACCAATCACCCAGAAGAGCTCAGCTCTTCTGAAGGAAAAGGTGCAGGCCTGTGGGGAGTACTCCTGCATGCTTTTGTGGAAACACAAGTGAAATGTAGATGCCTTTGGCCATTTAGAAAGCCAGTAAAAAGCGCTCATGAGTAGAGCAGAAAACTCTCTAAGGGGTCACTCTTCATCATGAGGATGAAATACTTGATAAAATCCAGTGTTAAGAATGGCGCTGTAATTAGAGAAACTCTACCTAAAATTAAGGTCCCTGTTCACAGATTCATAAGCCACTTTACATTTCACCAGCCTGAAACGCAAAAAGGAATTGAATCCTCACCTGCCAAATCAACAGTGCTGTGCACAGCAGGGGCTGAGAGTCTGCTAATAGTCAACCTATTTATCAAGCCAGCTGTTTGTCACCAACAATTCCACAAGCCACCATATGGCTTGATGCCCTGGCTATTCTAAGTCAGATGCAATTTTTGGAAAAGCAGGAAAAAGTCCTGGGAAGTCCTGTGGCATCTTGCAGGTGAGAACTGCTTCCTTCTTTCCAAAAGACTACAAGACATAATTAACATAAAAAATACACAGAGGAACCTAAACCAGACACTCAAGGGAATTGTCAGTCATGTAACTGCTTAAAAAAAACCAAACTTCTACCAAATATCTCTAATACAAAAAACTCCACATTGGTGTCACAAATTCTGTGTTTATCACACATCACTTCAACGCAAACAGCCTATATGGAACCACACACCTGTGTGGACACGAACAGTATCACCCCTGAGAGCAGTGATTGCAGGCTATGATTTCCTGCAACTCCTTCAAAAACTGACAGCCATGAAGTCTGGGACTCACCAACCTATCAGATAGTGAGAAGTGGTTAATGTATTTTCATTGGGTTTGGATATTTTTATAATGATGTATGTACCTGGCAATTGGCTTTGAAATTTCTACATGAAACCCCATTCTGTTACTTTAAGAAGAAACAGTGTCAAAACCATGGAAATAATCTTATGCTCCCATTTCTAAATATACCAAAAGTACTGCAAACACAAAAAGCACTTAACACAAGGGTCGAATTTAAAAACCCCAAATACCCCACATTCAGCTGAACAGAGTTAAAAGTGTTATGTATGTGTTTATAGTACTTATGTTTTAAGTCAGCTAAGCATTTTATTCATACCAAGACCTCATCCAGTAACACACCTGGTTAATATCAGCATTCCGAGGCAGAAAATACACAATATTGTTGGTGATCATCTTGGAGAGCCTGAAAATTTCGAATGTAGAAGCCAGTAAAGGAAAAGACAAGAGTGGGGAGGGAAAAGTTTCTTTATATTGATTCATTTGGAAAGTATGTCTCAACTTCAGCTACTATGCAATTACATTGTAGCTAATCTTCTGAGTAAGTGAGTAGAATTCTCTTCTGAAATGCAGAAACTCTATTTCACCATTATTCCCCATAAAGTAGGAAAAAAACCCCAACGCTCATTTTTCATGAAAATCGGACTGAACTACAGAAAAGGATTTGACAAATTTGAATGTAGTCTGTAGCTAGTATATTTGGTTTATATTTGTTTTTTAATCCATTTTGTGGAATCTCTCACACATGCATAAGATTTTCTTAGTTATACAAATATGACTACATTTTACTAAAAAAGGGAACAAATTAAGATTATTCTGTGGCAAAATAAACCCCACACTTCATATATGATGAAACTATTATGTTAATACCTTCCTAGATAAATGAGTGTTCAGTATCACTGTTAATAAGCTAGTATGAAATTCTATATATTAATTAAAAGTTAATATTTTGCTTGCACTCTTCTGTGATTTCCCAAGTCATAGGCAGGTGCTATGACTGAGAACAGTTTTAGTAAGGTATTTTGAATAAGATATTCCCTTTATGAATCAATTTAAAAGTGGAATTAATGACAAGGTCATTGTTCACACAACTAGTTATTATATATACACACACTACATGTCTATTTGATTGGTATGGGGTATTTTCATAAAATAATTCAAAGGAGTTAAAACTGCTGAATTAACATTTTAAGTTGAGAGCTACCCAATTCACGAATTGATTTTTTGCTTTCAGGAAAATCTCATCACCCTTTTTTTTGGTAATAAAGAATAAAAATAATTAAACTTAGGTGGTGAAGAGGACTAAACAAATAGTTTGCATCTGGAACTCCAGCTGCCAGCCACGTCATCCACTGAGCCAACTGAGCATGCAGACCCCACGGGAAGAGAGGGAGGAGAGGGAAGAGAGAAGCCCACCACAGGGCACAACTTGGAAAGGATATCCATGCGGGCAGATCATGGTCTGGATGTCGAAGATTTCGGCAGTGGCGTAGTCGGGCCCGCCCCAGGGCGGGCTGAGGAACACCACGTCGGCGCGCAGGCCGGCCGCCAGCGCCATGAAGTCCCCGCACAGGAAGTCGATGTGCTCGGCCACGCCGTACACCGCCGCGTTGTGCCGCGCCAGCCGCAGCTTCTCGGGATCGATGTCGATGGCGATCACTGCCCGCGAGAGACGGCAAACGCTGGGATTAACGGGAAGCGGGAATGGCGCCCGGCCAGCGGCAGGTCACCGCGGTCAGACGCCGCTGCTGTGACAGCCCCGCTCCTCGGCTCAAGGACCGGACACGGCACTGTCTGCCTGAGACAGCAAGCGCTTCTTGCCTCAGGTTTGGCAGGGGCCTGACAACTTCAATGGTGTCCATTAGAAACATACTCTTCTGTGTTAAAGAGAAACATTTATCTGAGGCTGGCCACATAATTCTGAAAACTGAGTTTAAAAAGCCCCAGCCAACATGGCCCGAGAGAGATGGATGATACAAGATTAGTACATAATAACAGAAATTAAAATTTAGCCAGGAAATACAAAAAGCCAAGTCACATGTCTATGTTGGATCATAGCCTACCACATTTAATGCGGTAGAAACTACCATTTGTCTTGTTCAAACATTAGTCAGAAGAGTTAGATAAACTGGTATGAGTATCTAGCAGGAAATGTTTTCACAGGAAGTACTCTCAACATTGCACTACAATTTCATTAGCTGGCATTAGACTAACATTAAGTTATCATCGCTTTTCTGTACTTGGTTCTGCAGAATCTGCAGGTGATTCCATTCAGTGCTTTGAGTACTGTTCACATGGAATCTGTTTTTGAGTACACAGACTTCAAGTAAGAACTGGGAAAAGCAACAGCTTTGACAATAGTCCACTTATACCAGGGATCTCCAGAATAACTGACAGACCAGATATTATGCCACACAAAAGTAGTGTTGACTAGTACAACACAAATCCAACTCTGACTTAGAAAAGCAGCTTTATTGGTCCTTTTTGAAAACAGAGGTCATATTGTGAGTCCGATGAAGTGAAACAGCTGCTGTTGCTACAGAAGCACCGAAAAAGAAAATAAATCAACAGAGCACACACCCAAATAGTGTCAGGAAAAAGATTGAAGAAACAAAACTAATGCACTGTACAACACTTACTTACCTCTTTTTGAGGTCAATGCAAACTGAATAGCATTTCCTCCAACCCCACAGAACGCATCCACTATGATGTCGCAGTTGAACGACTGACTGACACGGACAGCAATATGCTCAGCTATTTTCTCAGGAGTAACAGAAAACCAGCCCTCTGCAGAGGAAGGGGAAGAAATGTATTTTCACTTCTTATTTCAAGGTCACTTAATTTTAAAACAAACAACCAGGCCCCACATAAAACTGACGGTTTAGCATTAATCCCAAGAATTTTGGCTTAGTGCATTCCACCAGGAAATACCGGCTTTGAAGATGATAAACTCTGCTCAGTTCAGAGATTTGCTAAGCAAACAAAGTCTCACTGAATCAAACAGATATGCCTCGATCTCAGTACATGCTTTGTTGACCTTGGTGCTGAGGATTTTAGTTTATCAAGGAGAAGTCCATGGGCATAGCTATGAAAAACTTTATACATCATGATTATGGTCTGTAGCAAATAAAACCAGAAATATATTCTCTCATATCCAACATTTCATTTTCTTCACCACTATGTCTAGTCTGCCAATTAATCTGCAAGTTTATGAGGGAAAGCATTAGAAATTACAAACCCAAACAACAAAAAAATGTCTGGTAATCCTAACTCCTCTTTTACCTAATCATTTATGACTTGAAGTGCTTTGCAAGTAAACACGGAAAAAAGTTGCTTTGCAAGTGACTGCTGCAAGTCAGAACAAAACAGAATGAAACTAAATCCATCAGCATACTTGGAAGTTTCACAAAATTATTTTATAAAATATAGAAATAGAAAAATGTCACTGAGTTTCTGAACAAGTCCTGACAAAGTATAATTTGGGTCCAGCAAGATCTTCAGCAAATATAAGGACTAATGCAGACAGGGATGTCCCGAACTAAAAGCACTCCTGAAGTCCAAGACTTCTACCTGCCTGCTGGGAGGGGTGCAAACATGCATTCAGTACTGTTCCTCCTTTAAGAAAATTAGTAATAAATTGCAAGAAAGACCAAAGATTTGGATACATCCTCGGATATACCGACAAGTCAGCACACTTAGTACTGAACACACCTCTGTCTAGTTTAATTCCCTCATCAAACCGAGAGAAGAGCCGGTAGCGTTGTGCCCAGTACTTGACGAGCTCTGGATCAGCAGCAATCTCAGGAGGTATAGTTCTCAGTGCATTTTTATTCCTCCTTCTTCTTTTTGTCTCCTTCTTCTTCACAGGAATTTTTTCATCTACAGCTGGAAGACACTGCAAAAGTTAACAGTCACTGTTCTTGTAGGCCTGGGAATGTGATTGGTAGGTGAGTGTTATGATTTAAAAACACTGCTAAAATGTTCTTTATTACTGTTTGCCAGATTATCAAGATTAGAGGCTTTAAATTAAAAAATAACATCCTGTATTTCAAGGGATCAGTCACAGTCCTAAAAATCGTCACCGTTCACCCATTATTTAAGAGCCTGAATCTTCAGCTGGAGACAATAAACTATGTAATGAGCAAACAAGTGGATCAGAGACCAATTTAATGCCCTTTTATCAGTAATGAAGAAAAAACAATCTAGACAAGAGTTTTACAGCAGGAATCTAACATAACTGAACTACTGTAGGAAGGATTAAATTATAAGCAAAAATCTGAATAATCCTGCTTTGTTTCATATTAAATAGAAAAGTTCATAATACTGATTTTTTCTAAATCCTAGAAAATAATTTTAACAACACATGTTCCTTAGAGCTCAGCAATGTGCATTTGAACCTAAAACTTGATGGTCTGTGCAGCAGCTTGAGGCTTAATCACCCTCATCCTTGCAGAGGGAAAAAAAGGTATGAATTGCAGACCTGTTATACCATGTTGAGGATAAACAATGACTGTTCATCTATAAAGAAATACTGTCAGCATTAAAGAAAAGACCTGGGATTCTGGCATTCCAGAAATAACCTAATTCCACTAGTACAGCTCTCAATTGCTTTCGATACCTTAGACCGAATGAGTCCCATCAAATTAACAAAATAAGTAAGTAAGTGAGAAGGCAGTACTAAGTCCACTGCCAATTCATTTCATCAGTGTGCAGGAAACTGATGTACCTTGGCTGATGTCCTCCGTCTCTGGCTGGAGATAATCAGGAATATCCAGAGGGACGAGCTGCCGCCCACCGGCACGCTCGGGCCTGCCTGCCCCCTGCTCCTCGGGGCCACTCCCCGCAGCGTCCTGCGCCTCCCCCTCCAGCTCACTCCCGGCAGGTGCTGGGCAGGCGGCACTGGGAGGAGGCTCCTGGATTTCAGCATCCAGCCTCGCACTCCGCGGGGCGGCAACGCCCTCCGGACCCTCTGAGTCGCTGCTGCTCACAGACGATGCCTCTGCTTTACCCTGAGGGGTGGCTGTCTGGGACGTGTCTTCCTCCTCAGGTTTGTTGTTAACCCGCTTCAGGAACATTTCAACCTGCAATTGTCAAATATCACAGATGATCAGATGATGATCTGCTATCCAGAGCACAGCTTAAAAGCCTTACAGTTCAAAAGCACCTGCCACTGCAGGCACTCTCTACTGCATGTATTTTGGAAACACTCAAATATCCAGACTCAAAACATTCAAGTAGTCCTTAACCATGCTCCCCTTTAAAAATATTTGTAAACAAGTTGCCTTTGGGAACTTGATGCCAGCTACCTCCAAAAGAAAAACAAAAAACCAACCAACCAAAAGATCAACTGATAAATACAGTAAATAATTCTCATCTAATATCTAACTAGTCACTCTTGCCACAGCCCAGGTGACCAAGTCTACTACTTCAAAACCATCTTTCTCTAATCTGCATTCAGAGATGTACTCTGCCTCTCAGGGAAGAGTTTTTTACCATAAATGGGTAAAATTACCTTCACACATTTGTTGCCTCACCTTCAAGATGTACCAAATGGTGCAGGTGGTAAAGGGTTCTGCTGCACAGCAGAGAGTTCGACATAAGCTCCTAACCAAGGCACAGACACCACTCCAAACTCCTCAAAGGCACATGCAGATGCTCCTTTTTACAATACTGTTGCTCTGAGTGGCTCTAGACCTGGAGCAGTTCCTTATCTGGAAGTCTGAGGAAATTCATAACTTTTTTCTCCTTCACATAATTGAAGTTACCCTCAAACTATATTGGCCTCAGGTACAAAATAAAAAGTTAATCAGAAATTATAGTAATGTGACTGGAGTTCAATAAAACACGTACGGCATCACCACCACCAGAAAACGGTGCTTTGCACTTGGGTTTTGGGGAATGGCAAGCCCCAGAAAAAGGTGAAATAACATTAAAATCTGTGCCCTCAGATTTTCAGAAAGACTTAATTAAGTAAAATCTCCAGTGAAAAAATGTTTCCACTTCTTAGCCATTTCTGAGTTTAAAAAAAAACCCACATAAAGTTATAGATGAAAATAAGTGCAGGTAGAGGTATAAGCAAAACCCGTCAAAAATTACTAAAAACAAGGAGTTACACAAAATATACTAATCTACACAAAGATTTTCTCTTACTGCTGAAATGCCAGCATTAACAACTGGCTTCACATGCAATTTACAATCAAAGATACTTTTAGTAACAACAGAAACCTACACACACCTCTAAAGCTATGTGCACCCAGATGTTAGGAATAACTTTCACATAACTTGGCCATTTAAGCTCACATTCCTCTTGACAGGACCCACCAATGCCTTTCCATAGCCATCCTAATCTAAATACTCTTCACATTGGTGGGAGGCAGAGAAGAGGGGGAGAAAACAATAAAAAAAAAAAGAAAAAAGCAGCAGTGGACTGACATTGGAAAATGTCATCTACTCTGGGCAATCAATATTTTTTTTTCATTTTCATAATACAACAACAGCTAAAGCAGCAGATAATCCTATTAATTACAACAGTGTTAACAACTAAACATACCTTCTTCAAAGTTTTGCTTTTTTTGCATGTAATTTCAGATTTCTCTGTAAAGAAGATGTGTGTGTTTTTGCTCTTCCTTGGTTTACGCATATCCAAGAATCTGGACTTGAGTTTTGCTTTTTTCTCCAAGTACTGCACACTTCGGTGGGTGAAATCTGGAATTCCACCATACCTGAAAATAGACAGATAGATAGATACACATATACATAAGGGCTTAGTTGGTTAATTTCCAGTTTGGAAGCTTTAACATGAATGCTCATGGTTACAAAGCAATGATTTAGACTTAAGTATTTTTTATTGCTCCATTTAAAATAGGTCACTGTGTGTAGCTGCAAAACATTGTACCTTCATGAAAATTAAAAAGAAATATTTGAAAATGTTTAACCTAATTAGTTTTAGATTTTTTTTTCCTAGTAGTTGTCTAACTTTAGATTAAAACAATTTCCCAGGCCAGCCTGAAGAACAGGAAATGAAAAAAAAAAGATCTTTATTAGAAGAATAAAGATGATGGCTGTCAAGAACCTCCAAAACAGCTACTTTTACCTTCTGGCAAATTCAAATAGAAAAAAAACAACCAACTAAAAAAAAAATTCACTGGCCAACACCTGGCAACACTTTACTAGTATAGCAACATTTCACTAGTATAAAGGAACTTCATTCCAATATGAAACAGTTAAAAATTATGATCTCAGCCCACAGGATTCCAAACTGAGAGGATCATTAATTGTCAGAGCCTTTAAGCTCTAATTTAAGTAGCTGACCAGCCACTTAACATTCATACATCTGAAAGTACCTTGTGTGTTACTAAGGTGTAGCAAATAAAGTACTTTAAGTTGTATAAATAATTTCCAGAGACTAACTCTGAAACTCAGCTTCAAAAGTTTAACAAAAAGGAAATTGAGATGAATAGTCTATTTCCATAATAACAACAGGGCTGACTTGCTATGAAAAGCCCCACAGTTCCTTGCAAGTAATTACTTTTGTCCTGTGCCACACTTGAAACCCAACACAGAGCAGGTTTCCTCAGGATCTTCCACTGGGTTCTCCTCCATGTCCAGCTCATGGCTAGGAAAAAATACAGATGACAAAGTTACTTACTGTGAAGAAACCAATCATTTTACAGCTATATCACTAAAAATCTTACAAATTGAAAACATTTAAATGTGGGCTTCAAGGAAGTTCCTCCACACACTGATGAAACCAAACCAAGCAAGTAACACCACTCTATTATTGTGCATGAATTTTTCGGTTGATTTGGGTTTTTTTTACCCAATTCTATACATTAAACCCCTTTTAATGGGGTTATAATTTGCAACTATTCTAAATTACCTCTTAAATACTTAATGGCAAGCCCTACATGGTTAAGACAGTGTTTGCTCACCCTATTTCCAAATTACCTTCATCATCTATCACGTTATCTACTTTATTATCTATTTTAATGCTGTGGCAACAGGAAAATACTAGAATGGAAGCACAGCTACATGATTAGCAGGTAACAATTCCACCCACTCCTTCACATTTGAGCAAATTTATGAGAGAGGAAGAGCCATCTCACCATCTTTGATACTATATATTTTTGTGACAAGGCAGGTACTGTCTATTTTATGACTGTCATAGCTCTGAGCATTTTACTGGCAGCATTCAATGCAGTTAAACAAGAGCAATTATTTACTATTCTGGTATTGTCTATACTAATTAGACCTAAATAAGCAAGCTGCCCTATGCAATTTAACAATCTTGTTTATTCAGTGGCACAAGAATAGCACCATCACCTTGTACAGTCATCAGGGCCATACATTGTTTTCATAAAGCACTGGAAAAGAGGAAACATCCACTGCTTGTTGTGAGGCAAAGCAATAAGCAGTGATGGAAGACTATGTGGCTTTGTACTGACATTTTAACTCATATCCTCAATCAAAGGTATAGTTAGTATAAATCAGCTCCTGGAGCTGGACTGCATGAGAAAAAAGCTCATGTAAAATTCATGACTTGCCTTCTCTTGACTTTGACACATCTGTATTCAGGAGGCTCTTCATCCTCATCTTCATCTTGGTCAGGAAGCAGCAGCTGTTTTTTTTCATTTGAATTTGAGCTACATGACTCCTGCACACCTAAAAAAAGATACACCATATCTTCCTTCTGCATAAATCAGTTCCTTATCTTCCTGTCCCCAAAGTACCCCTGCAGATACAGCTAAATGCCAAACACACATCTTTACTTGTCTTTGTTTGAGGGACAACACACTAACAAAACTTCCAGTATTACACTGTAGCATTAACATTCTTATGAAGGACCAACATCAAATGATCTCATCTCTCCATTAAAAACAAAATGCCTACAAGATACAAAATTTGAAACAGCTTCTCCTTGTGTGTAAAACTTGTTTTCCATCTTATTAGCTATGCAAAGATATTCACACAGATTTAGAAAGGGGAGATTTAAACAGTCCTCTCATTTCTTTTTCAAAAGGAGATATTCTTTTCACCCCTCCCATTCCATCTCTACTGTAGGATCAAGCTGGGACCACATCTGCTTCTTCATCTCTCAGAAAGTCACTAGCAGCAGACTTAAGTCTCAGCTGCAATATCAAGACTAAGATAAATAATTAAATATGCACTAACAGGGTTCTCTCACCAATATCTGTAGTACATTTGAAGATTTATGAAGTACGTGTTCTGTTAAAACCATTTCTGGCTGAAGAACACATTCAATATACAGGTTAAAGAAGAGAAATCATCCAAAGAAGCAGAGGGAAGAAAAAGGAATCAAGTATATAATCATTCCACAAAATACCTAATTGACTTTTTAAAAATGGCAAAATACAGACATACCCTGTTTCTTACCTATAGCTACCTAGAGAATTCTGATAATAAACTTTATCTGATTTTGTATTACCTGACTGGTTAACACTTTTATTTTCACAAGATGCTCTCCTTTTTCTGCTTCCTCCATCACAGGGCTCCTTCTGGCTTCCACTGTCAGATGAACTCTGTTCTTCAGGATCACTGTGGGCTACTGTTAGAGCAGCACTGTTCTGCTCCACTTCCTCCAAATTCAGATTTAAATTACAGATCCCAGAAATTATTTCACTGTTGGGCTCAGCAATTGAAGGGAGTGTTTCTTCACTTCTGGTGTTGAAGGGAGACAGCTGCAAGCTCAGCACTTCACTGTGCTCAGGTCCTGGGCTAACTAAGCCCATTTCCCCCGAAAAATCAGTCTCCCGTGTAATCCCATTAATTTCCACCTTGTCACCATGTGAGCTCTCAGTAGTCCATCCTTGACTTGTCCAGTACTGAAACTGTTCCCAATAATACCAGTACAGCTCACTATAATGCTGCTCCCACTCTTCCTTAGTATCTGGACTCCTCCAAGGCTCAGAGGCTGTGATGCCCTCAGACGATGAGACCTCCTGGTGCTTTTCCAACCAACTTTGCCAAAGAAGGCCCTCTCCATACTCGTTCCAGTACTTCTCCCATTTTTCCTTAAGTTCACTGGCTAAAGTCTCACTTGCAAGGCTTTCTGAACTTTCACAGTTCTCAATTATAGCCTGAGGTTTGGTGCTCATCTCACATTGCTCTGTAGCTAGGGCCAGCTCACCAGAAATGGGCTGGATACAACCACCACAAGCTTCCTCCTGGCATTCCTGCCCCATTTTATCCTCATGTTTTTGCTGTAACTTTTTTTTCTTCTTCTTTTTCTTTTGAATAATCTTCACATTATTTTTCTTTCTATAATTTTCTGTTGCCTAAAAGATAATGGAAAAATTAAAAGTCCATAACATATATACAATCTTGTCCTCTCTCCAATCACATTTCTGTTTCCATTCGAACCCTCCCTCTCACCGTAAACCTGCTGTCAGCTTTCTCCCCAAAAAGGCTGTAGAGTTTCTGGGCCTGATAGGTCCCTGCTACATAACCTCAGCTGACACTTCTGAGGAAGGTGTGAGGAAGAGCTGGAAGAAACACACATACACAAAAAAGCAGAAAGATAGACAGAAGTGGGGCTGCTGAGTGGGAAATCATTAGCAGCTTAAAGATTCAGAAGGAAAGTCATCAACAAACAACAATGTAAAATCCTAAAGGGAAGTTGATCAGGAACTGAAGGGTGACAAGGTTGAGCTCAACAGCAAAACATTATCTTGGTATCATCAAGGTTTTGTTTTAAAGGGGTGTGGTGGATGACCCTTACTTTTACCTGGAATCTGCCCAAACTGGTATCAGCAAACACTGCCCAGTATCTTATTAGGATAGCAAACATAATGCTCATCCTCATAGAATGTTAAATCCTTGTTATCTTTGGATGCTGTACACAAAAAAAAGAGATCAGTCTGTACTCAAAAACTCTATAAATCCTGCAGCTGAATCTCTGTATGTCTTGAAGAGAGTGACCCAAAAGAGGGGACTAATATCTTTTCCATCCCATAATAATCTCTAAGTTGGCCAACAGAAATAGGAAACAAGAAAACAACAATCTCCTGCTCAAACAAGTGGCCCTTTCATTTGTGCAGTACAATCATTTCACTTGTTACAACAAACTCAGCTACTACAGCTATCTGGGGGAACAGAATTCAGAAACCTGTTCCTGAAAGGAACACTACTACGGTAACTTGTTGATTTCATCAATTACAATTCCACTTGTTTCAGAGGGGCTTCCTGTGATAACAAAACCCACATGGACAAAGGACTGTGAATGTACACCCCATTAACTGCAATCTTTAGTTTTGTTACACTGACGAAACTGTAACGTGGACTATAAAGAAGTTAAAACTGAAGAACTGGCATTGATCTTTCATATACATCCCTCATGCTATTATACACAATCCAAAGCATGATGCTTACTACTAATCTAATACGAAAATTCATTATTTTTCGATTCAACTTATTTGCATATTACTACTGCATATTCCTCCCCTATGGGAGGAAGAGCACCAAAGTCTCACTCCTGCCTTTTGGAACAGCCTGTCTTTATCAGCTGCAAGAGGAATTTGAAAAACTACCTGTTTACATTAGTCTCAAAATCTAAATGGTTAAAGCAGACAGTGTGGAAATACATGCTCAGACTGGACTGTACTAGTTGTCTTGATGTGCAGCTGTTTTAAATCAGACTTATCTAGTCACGAAAGCAGTATAGATATGGACACATAAAGAACAGCCTTGACCCTGTTTAGTCCAACTGGCAGGGCGGGTTTTAAAACCTGGACAAACCAAGGTGCTGTGTTCTTGTTACCAGGATGCAATGCAGGTAGCTTAAAGGCAGCTCAGATACATTTCCACGAACTGCCATCTCAGAAATAACTGAGAGGAGGCATGTCCCTAGGTCTGGAAACACAACACAAACAGAACAAATAAAGCAAGTAAAGATTTACCCCAAAGTCCCTGTGGGCTGACTGCCCACCAAACTGAAGAGGCAATCCCATGCTCTTCATAAGCTCAGCTTCTGAGTCTAATTCAACTTCTTCCAGGTCCAGGGCATGATTAATATCCACCTTTAATCTCACATTGGGACAATTGCTCTCCTCCTCAGATGCTTGTTCTTCCCCTGTTAACAAGATATATTCATGAGTATAATCTGGTTTTGACACCTCAATGCCACAGCATAGTACACAAAATATAGCAGAACTGCCTCTTATAATTCCTTTCTCATTTAAAAATCTTCCTCATAATCAGCTCAATTTCTGCATAACTATCAGCAGGAATCAAAATGTAACTTCAAGAGCCAAGGTACTGGACTGGGTATGTCTGGAAAGGAGTTAACATTCTCTGTAGCAGTCTCTATGGCACTGTGTTTGGGATTTGTGGCTGAAACAGTGTGGACAGCACACTGATGTTTTGGCTACTGCTGAGTGGTACTCATACAGCCTCCATAACCTTCTCTTTGCCTGATTTTGCCCTCCCCAGCAAGCTTGAACTTCTATCAAATTGTTAAGCAAAAACATATATATATATAAAATTACAAGTACTTTTGGAAAACTAGGAGCTGTATATGGATGGAAATTATGAAATCAAAAGCTCTTGACTCAGTTGATAATACTGAAACATTCAAGGTTTTTGGTTTGGTTGTTTAGGATATATTTACTGCCAAATTATCACATAACATGAGACCTTTCCATTTTTAACTGATTATTCTCACTACAAATCACTCATACATATACAAAAACATAGTTTACAATCGCCTTCTTTCACTCCTCATATTGCCTCAATCTAATCTGTGCTATTATTTATCAGCTTCTGTTTCTGCATAGACTGCCTTTCAAATCAAGATATTATGCTGCTGGAACTACCAACACAGCAATGATTAAAAAAGATACCAAAACAATTATGTCCAGGTAGGCAAAATAAGGAATTCAGGAGCTGGAGTAACCGAGTGGTGTTGAATTTGTTAGCGTGTACACAATGATAATTCCTAGACTACAAGCATGCCAAGTGAGAGACTTACTTTTCTGTTCCTCCTCACATGATTCATTGTATATATGCAAATAGTTATTCCTAATGTCCTAGGCTGGGGTAGAGACAGAGGTGACAAACATCTAGAATCCACAGACCCTCCATTATGCAATCAATATTGAATTAAGTTGAAATATGATTCAGACCAGGTCAGGGGTATCTGATATAATCTGTTCCATGTGCCAGGTGAATATAATGTTAGCTGAACAGGAATAAGCACTGCACTTGGTTTAACACAAACTTCTACATCAATATTATGGTAACCTGAAAGCTAAGTAAGTTCTAAGTTATTATTCACCTCTGTCCCCATAGCAAAAGTACTGACAAACACAGAACTAGGAACAACTTAAATAACCACACATAACTCACTTTGAGACTGCACCTCACATTGCATTGCATACAATAGTACATTGTATTATCTTACCAGTACTGTCATTGCCATCTTTGACATAAAATCCTTTTAATCCCAGTTTATATAATTTTCGGTCTCTGTAAAAATAAAGACAGACACAGTTACAGAAAGTCACCACTGAAACAAATTTTTTTTACAGTAAAAGTAATCATTCAGTGGAAGAAAACTCCCCGGGGATGCAATAAAGTGCACACCACTGGACGTGTGTGGGATATCCACTGGGATACTTAAACTCTTCTAGCGGGAAAGCCCGTAGGAGCGACGTACAGAAAACGCTGCAGCTACGCGGTACACTCCGAAATAAAATGTTCTGGTCCTCCTCTCGCTGAGGAACCGGCTGGCTGCTCCCTGAGGATGGGGAGCGCCGAGCCCCGGCCCAGAGATCAGCGTTTGGGGCTCCTCTCACCCTTTTCTGCTCCCCCCGCGAGTGATGAGCATATCGGGGTGCTTTTGTGAAAGCCCTGCTCCGCTCGCATCCCCCGGCCGCAGCAGCGCGGCCCTGCCCGCCCGTCCCCAGCGGGAACCCGGACACGGAGCCGCGCCCGGCGCTACTCACTCCACGAAGGCGCGGGAGCAGAGGCACAGGATGCCGCCGGCCTCCCCCGCCCGCAGCAGCAGCTCGGCCACCAGCCTCGGGCCCGGCTCCCGCTCCACCGCCGCGGGAGCTCCGCACGCCGGGCCCCGCTCCTGCACCACGGCCGCGGGAGCTCCGCACGCCAGACCCGGCTCCTGCACCACGGCCGCGGGAGCTCCGCACGCCGGGCCCCGCTCCTGCACCATCGCCGCGGGAGCTCCGCACGCCGGGCCGGCCCCGCCGCCGCCTTCCGGCGGAACTGCGGCCGCGCCCGCCCCGCTGCGGCCGGAGGGCGGCCCGGGGCCGGGGCTGCGCTTCCAGGAACGCCCCACGAGGGTGCGGGCGTGTCGGTGGGGCTCGGAGAGGGTAAAAGGAGCGCGGTTTGAAAGAGCATCGCAGCAAAGTCTACAATAAAAGATGCAGTAGCCAAAATCTGGAGTGGGAAACAGAAGTGATCGAGGCGTTTTGGAATAGTGACTAGAGCAGAATCAGAAAAACAGAATGGTTTGGGTTGGAGCGGACCTTAAAATCACTTTGTACCAACCCTTCTGCCATGGGCAAGGACACTTTCTACTAAACCAGGTTGTTAAAAACCCTATCCAACCTGGCCTGTAACTCTTCCAGGGATGGGGCATCCACAACTTCTCTGGGAAACCCCAGTACCTCACCACTCTCACAGTAAAGAATTAAGAGGAGAGCTTAAAACGGGGAGAGTGGGGAGAAGATGGGCAGAGGGAGCATTATAAACGAAAATTTGTCCAGCCAAATTAAAATGAAAAAATGAAATATTTATTTTGCAATCAAATTCTGTCTAGCCAGCCACAAGGAAAGAACAGAGCCGAGCCCGGGGTCGGCCCTGGGTGTGCAACAAGAAGTCAGCCTCAGCAGAGGTTTTCCTCTATGCCCACACACCTCCATCCTGGCACAAGCAGTTTTTATAGGGAAAATTCCGCCTGAGGCCAAGATTTTGGCAGTCAGTCTTTTCCTCCATTCAGAGTCCATAGGTTAATAAGATTTTCTTTTTTGGTGATGAAGAAGAACAATTCAGTGTTTGGAGTTGTTGAATCCATTGTTGAATCCCTTGATGAAGTTTATGGGAACGCTGCATTCACATGTATCTGCCCGAGGATTTCCATGATATCCATCTCATGATCAGTGCCTGGGCGTCCAGTATCTCTCTAGACACAGCTCATCTCCTGGCCGAGCCACATCCTTTTACTTGTAAATTGGGTTCTAATATACACCAGGTCTTGCCTGTGAGGGTGGGGGGGGACTACTAATACAAACGTGTATACTCCAACAAATATTCAATATCACATATATCATACTAGAAATGGCGTGAATTATATCTACTACACATAACAGGAGTCAGAATGAAAACAAAGCCCGGTGAGAAAAGGGGCCTGGGAGGAGGCAGGGTGAGGCAGGAAGGTTGGAATGAGGCTCTGGAGGCAGAAGTTGGGTAGGGAGGTAGGAAACCATTGGGAAGCAACCATGTGTGATGTGGCACAGGGAGACAGATAAGCATGTTTTGCTCACAGATTTCTTTACTGTAGGGTCTTGCTTCAAGCAATAGCTCAAGATATAACCTGGGAAAACGCCATTGAGAGACCTGATGACTTGGAGGGTTGGAGAGTTGGAGGGACAGAGTTGGAGGGTCTTTAAAAATTACAGACTTTGGGATCTCTTCTTACCTGCTTGATGGACAGTGAAAGACTATGAGAAAGAAATATAGCCCTCAAATCTGCTCTGCTTTTTGAAACCAGGACAGGGTTAATTTTTTGCAGTAGTGCTAAAATGGAGAATACCATTCCTAAAGCACAGCAGGCCCTCTGGAATGTGTTTGTTTTTTACTAGTTGGGACACTGTGTGTTGTGTTACCTGCATTCAATGCATGGTAAGTGTAATTTGTCTGCTCTGCTCTCTCTTTCTGTTTGCATCAGTGTATTTTAGGCAACAAGGCTGTACGGCCTCATGAGGGTGCAAGATGTCCTCAAGATTTATAAGACATTTCATACAGAAAATATGCAAAGAGGAGCTTGGATGCAGAAGGATGTTCAGGTGACAGTAGCACAACTACAACAACAAATTCCATCCATTTACAGGAAAAAAAAAATCTCAGTTGTATCTTGAATCACCCACCATCTTACATCTGATATAAAAAAAAATATTAAATGCCAACATTAGTCAGGGCTTGAATATGTCTATCACTACACTAATTAAATACTTTAGAAATACAGGGAAAGATTGCACCAGTTCTAGCATTCATGTGGCTCTAACTGCATCTATAATTAGGATGATATAGCACCTTCATATTTCAAAAGGGAAGATGCAGTAAAATGAAAACCTTTCAACACAAATTGTTTAGCAACAGCCAAATGCAGCACATAAAAGTTGAATTGTGAATGGCAAAATATTTTGAGAATTATAATACTCCTTAAGGAAACAATGCTACATTTTTAGTGAAATGCAGTGAATTGCACTGTTGTATAAGAACAAGATGCCTCTTCTTTTATAATATTGCAGTCCTATATCCTGCAGCCTGCAGGAACAGCCACCATTAGTGGGAATGCCTCCTAATACTGTCCCATTCCCCAGCCACCTGCAGCTGATGACATTTTTTCTGCCTGTTTAGTAAGACAGTGAATTTCTTCTCATGATACTTGTCCAGTTTACCCCACAGCTGTTGCATGAGAAGGAGCCTTTTCCATTTGGAGCATGGCTTCTCCCAGCTCTAAATGATGCTTCCCTTACAAGAAGAAGGTAGCAATTGATCCATACTCAGCTACTGTGCTGATGGATTTTATAGATATCAGTCATCTTCCTTATAATCTCTTCCAAAATTACTAATCCTGGCATATCCAGTGCTCCTCCTCTGGGAGCTGGTCTATACCACTGGTCTTCCCCCTTACTCCCTTTTCTTGTTGTACTTTACCCTACTAGAGATACCCCCTTTGGAGCAAGGCTGCACTGATAAGTCTGACCTGGGCAGGACAATGCACTTGGGCTGTGATTTCTAGCACAAATGACTTTAAAATGTGGCACTTATACCACTTATACCAGCAGAAAAATGCTTGTGGCAACACTTGTTTCACTTTAGATTGCACTGGCAAGTAGCATGTTTCAATTAAAGTAAAATAACCCATCCTTAAAAGATTTCCACTGATGAGATTCTACTGATTTAAAAAGTCATATATAATGGAATTAGTAGAAGTTTGCTATTGGCAAGGAGCCTATTTTACAGGAAGACAATGGACTGCTTCACACTGAATTGGTGCAGGGTTGGTATGTTCTTCCACTAGACATGTTTTGCCTGATCCGTATGGATGACACCAAAGGAACCTGCATTGCTGTAGCCTGTTCCCCAGGCCACCTGCCCTTCCCTGCCCACCCCTGCTTCCCTCTGGTACATTCTGTTCTGAAATGCTTGTTTGCTACTCCCCCACCTATTTCTGTTTCTTGCTCCTTGCTTACACACATCTGCAGTCCTGGGGCTCAGCTTCAAAGCCCTTCATGGACTGATCTGTTGTTATTTTTTTATAAATCTTAGGTGATAGTGAAGATCTCCCCGTTGCAGTGATCCTGGCTTTGCTGCTTCTGTCTGTGCTTCTCAGAAGGTGACCTTGCCTCCCAACTGGCTTTAAAGCATTTAATTATTTCCCTTTTAAATCCCTTTTCAAAGCTAAACTCCATGACAATTACTGACCAAATAGTGATAATATGAAGGATTCTGGGAATAACATCCTTAGCTATTAAAAATAAAACAAAAGCAAATACATTCAATGTTTATAAAATGGAACATATTCTCACAGTAACTCTTACCTGCTCAATCATTCTAAGCTTCACCCTTACATTCACATCCCCCTTACCATGTAAGAATAGTGCTGGACAAATAAGGCAAGTATTTCTGAGACAAGATGAAGATTTTTATGTGTTTATGTATGAACTCTCAGAAAACAGTGTTCACTGTTTCCTTGAAGGAAATTTTTGGATTAGATATGTGTCTGAATAGAATAAACAATCAATTAATCTCCCTTTATAAACAAATTATAAGATTAAGCAATTAAGGACAGTATTTTAATAGAGTAAAATTTTCTAATTTACATGTTTCTAAAGACAAGCGAGTCTATCACCTTTATGTGGTGGATAAGATGAGAGAAATATCTGAGACTGTTTAAGTCAATGCATTGCATTCTCTCTTAGCAGGAAGGGATAGGTAAACCTGAATTCCCTGCCTGAGAATCTCTAATCTCTGTAATTCATATATTGAAATAATTGATTTAGCTGAAGTATCTGGACAACTTTCTGCAACCTGTGCCCTAGTTCTGACTGATCAAAATGCCAGTTATAATGATCTTTGTATTTGAATTTTTTCTTCCTGGTCCTCTGTACCTTTTCAGTCTTTAGCTTTGCACATATATGAAAAAGCATGGCTTGAAGGGGTGTTAGTCCAATGAACTGTGGACCAGAAGGTGGCAGATGGCGACATCTGAGGAACTTGTATGGAAAATTATGGCAAGCTAAGAGAGTGTTTTAGTTTAAAAATAGTCTCTAACAAAGAGGAGAAGATATCACATGTCACTTGACCAAATGTGGATGTTCACAGAAAGGCATACAATTGGATTAAGCTTCAGAAACACTCCAGTCCTCTCAAAAGGTGTTGGCCAATGTACAAATAACCAAATACTCAAATACTATTCATCACTTGCAGAATTAGAGGTCTCACAGTAGTATCTCTTTTACACTTTTTAGGTAAAGATGAGAGTCCATTAAGCAAATGCAATTTACAAGGTCAGGGTTGTTTGAGATATGATTTTGTGATCATCTGTGATAAAGGGTTTTTTTAATGTGTCAAAGTCCCCTTTGACACTTAGATATGACTGATCTGGCACATTAGAAAGTAATTTTATGTGGCAATATTTTCTCAGTGGGAATCAAACTATGATCCTCCTGAAAACTTTGTGCTTCTAATTTTTGTTGAGCTTTTGCTTTTATTTCAAAATTCATAGACTCATTTAGGCTAGAAAAGACCATTGAGCTCAGCTATTAACCTAACACTGCCAAGCCCACCACTAAACCATGTCCTGTGGTGCCACATCTGCAAGTCTTTGAAATACCTCCAGGGTTGGTGACTCAACCATTTCTCTGGGAAGCCTGTTCCAATGTTTAGCAACCCTTTCCATGAAGAAATTTTTCCTTATATGCAACCTAGACCTCTCTTGGTGCAACTTGAGGCCATTTCCTCATGAAGGAAATCCCAGCTTTAACATGAAGCCATCCCAGATTGTTTGGGTATTATTTTTAAATGGTAGATGAGCCAAACAAATGTTTAGAAAGACATAGAGGACACATGGTATCCAGACAGGTTGTTTAGGTCTATTTCTTACTGTACAGTGCATTTTTGATTTCCTAATTGCCTTCTTAAGACCCCTTAAGTCTCAGCCTTCTAATAATGGGCAGAATCCTCTAATTATGTTGTATTTGTACTCAGATTGTGTCATTAGCCAAATCTGTGAGAGCTTCAGGTTCTTGTAATCATTGTGGTCGCCTTAGCTCTGATGGATTGCTCGGTATTTGCAATTACAGTGAAACAATAACACTCTTAAACAGTAATTACTTCACTTTAACAGAGCAAAACAGAAGTGTTTAAGAGAAAATCTATTGGAAAGCAATAGTAAAGGGTACTTCAGCCACAGCTCCACATTCTGTGATATCTTTTCTGTTTCTTTTTCTGCACAAACCAGGTGAAATAAGCATATATGATATTTTACCAGAGTGGAGAAATTGCCACAGAATAGATAACTGGTTTGATGCAGCACTGGGGATTCCCATCCGTTGTTACTGGCATCTTTAAATCCTAGATAAAGAATATTCTAGCTCACACTTGGAGGCAAAAGCCAGAAAGACTGCAAAGCTAACAGATAACTTTTTAAATGCTTGTACTGTGGATTTGATTGTCCCTGGTTTCATGTCTTCACAGCCCAAATGAATTGATGGTGCCTGCTGCTGTCAAAGCACCTTTGAATCATATGGGTACTGTAATTGGAACAGTACCTATTTGGTCTTGCCAGTAATCAGACACTGTTAACCTAATGCTTCTGTTTCTGCTCAGTGTAGTCTTGGGTTTAACTTATTTTATTCCCTTATTTTTTTTATGGTAGTAAATACAGTTAAATCATATCCAATTCTATAGCTTTAGCTAGATAATGAGCCAGATAATTTATTTTACAAATGGTCACTCTTTGTTTGCACCTTTGGAAGTGCTGCTGATGTAGTTTAAGCCAAAGAAGGCCGCATAATAGGACTGTGAATCCATCAGGCACACCTTAAAAAAGTTTGAAGATGTGTAGCTTTTATTCTTTTTCAGCATAAAGAATATTGATCATGTAATTGGGTTTTTATATATATTCCTATAAGTAAGTTTTATAGTGCTTTATTGGAACTCTGTTTTCCAATATATCTCTGAAAATTATAACTTCATGTTTCTCTTGTTGGTTATTAACTTTTACTTGTGGATTTGTGGATTTTTTAGCATTGTATGAGAGCTTTAATCATAAACCCATTATACTTAATAACATCTACATCTCACTGAAAAGATTGTTTCTTATCTAAAGAGTGAGGAGCAACTTTGCATAAAGACTTTTTATGCTTTCAGACCAAAAAATGGTGTCAAAGAAAGACAATACAAAGCATATGGCGATAGGCAAATGCTTTCAGAAACCACTAATTTTCACCTCAACAGCCACCACTAACCACAAAACAAGATCCTGCTGGTTTGAGTAACTGCAGGGTAACAAAATGAAAGTGATGGATCTAACCTTCCAAGAAACAGGGTGGCAAATTAGGGATGTGCCCTTGCCTATCTGCAAGTAAAGCAGTTTAAGTTAGTCCTCCCAGCACGGAAAGGGACCTTCCTCTGAAACTGAGCTTGTTCCTGCTGAGGTCCTGATCTGCAGATGCAAGGATGTCCTTGGTGGGCTGGCCCCTTGCTAGAGCTGCTTTATAGGTTGAAAACTTTAGGCGGCCAGTAGCTTTATTATTTTCTTTCTGTTAAATTAATAATGATTATATGTGTATGTCTTTCATGGGACATTTGAATTATATGTTTCAAATTTATTTGCCATGTTTCATGATTAATATCTTTAATAAAATTCCAGGGGATGTGTTGTTTCTCTGGGACTAATTATTGAAGTCTCTTTTTTTTCAGCTCACACTTGAAGATCCAAAAGCTTTGGCTACATTTGACTTTTCAATGCTTTTGTTGAACAGGAAACTTTTATTTAATTCTGCTCTTTCTGCACTCTCTCAGCTCATCATTTATTTTTAATTTCTTTAGTTATAGCATGACAATTATGAGAAATTAGAGACTGTTCATCTGGGAGGTATTTTCCCAGGTTCAACATCTGGGCTGCAAATTACACCAATGCATGTGAAAAGAGACTACCTTCTGAAACGTAATTTGGAAATTTCCTTTCTGTAACACAAGCTCATATTAAGGTGACAGCATAAAAAGAGGAATGGCACAGGAGTGCACAGGACTGGAGCCAGCAACTGTCTCTGAGATAATTAGATCATCAAGAAGAAGCATGCTAACTTCTAACTACATTTCTGCTAGGAAATGAAATAGTCAATCATCTGAGTTAAACACCTATTGTAACTTGAGTGCAATTCAGGGGTACTTAAATTAATTGCTCATTGTGTTTTTAATAGCATATGACTTTTTTAACACCAGGGACTATGGCAGACAAGACTTGTTTCACTTAAGTGGTTTAACTCAGATCAGGATCTAAGTGGTTTACTGATTTATTAATGACACATAATTAGCTGACACTCTCTGAACTTCACCTTCTGGATCAATATCAACAGGCTGACAGATAAACCAGAGTGCAAAACACTTGCAGGATGTTAAAACACACCTATAAATTGCTAACCTCCCTAATCTCCACCATTTCTAGTCCCACAGGAGCAGACTTAGGTGTGCACACCTTGCTCTTACAGGACAGGGGGTGACAAGTGCGCCCCTCACTTGTGGCCATGTATATTCTCCTGCTGGAGAGGGGGTTCTTTTGTCTTTATGTCTACTAGTGCAGGTCACTGCTGCCTGCTAATCCATGTGCTGGAAAGAAAGAACTCCATGGGCTCCAAGTTGTGGATTCTTCTGCTCTTGCACCCCATTCCGGGAGGACCCGGGACACGTTGGCAGCGAGGTGAATCCTGGCAGCATCTGAGCCAGGGATCAAACTGCTGTGCTGAGTGTCTTCCTCTGCCATGTCACCCTACAGTCACAAGTTTCCTTCCATTATTGATACTTCTCAAGCTCTTTTCTCAAAAGCCTGTTGGTAATCCTCTGGTTGCTGCTTAATCCAACAGATCCCTATAGTAAGCAAACATTGTCATTATTCATTTCCTGGTTTGGGCTAACCTTCCCTCAGGTCAGGCAGTCTTGGGTGTCCTGTCTTTACTTGCTGTTTTCACTCTCATACAATGAGTTACTCTTCAAGAAAGGTTCATCAGGAGGTTTTGTTACTTTGAAACTGACCTGGTATAAAATTACTATTATAACGTTTTATGGTTTTGAGAGGTGAGGAGCTTTGTGTGTGTGGGGTGGAAGAAACACCAGATGATCTATCACTCACCATGGAGACATCCTTGGTGACTCCCACTTCATTGCTGTTTTGCCCACTGTGAGGCACAGGCTCTGTCACTCCATAGTTGGTCATCTCACAGTTAAAATCCCAGGGAAATATTCTCATTGTATGAGATTGTGCTAAATAAGAAATATTTTAGATTAACCTATTTTTATGGAACTCACAGATAAAAATGTTTACCTACAGTAATTCTGGTAAGGAAAAAAGTGACATAAAGGGACAACCAAAAGGGGTGTTACCTCAGTCTCTTTAGCCATGACCAACTGTAGCTAACCAAGACTGAGGAAAGAAAAAAGAATAAGCCATATATGCTATTGTAGGTCTCCTGATAAACTTGAATTACATATATTTTGAAACCAGGCCACAACCAGGGAGACTGGCTGGGCAGGGAGTTCTCATCAGGATCCCCAGTGTTGCTCCCCTGAACTTTGCAACAAATGATGAAAAAGGCCAGAGTGGAGGATGGAAGGATCTGAGCAGAAACACCCTCAACCCAGGGTGTTACCAGCCTTGAAGGGGGAACATCTCCTTCCTCGCCTCTTGGCCTCTCCCTCCCTTCTGAGGCTCAGCTTCAGGGTACAAGGGGGCTCTGATAAAGTGATAGACATGGGAGGATTTCTGGAAAAAATGAGGGGCCATGGCACTTGGGCACACAACAGACAGCTTCAAGTGAATAAATAAGGGACTTTAAAGTAGAGGAAAGGTCTGAGACAAAAATCGGGATCTTTCACACTGTGTGCAAGTACTGTGAGATGCTCTGGGTAAGGTATCATGTAAATCTATGGTATGAGATGAAGCCAGTGATGTCTTTATGAATCAGGGAAGTGCACTAGCTGATATAAAAGCCTGCAAGTGACATCCCACTAATCTCCAGGGATTCCTATGTAAGTGATGAATTCCTATGTAAGTGAGAGAGATTAGGCCACCAAACTGATTTTTAGAACGAAAATAAATCAGACATGAGCAGTCTGTTCTGGAAACACCACCTTTGCAGCATTTCAATAGATTTTGCAACTAGGCTTGTAGTTGTAAGACCAGAATAAGAAGAGATATAAAGCTGGCATCAGATAAATAGCATAGTAGTTAATGAGGTTTTTTTTCCTTTCAAAGCAGTTCTGTGCATAAAGGTGCTTCACTTTTAGCACTTAAAGAAAAATCCTAGAAAGTGAATTTTTACTGTGCAGTTCACTCAGCTGCCTTGCTGTTGACAATGGGATTAGGGCTGTGTGTACGAGAGCACTGGTAACTTGTGAGTCTTTGCAAGCAAGGAGGGCTTTTGCCAATGACTTTCAAAGGTCTTTTCTGATAGTGGAATAATATCAGGTGGCTGCAGAGAAATGATCATAGTTTCTACTGCTTATCTGTTCCCAGTTGGATTCATTTACTTCAGCTTCTTTTACCTGTTAAAACCTTAGCCGTGTTCTTTTATTGCCTCTCACTTTTTTTTTTTTTCACCTAACACTTCTTCATACCTGTGCCTTAGCACAGTAAATCCTACTATATATTAATGACATTCTTAGCTGTAATCACTGTTAGCACTCCTGGCCTCCTTTCCAGGACACTTTCGACTTCATTTTGAGAAAGCACTTGCAGGAGAACTGTGCACCTTTGAACTTGGTGTTCAGAAGGTAAAAACAAGGAAAGATCCTGCAGTGCACGGGGCTGTAACCTGCTGCAAGACAAGCTTCTTCAGAACATCCCTTCATTTTTGTTAGCAGAGTGCCTTTAAAATAATTTTGACTTAGAATTTCCAAATTAATATTAGTGCAGGTTTATAGTGACACATATATTTTCATACTTATTTTAAATGACAGCAGGTCAGAAAATAGGCTTTCATTTTTGAAAGAACAACTGTGGAAATGTTCTTTCAATCATTGCTATTTAAACTGTTAAGCAATACATAATGAGTGATTACAACTTGTTTAAAAATAGCTTTGCTATTTAAGAATAAACACATTTCCTCATCTTTATAGTTGTTTTTTATTAGGAATTAAATATGAAGAGATGTTATCTGGTAACAGATTCTTTTATACAAAAGGAAAGGGATGAGCTGGTATCATCTTTATTACATCTCCTTCCAAGGGTGTTGTATGTTAGGTCTTTTTCTGGAAAAAATATTTCTTTGAGCTGGCCAAAGCCTCTGCACCTGTGATGTGTTTGCTTGTCACCAAATACAAGACACTTTAACAATCCAAGGCAGTCTGTAACTGTTCAAATTTCTTTGTGAGTTTCAGAAGTTGCTTAGAAGTCTCTGGGAATTCTTGAATTTTCGAACTGAAAATGGAAATGCAATCTTGCCTGAGGCTTTCAGTCACAGTGCTACCTAGAAAACAAACAAAAGGACTGTCCATAGGTAAATTGCCTTATTTGCAATTTTTCTTAATAAAGAATTTTCAAATTGTGTGTGTGTGTTTTGCTTTTTGAATTGCTGCATTATTAAAAGTCTTCCTTTAGCATTTCTGAATTAAATGTAATTTTTTTGTCACCTTCCTCCGTGGATATCAATGCGCAATGCATCTTTCTCTTTAATAATGACCTGAGCAAAAAAACCCCATGAATTTCAGTACCTCTAATATGAAGTAGCTTCCTGCACTTGATTATATTGTATGCAGAAATACTATGTTGTATACAGAACAACAAAGAAATAAAGTCTCAGGTGCAAATTTCTTAAGCAGCTTCTTTGCAAAGTGTAATGAAAAGTTTAATCATAAAAATGGGTACCTTTATCACTAGGACAATCTCCTGTGCTCAGCCTGTGACGATTTCATATACATCTTAGTTTTCTGACTTCAGAATTATTGTTACGTGCTTAATGTACTTGTTTTGGTTTTAAAGTATGAATTTAAATTCCAGATGATAGCATGGTACATGTATTCATGTATTCATAAGTTACACAAACTGGTCCTAAAAAAGCTGTTATTGAATTGGCTTGTAATAACTACATAAGTGTCACAAGAGCACTATAATCAACAAATTTTAGGACTCTGTAATGAAATGAACACTACACAAGCAAAGCATGCCATATGCTATGCTCTTGGTTTTTCTTCACAGAATGCTGACCACATTAGCACTCTAAAATATTTGAGTGCCAAGACTCAATGATAATTGCAAAGATATTTAATTCTTGACTGCCCGCTGAATCTTGACTAATGTATATTTTCAGGTACTGTGTCCTCAGCATGTTGTGAAGAGTTACACTGTAGGATGCCTTGCCTGAAGCTGTGATTTGAAATTTGCATTCTGAGCACCCGACCATTTCAGAACAGCATGATGCAGAAACCACACTGGAAGGACCTTTGCTTATTGCTTATTACCATGATGCTGTTCTTATAAGTTATGGTTGATTTCTGCATTAACACAGCCTGCCTCTGCCACTCAACAACTGATCACTTTATCAGCAGGATACCAGGTAAATACTTCTGTGGTAAATAAAATGTTTAGAGCCTTGATTTGTAATCTAAATTCAGACACCAGCCTTCATACCACTATACACAGGATGGATTTCCTGTTTTTCTGTTTGGTATTTCATTTATGTTCAATTCAGACACAGACTTGTCAACTGGGAGAATTAATTACTTAATTATCTTTACAAGCATTTGATGTCAGATTTGCAAGCAAAGGTGAGCACCATTTTAAATAACCTTTCACATCAGCATGACAAATGGATTTCATACACAGTAATTAAATTGTTCTACACTGTGGTGTACAAACAGAAAAGGCAAGTACAGGTTTAAGAGCTGTGCAAAGGAACAGGGGCCAGCAGAGCCTTGGCAGAAGAAAGAGTTCAGAGACAACTTACTTAAAGAATGACCCAGACAGGAGATGTAACTCAGCCCAAGGATTCAGGTTCAGCTCTCTGTGACCTCGTGTCCACTTTGGTGCCTTACACTGGTGATGTAGAGCTTTGAGAAGATTATTTTTGGGCTGCAAGACCTGAGCAATAGCCACGTAAGATGAAAAAAGCAGCAAGATGGGCAAAGTGTAATTACTGAGTTCATAATTGTTAGTAACTGAACAACAGAAAATAGCAAGAAAGAAATTAGGGAATTGAAAGAAAATGGTGAGCAACAGTATTGTATGGTAGTCCTACCTCTTCATGCTTTTTGTTAACCAATAAATAATTGCTGGGCAATTTTTGAGCTGTATATATACTGTTCGTAAAATATTTCTGTAAATTACGAAATATGACCAAACCTAAAGAGTGAGAGTCTCTCTGATCTGCTGTATGTACATGAGACTGTCTCTCATCCATCCAAGTGGCTGGATTGGTTGGAAAACTGCAAATTCTGCCTTGTGATTCCTCAAGAGAGCAAAACAGACTTCTCTTTTACAGTGTGAGCATATATATGCCTGCATGGCATCTGTATTTGCCCTTTGCAAACACATGTCATCTTAGAAGCACGCCATGCCCCTACATGAAATAACCTGTTGGTTTAAGATCCTGTGAGCCCACTTTTCTGTAGAATTACAGGAGACTTTTTTTTTTATTTTACAAACAAAGCAGGTTCACACTGCACATTTTTGGCACTGTGCCACTAATCTGCATCAATTTTGTATGTTTGATTATTTATCAGCTTGCTTCTCAGATATGTGATTGGACTGCTATTTCAGGATGAAGCACAGATAATCTAGTAATACTTAATTTTATGTGTATCTCCATCTCAGACTGTTACAACTGGCATATCCATTGTTTTTGAAGTTCTGCCCTAAGACCAAAACAGAGTTTTGTTTGGGCTTTTATATTTTTTTTTAATCCATTTTTCTATGAATATATCTCAAGTAACTTAGTATTTAATGCTTATAATATGTAGCTATCAAGTATAGCTAATTTACTTCTATTCTATTCTATTCTATTCTATTCTATTCTATTCTATTCTATTTTCATTTTGTTTTAGTTAATATCTCTAAAACGTAGACCAGTCAATTTATGTTATCTTACACACAAAGATTTTCTCTAATACCAGGAAGGGAAATTGTACTTATTAACATATAACAAGTGCATCTAGAAGAGGGCACAAACAATATTTTTTCTTAAGAATGTTAGACATTCTGTATCACAGTAGACCAAAAATTACAGTTAGCCCAATGTGCTCTGAGAGAGGCAATAGATGATGCTATTTAGGAAGACCATGTGAGTCTGGCCATGTTCTCTTTTACCTGTGTATTTCTGCAACATGCAAAAATATTGGGAGTATTACAGGGTACATTTCTGCCTGTCCTGTTAAAGGACCAGTTATTCATGACTTTGTCTAAACCCTTTTTGAACTCATTGATAACCTCTGCCTTTATGAGCTTCTTTGGTAGGGAATTCCAGAAGTCTGGTGTCTGCTGTGTAATCAAGTATTTCCTTTTATCTTTGTTTCAAACCAATCTCCTACTAGTTTCATTGAGCTTGCCTTAGTTCCAGTGCTGTGGGGTTGATGAAGAGTTCTCTGTTCACTTTTTCTGCCTTTTCTATTGTGTTTATGACACAATAAACCCCAGCCACATTTCTCTCTGCCTTCTCCTAAATGCCAGTAAACATTCAGCTAATGATTTCAAACAACCACTAATGATAATGCCAGGATCTCTTTTTTGAATTGTGAGTCAAATGTAACTTCCTTCAAAAGCACTTTGCAACACACCACAATTTTCAGTTGTTCTAATTTATTAGTAAAATGAGCTGTGTAGTTACTTAATCTCTGTGAATAATTCAAGGAATTGGCTCTAGAATAGATTTGGAACTTCTTCATTCCAAAATTTTGAGAAATTAATATAGAGAATAAAACAGAACAAATGTTGCTGGAAGGAAATGTACCTCCCTAATGACATTTCAAAATTTCATTGACAGATGGGAATCTTGATACTAGAAATGTATGCATTCTAAGTTGTTAAACATACACAGGAGGCTGGTCTCTTAGGGACAAACATTGCCTAAACTTCAAGATAATATGGTGCAGAATGACAGTCTCATTGCACCTCCAGGTGGGAGTGCACCAGGATAAACACAGGGCCAGGGAGCTGTGCCTCAAAGACAAGCATTTCCCTTACAATCTTACTATTAAAATGAATCTCCATTAAAACTGGAGGAGGTAGATATGCATAGCTGGTCATATCCTGTCTTGGCAATCAGATCTAATTTTAGCTTAATTTTCTGTGGTGTGGTTACCTAAACCAGCCTGACGTTACACCCTGTAGCCACTTCTTCCAGAGGTAAGAAGTCCAGCATTTCTACACTTTTTGCTTACAGCCATTTGCTTTGGTTTTCTCTACTTTAAACTTATGATTTAACTTAGGTAGAAACAATACATAGTGCACTTGGCCCTACTGAAATGTCTGTTATTACTTGCCCTGCTGCTTTCTCTTAGAATGCCTTCCACTTGCTGTCTGGATCAGGTGCAGACCTTTTTTTTTGTGATTATCTGGTACTTATCATAACTGGGTTCACAGTTCTGTGCTTTTTAGATACTTGTTAGGTCTTACACCTGGGGTAAAACAGACCCTGAAAAGAAAGGGAACAGGGAGAGAGCACAGAACACATAGCTGGGAAAGAATCAGGTGAGATTTTATCTTGCTTTCAAGAAATATGTTCTAACCAAATATAGACCAAGTTGCCCCAAAATCTGCCCTGAGATATACAGGCAGATTGATAACAAAAACCAACTAGCAATATACAGGTCTCAGTGAAACTTGTAGCCAGACTAGTTATCGCCAGAATCGCTGAGATAAAACAGAAAGAAGGGTGAGGAAATTAATTTTATCTGCTTAAAGTATATGACCCTTTCTTTGACCTAGATAAAATAACGAAAAAAAAAACCAAAAACATCACATTGAAAGCACAAAGGAGTTTGTTTCAATTAAAGGGCAGTGTTGTCACAAGATAAAATGCTTATCTTGGTAATAAATACATGTAATTTGGGAAAAAGTAGCAGAAAACATGGTTCTGGAATAATGTTCTGAATGTGAAAACCTAAGGGGTTTTAAAACTGAGTTTGAAACATTTTGAAAAGATTATATAGAAAATTCTCAGGGAAAAAATTAAGTTCTTATAAATTTCATGTGGGACTGCCTCTGAACAAGTAAGAAAAAAGGACTTTTATTTACATTTATATGTTCTCTACAGTAAGAGAATTCAAACATTATATTGATCTATGTGTCTGTTTCTGCTGCATGTCTTTGGAGTAGAACAAAAGGCTCTTCCTGCCTATTTCTTTATCTTTCCATCTCTTTCCTAACCCTGGGCTTGCAGGACAAAATGTCTTTGTGTTTCTATTGACATTAAAACTGCCAGGTGTATTTCTAGTGAATACTCCTTATACATTCAGCATTAACACCTTTGGCCAGAATTGCAGTCAACAGAAAATCTTTCCTTAAGTCAGTCTGGCAGGGGCAACAGGTTTTTCCCACCATCTGTGAGTTTTCTTCAACAAATTCCTTCTTGTGGCATGTAACTCTGTCATTGACAACTCCCATAATCTGCCCTGTTCTAGTCCTGTGACATTTAATTGCTATGGTTCTTGACCTCTTATTAAAATTCTTAAGCTAGCTGGTGTGGAAGCATCATGTGCCATTGCAAGTAGAATAGAAGCTTTATGGGCTTCTTCAGTAGCCTGTTCCAGAGTTTTCTGGAGACTGGATTCATGTAGATCTTTTCAGTTCTGTGTTTTTATATTGCAAACAGGAGCTGAGTAACTTCTTCCTATTATTCTGCACATTAATGGCTCTTTTTTTACCCCTGGAAAGTACAAATTTCATTTCTGCTGAACACCATGGAAAGGAAACAGAAAGACAGAAATATTTATCCCACCTAATTTTATGCATTTAGATTTGTTTTATCCAGCTCTCCTTGACAAAACAGACCAAGATAACTTAATCACTGGGAAGGCTGGAGGGAAAGATGTTGCAACAAAGCAAATTTGGTTTGGACATACAGCCTACCTTTTGGACATCTTGCATTTCTCAAGAAGGATGTCATCTAGTGAACCAACCATGCTTGATTACTGACTCACCTCCTGCTTGAATTAGCTACCAGTATCCACAAAGTTATGAACTACTATTCCGAATCCCTCAAAATAAATGGACAATCAAATGGGAGATATTTGAAAAAAGAATTAGGAGTAGTTAATTCAGTGGTTAGCCAGAAAAAGATAATGGATTTTCAAAAGATTAAATATTTTAAGGAGTAAGAGAAGTAGAGATGAAATTACAGTGTATATCAGTTTTATCCCTCTAGCTTTTCAACTCTTGAAACAGATAAAATTTTGATATTTTTTAATTAAAGTATGCAATTTGGCTTAAGTTTGAATAAAATTGAGTTTGAATAGAGAATGTTACAGTACTAAGGGGCTGTCAAAGGGATGCCTACTCTAGATTAGCTGTAAAACTTTTTCTCATCTGAATAAGATTGGATGAGATAAAAGCATTCTATCAGAGACATTTCTGCTCTTGCCTGGGTAAAGAAGATAACTAGCTGTAGTTCTGGATCTCTGTTCTCTCTGGCAAGGGTGATCCAGGTCCCCTGTGAACAGGAGGCATTGGACTTTGAAGCAGTTTTGAGGAATCAGGCAGCCTCATGTCTCTTGCAGTTTCTCTACAGACCAAGGTGGAGGTGTATATGAAGACCTCACAGTATGCCAGTATAAAAAAAATTATGATTACAGAACTTAAAAGATATGTTCAGTAGAAATTAGTTTTGTTCATGCATTTAACTGCTAAAGAAAAGATAATAGTGTGAGACGTGAGGATGCGAATTTATAAAAGATTAAAAAAAAAAGTGCTCTAGATTTGTATTTCATTATAACCAGTTAACAATGCATTCCAGATTTAGTTTGTGAAAACTTAGGGAATTGTGTTGAAACTTCTGGTAAGAAAATATATGTTGGAGAACAAATATCCATGCAAAGTGCAACCATGCACTTGGTTTCTGTTCTACCAACATATCAAAAGGAATGTAAGGTCAGTCCCATGGTCTTAAAAATATTTTAACCAATGTGTTGTCCCTTTTGCAAAGTCTGATGCTACTTACCTTCTGGAGTGCTTTTTACTTTCTAGGAACACAAAGACTGAGATCAGTGTCTTGACACTTAGAGGAGCTGTATGAAGGTCCATGAAGGCATCCAGGGACGTTTCATGAACATGTACCTCAAGAAGTCAATACTCTCTATCCAAAATGCCTTAGGCAAAACAGTTAAAATTAGAAAGAAGACTGGAAAAGAAGTTCCCCAAACTAGAAATCAATATTAATAATTTTTGGGGAAAAGAAAGAAACAAAGCAACTTTGTGTTATGGCTATACAATTAGTCAGGAAATTACCAATCTTGTCAGAAAAATCTGTGAAATCAACACAAAACTGGTGATCAAAAAGCAACTTTAAAATATGCTTTTACTAATTCAAACCAGTCATATTTAGGGTAATATTTTGCCAGCCAAGGTGCTGATGCTGAAGAACTACAAAAGCCATCTTGCATGCAAGGTAATAAAGGGAAATTCTTTCAGTTAATGGGTTCTAGTGGCAGACCCGAGGTCTTACCAGGGTCGTCATGGAGTTGAATCCTGATCCCTCTGGACTGCATAAGAAATGACTGTTTTTCAGAGAAATGAGAGATGGCTGAACTTCCTTTAGAGCAGGGGTAGACATGATGACCTCTGGGATCTCTGCACTGTATTTTTATAGTTTTAAATGCCTTAGGTTGGGTTTTTTTTGTTAGTTTTGATTTTTGGGTTGATTATGGTAATTTATTTGTGGGTTTTGTTTTGTGTGTATTTGTAGTTGTTTTTTGTTTGGGTTTTTTTTGTTTTGTTCTGTTTTGTTCTGTTTACAAGAATTCCACAGGATTTTATGTCAACCTGCTCATAATTTGGATGTGATGTGATAATTTGGGAGGACAACAATAGGGTGGATGTTCTGATATCAGGATGCTATGAGTCTCAGCAGGGCTTTTACAAAATTTCAGACCACCTGGCTATTTTTTTTTCAAATATTGATGATCCTTTGTGTGTCATGAGGTATACATTGTCAGAGATGAAAAAGACATTTTACCCTCCAAAATTAAGGTTCGTTTTCATAACTGATTGGGAAAAGTGGCAGTCATCATCTGCATAACTTTTGGAAATGCTTGAGAGACTCCTATGAACTTGACACAGTAATAGTAGCATATCAATAGAACATGGTTTTCTAATTAGCAGGTGTCCAGTTGATAATGAATTTTATTCAGACTGCCTCTAGCTTCCCTAAAAATCTCCATTTATGCTGGGAGCAACCCCCTTACTAGATTTTTCCAGCTCTAGATGTGAGTCAGCCATACCTTTGCTGCATCTGGTGCCAAGCACAAGTGATTTATACAAACAAGGGATAAAGAGAAAGGATGTTAAGATTTTCTAATGTAATATTACAAGTTGCCAATCTCAGGCTGAATACTACAACATTAACTGATCTCTTTTGTAGATGAACAAGGCATAATTTTCCTTTCATAGAGCTCCCATCTTGGTGCAAGTGGGTGCAGATGCATCAAGACACTAAAGAAACAAAAACTCCATTTAACATCATTGTCCTTATTCTAAAACTTGGTTTTAAATAGATATTTATTAAATTCTTCTTAGAAAAGGAACAGCCCCCAAAACCTCTGTTTGTATCTAGAATATAAAATATATAAAGAAAAATTTTGATGCAGAAAGGTTCTATATAATGTCAACTGTTATGCAAGATTATTTACAAGCATTACACAGGATGATTAATAATATTATTTCCACATCTGGGTGGTGTTAATGCAAGAGTTAATTATTTGTTGTAACTGTGATTCAACTGTTTATGAAGTTATACTTTAATATTTCCTTTATGATTTGTAGTGTCTAGGTAAATTACACTTTTATTTGCTTTAAAAATGGTCTTGATCCACAGATGTGCAATCAATTAGTGATTTGTTCTCTCACTTTTACTCTAATGAGCCTGGTCAGTTGTGAGCGGGATAAAAAGGGTTCTTGAATCTCGAAAAACTCCCTGACTTTAAGGAGTTTCTCATACTGACCACATTTGTGAAGGTCATGAGATGCTTTTTCACTGAGGCATAATTGCACTGAGGCAAGAAAACCAAGAAAAGAAAAATCAACACAAATGTTATTGTTTTTTCTAATCGACTACTTTCAGCTGCACATTTAGCAGAACTTCCTTGTTGGGTGAATGACTCAAAGACACTGTACTGAAAGCCCTACAGGGTATAGAAGTACAAGTGTGTGGTTAGGGGTCTTTGGACTTTATTAATAGAAGGTGGGATTTCTGAAAGTCCTGATAACTGAGTAGGCTATCTAGCAATTTCCTATAGCTCATAAGTTTACAGAAAACATCAGCGTAATGACAGCTGCACTTAACTGCACAGACTGCTCAGCAAATATTCTCTATTTTAAAGAGTACCTCTAAAAGGACTTTTTTTTTTTTTTTTCAGGTACTGTTCAACTCATTAATTCAACCACATATTTGCAAATAAAATGGTAACATTTTCCATAGCTTCCTATCTGAGGACAACAGCAGTAAAAAACTCTTACCAGGAGCAATGGTATTTTGTTTGCCATTTCAGGTTTTAGATTTAGAGTTATGTGGACAACCAGTACCCCTGATGGCTGGAAACAAGAATGATCTCAGCTGGGGGACTGAGTCATGTAACACACAGGCAGTCACAAAGCCTAGAGTAGCAGATGAAAGAGGACATTAATTAAAGATTAAATCTGTAATACTGTGACCAAATTATGAGGGACTGCACTTGCCTTTTACCTGACAATCAGAGGTAATAACAGAGCATTTAAAAACATATAGATATTTTTATAATCTCCCACCAGAATTAATTATTTCACTCCTTAGGGATTAACGAACTTCCTTGGCCATCATAGGTCAGTAGGCTAAGACTATTTCTGACATGAGACAGTCCTGAGTCTGTCCTTTATCAAAGCTGCTGCTGCATTAAGAACTATGCCACCCATTAGGTAGTCTCAGCAGCAAAGCAACTGGAGTCTTGAATGCTTGTAATGATGAATAAATTTCCAGGTGCTCAATAGGTGAATACAGGAAGGCTGCAAATACTGACATCAGGTCTTTACTAAGTGACAGTCTTTTGCAGATGAGAAAAAGTTGGCCAATCCCTTTAAACAGTTGTGTAATTTGAATGGAAATATATATATATATTTGTGGAAATACTGACATATAGAAATCACACGCTGTGGCCTATATTAATTGCCAGATTAGCTACCAAATGATACAGTTCTTTAGTGACCCAGAAATATTGTAGACTCCTTCATTTGTAACTGAGAGTTTAGAATGATCAAGAATCAGCAGATAGAAAGGGGCAAGAATACATTAAACTGTTAATCTGATGTATTTTGTCAAATACATATCACATATAGTTAGCAGGAACAAAGAAAACTTATTTTCACAAGGAAAGAGAAAGCATTCTACAAATGCAGATGAATCCTTATGTAAGTCATCCCTGGTTTGGAATAGAACACCACCACAGAGGTCTGTGCTCAGCTGGGAAGAAAAAGGCAAAGTCTTGGGATTTCTCACTGAAAAAGACAGGGAAATTTTCCTGCCACTTTCTTACTTCTTTTTCATTCAGATGAATGCTAAATTATCAAGCACAATTTTAATCACAACATGCAAGAATATATTGGCTTGACCAAGATGCCATAGTTTTCTCCTAGGCACAGGCAGCAATCAGTGATGACAATGTCTTTGGCCAGTACTTGTTAGCTCCTATCAATATTACTGTAACAAGGGGCAAAAGAAATAACCACATCAAAGTGATTTGTCCAGATCAAGGCCAGCATCCTTAACTGGAAACACCATTTTATCTCCTGCTGGTCAATGACTTGAATACTGTTCTCTGGCTCAGAATCCATATCCAGAAATATCTCCCAGGAAAGCACTTCATGAACTCTGGGAAAAAACCCTCTGGTTATCCAGACAGAAGAAGGACACTAGTTCAATCCTCAAACAAATCAAAGCAGTACTTATTAAAAAATACCCTCAGAAGAAATTATGAGAAGGATTTTTGTGATTCAGATTATTTGATCTGAAGTGGCCAAGCATAAGCACATTCCCATGTTGGGCATGGGAATTAATATGTGTGAAAATACAATATGTATTTTCAAAATGAACTGCATCTGAAATTGATTACATTTTCATAACATGAACAGTATTTAAAATATAAACTACATATTTTTACAGATACCTTATTTTAGATTCTAAGACTGTAAAGAAACCCTAGAGATATATGAATAGTAAGTAGATTTTTCAGGTGTCCTCATTCTGCTAGAGCAGTATAAAAAGAGTTCAAATGTGGATGAGAACCAAGGATCCTGCACTGTTGAATCAGTAGCATTCCTAAATATGTCTCTGGTACAGTGAATGAAGTAAAGTGAACACGAGTTAATTGCAGTGTGTTTAGTAAATTCAGATTTTATTCTGAAACATGTAAAAGATGGCATTTTTTCCTTCTTGAATGACTCTATTTCAGAATCATGTTTAATTAATTTTTAACAAAGTTAAAAACTCAGGGTTCAACAAGTTTTTATTAGTGACCACTGCAGCTACAAATGTGTCCTGGTTTTGGCTGGGATAGAGTTAATTTTCTTCCTATCAGCTGGTACAGTTTTTTGTTTTGGGTTTAATATGCAAATGATGTTGATCACACACTGATTGCTTAGTTGTTGCTAAGCAGGGCTTACCCCAAGCCAAGGACTTCCCAGTTTCCCCCGCTCTGCCAGTGAGCAGGTGCACAGGAAGCCAGGAGGAAAACTGGCCAGGACAGCTGCCCTGAACTGGTCAAAGGGATGTTCCATATCATATAATGTCATGCTCAGTGTATAAACTGGGGGGAGTTGCCTGGAAGGGGCCAGTCCCAACTTAGGAATGGGCTGGGCATTGGTCAGCAGCTGGTGAGCAACAGTAGTGAGCATCACTTGTCTGTCTTGTGTTTTATTCCTCTATGTCTTTGTTGATTAACTCAGTTTTCATGGATACTATTGTTGTTGGTATTATTATTATTTATTTCATTTAAATTATTCAACTGTTCTTATCTCAACAGGTTTTAACTTCTTCTGTTTCTTCTCTGCATCCCACCTGTAGGCTGGGGAGTGGAATCAACAGCAGTGGTGTGGTGTTTAGTTGCCATCTGGGGTTAAAACATGACACAATGTAACCTTAGATACTGGTAAATCTAAGATAGAATAAAGTCACTGTGTTGTAAATCAGCTATTTAATTCATTACTAGACATAGAGGTATTGAAAAATCCTTGTTTGATGTGGTACGATGCGTGGCTGATCACTGAAAATCTAGAAATTGAATTTTCTAGAAGGAAAAGAAGACTGAAAAACATGAAGGGGAGATAAAGCATTTAAGCCAGTCTAATTAAGAAAGTGTGATGCTTTTGATTCACTTTCTTATTATTAAAATATAAGCTAAAGTTTTTCCCCCATTTTTAGGTTCCTTTCAGCTAATAGCATTGCCTTTGCAACATCACTTGAAATCATTATTTTTGTTTAATTTTGAAGATTACTGTATTTTCCATGCAGTAAATTTTTTCCTTGTCTCGTGCAATGAGCATTTAAAATTGCAAGCAAGAAAATGTGCATCTCTGATTACCACTAATTTTAATGGAATAGTAAAGAGCTTTAATTTATCATCTTTTAGTCCCTTCCGACAGATAATCCTCTATCTCCTGAAATGCATGTTTGTTTTACAGAAGACTCATAACAAAATAATACTATTAATTATTATGTTGGAGTCTTGTGGGGTAATATCTATCACTGGATTGTTTTTTAGGCTTATCCAGACAAACATCTATGAAGACATGGACACAGGCAGCCCTGCCATAAGCAAGAGGATGGATCTGATCCCCTCTTGAGGTGACCTAGTCCTTTCCAGTTCAGTGGCTTACTAAAGAGATGGTTCAAATGTTTTAGTGACACTGGACCAGGCATGTTATTGAGGCATTAATCTGTTGTACTTTCTACCATAAGAAAAACTGCCTCAGTAAGAAAGTTGACTACAGCTTCTGACTCCTTGTCAACCTACAGGTGACATTTGTCTTAATTCAGGCTGAGTTTTCTGTTTTTTTTGAAGAATGACACACACCCACAATCTGAAATGATGTTACAATATTTTCTCATTTGTTTTTAAATATATTCCCCTATGAGAAAAACTGTGGTTTCTCTCAAAAGCAAAAGACAAACCAAACCAAACTCCAAAACCCCGCTAAAAAACTCCAAACCAAAAATCTCCTGAAATAGGTTTTAATGTTTCCTATCTGCTGTGGCTTAGTCAAGATTATAATTCACATAAAATTTTCTTAATTATACAGAAGAAAACATTCTTTAAATTTTCATTTTAGGCAGAATATTTGAAGTTACAGTTTCATAAATGTCCAAAACAAGTACTTTTCTCTTAAATTTCTGAAGCATAAAGCATCTGAGACAGATCCATTCAGAAAACCCATGCTCCAGTAAGGTTTTATGACCTTCCAGCCCTTCAGAAGGCTTCCCTGTTTGGTGTGTACCTCCTGCGTGGGCAAGGTGAAAGGGTGTATAAAGGGAGGCATGTCACCCACACTTGATCATCTACTTCATTTTCATCTGTGCAAATTCTACCCACTTAGATAATTGCTACATATACACCCACTCAACTGCTTGCAATAGAAAGAATGTTATTATTACAGTATTTAACTGAAGTAATAACTAGAACAAAGTCATCCAACAATGGAGGATCTTGACAATCTTGACAATCCAGACCTAAATTATATTACAATGTTTATTTTGGGATTTGATGGTGAATGCTATTTATAATGCTTAAAGTGGTGCACAATCAGTCAGGAGAAATGGGACCATCAGACTATGCTGTCTAAGCCCAGCCATGAGATGAGCCTTACAACTCTACATAATGGAAAATGTTTAATAAGATAAGGCCATACTCTACTGCATCTATATGTACATGAGTTTAGAAAATAACCTTGTATTCAGGTGCATGCAATAGTTAATAGCTGTATTAGCATATGTGTCTCTCAGTAACAGCAACATATGGTAAGTACATTAAATATACTTCAGTCCTGCTAAAAGATGTACACTTATGGCCATCACTAGTATTTTGACTGCTCACACCACACTGGGCTTGGCTTATTCTGCTCAGAATGCCACTGATTTATCAGAGAAACTGTGTGTGCATGGTTTTGCTGAGGTACTGTGGGTGTTGCAACCCCGGAAACAGTGTGCAACTACTCCAAACATTTCCGAAACTCTGTTTGTATTTGGGATAAATTATTTTTTCCTCTCTCTTCTCTGGACTTGATGTCAGCAGGCTGTGTATGACACAATCATTATGATCTGGAGGCAAATTTTAAGTATTTCTATCCTTTGACCCATATGTTGCCCTTGGTTACATTACCAACTGCTTATTTAGCCTTTGAGCCATTGACTCAAAGGCTAAACAGTCCACTGTGACTCTGGACTGAATGGAGGGAAATCACCAGATTTATTTCTGACCCAAATCTAGGCTGTCCTACTATGAAGCATAAAAATTGTAGTGTGCCACCTTTTAAAACCTAAATATCTAAATGGCAGGGGTATTGTAACTAGATGATCTTTAAGGTCCCTTCCAAAACATTCTCTGACTTTATGATCTGCAGAACTCTGTCCTCTCTATGCTATATTTTTCTAAATATAGAATGTTAATCAGACTAAATCAGACTAAAATAATAATTAAACAGGAAAACTCATCCTATTTCCCCTGCCTCTAGTCACATAAAGAACTCAAGACTATCACTACAGGCAATGAAATTTTATGGCAACTGCTGAATTCCAGCAGACTGGATTGAAAGGGAAGTGCAAGGGAATAGTGAAGGTTGTGAGAAGGAAGGGTGGGAATTGTGAAACATCAGTGGGGTTTTACAGAAGCTGGGAAACAGCCTTTCTTTCAAACAAACCATGGTGTGTAAAAAAGCTGGGAATGGCAATGGTATTTCCAGATAATGATGCTGTGGAGATTCCATAGTTTGGGGTCAATGAATGGATGCTGGGAAAAGTGCACTCAACCATAGAAGGGAGCTTTCTTTGGTGACACTGTGATAAACTGGGCAAAGAAATTAGGAACCAAGGTGATGGAGACAAAGCAGGGCTTTTCCAAGTGAGATAGATTTATGTTGAGAATAAAAAAAGAGATGCAGGAGAGAGAATCTCAGCCTAAGAACTGCTGCTGGGGAAGAAATAGGGAGTAATAATAATGCAGACTGAAATTAGATGAAAAAGAAAGGGAAGGCAGGAAAATTATATGAACATCAGTGGAGTGCATATATATTAAAAAAGAATGCAGAGGACACTTTCAAAATATTAAGGCATATAGAAAAGAGAGATAACAATACCTGCTTGAGATCATGTGTTCTTATAAATTGGATGAGACCCAAAAATTCATGGTTTGTCACATCTCTGCTATCAGCAAATCAGCATCTGAAAACCTCAGATGACAAGAAGGCAGGATGCAAACCTGTGGTACAGTGAAGGGATACCTTTTTGCCAAGCTGCAACCTCCAGTTGCAGTGGTTAGGAGGTCTCCAACCCTGCATGCTGACACCACTGTCCCTGCCAGTAGTTAGATGCTGAATTTAGAACCAGATGGTCCACACTGACAGCTGTAGAACAGAAGAATGAAATTGAGGGTATGAAAAAGAAATGGGGGTATGAAAAAGAAACTTCTGCAGCAAAGTAGTGTTGGCTTTCATGATCTTGCATATGTAAGAGGGATGGCTTACACAGGTACTAGATGAACGAATTCTTCCTGGAGCTAGGAGTAAATACTCTGTGCTGTTCCTCAAATTATCATCTTCTGCTTCAAGGCAAATGAACTGAGTTAGTTTTTAGACCACTGAATTTTAATGTCAAGTGACTTTGTGTTTTCCTCCAGGACAGCAGAATATTTGCAAGCACAGGATAAGGTTGAGCCTTGGCAGAATCTGGTTTGATTCTGCTCATTTTACATAGGAAAAAACCAGCAAGTTTTCATACTTAATGTCTGAATACCCCTGCATGACCAATATAGTTTCTTACACCATCTACAGAGGGCAGATTCCATCTATATAACAGCTTTCCAATAATGTTTTTGGGGGATGTTTCCTTCAGCATCTAAAGGAAAAGCTCATTTTCTTCCTTATCTGTGAAACGTCTCTCCAAGTAGATAAAAACTACAAATTTGTCTTGGCAGCCATCTCCAAAACTTCCAAGCCTGCCTGCAAATAATCCCACATCTGTGGTACTGTCCTGATTCCCATGTTTTAGCATACATGATTGATATGTTGATATGATTGAAATGATATGTTTAGAACTTCAATATTTAAAAAATAAAGCATTCAAGTTCAGTTTATTGAGACCTCCAAGACAGTCATCTCTTCCCCTCACCCTGCAACATTACTGCCTGAAATAGGATCCAATCCCAAGAACCCACAAAGACTGCCATTGCTCCAGAATGGGGTTTGTAGCAATTGCTAATGCTGTCTAGGTTCTGGCATGTATGCTCAAGCAAGTATTAAGAGACAAGAGGCAAGACTGAGGCAAATTTTTAGAACCAAGTCATTAGTTTCTTTTAGTAAGAAAATTTATAGCCTCCAAGCACAAGTTGTCATTTTACGTTAAGCATAGTATCACAATAATTTAGGGCAGAAAAGTTCTTTATGATCTAGTCCAAACATTAACCTAAGACCATCAAGTCTGCCACTGAACTATGTCCCTGTGCACCAGATCTACTTGTCTTTAAAAAAAAAAATACCTCCAGAATTGCTCCAGCGATGGTGACTCCCTGCCCTGGGTAGCCTGTTCCAATGCCTGACAAACCTTTTCAGTGAAGAAATTGTTCCTAATATCCAATCTAAACCTCCCCTTGGTGCTACTTGACACCATCTCATCGTCCTTGTTGCTTTAGAGAAGAGGGATCACAGGACTCGAGGCATGGCCTCAGCAGTGCTGAGTACAGAGGGACAATCCCTGCCCTGGTCCTGCTGGCCACACTATTGCTCATGCAGGCCAGGATGCCACTGGCCTCCTTGGCCACCTGGGCTCACACTGGCCCATGTTCAGCTGCTGATCACATCCCCAGGTCCTTTAGCACTGGGCACCTTCCCAGCCACTCTGCCCCCAGCCTGTAGAGCCATGATGGGGTTGTTGAGACCCAAAGGCAGGACCCAACTCAGCTGACAAAGCCCAGGACTCGGCTTTGTCAAAGCTCATAAAATTGGCCTAGGCCCATTGATCCAGCCAGTCCAGATCTCTCTACAGAGCCTTCCAACTATCCAGCAGATCAACACTCCTGCCCAGCTTAGTGTTGTCTGTGAACTGACTGAAGGTGCTCTCAATCCCCTCATCCAGGTCATCTGTGAAGGTATTAAAAAGGACAGACCCCAATACTGTGCCCTGGGGAACACCACTTGTGACCAGCTACTAAAAGGATTAATCATTCTATGTTCTACTGGAATCATCCTTGATGAAGGGGAGCCAGCTCTCAGCACAACTCACCTGGAGTGTCATGCAAGCAACCCCAGACTAGGACTGCCAAATTCTGTAACCTATTTATTTTCAACTTTCAAATAGCAGTAAAAACTCTGTTACTTCTTTTGTAAACAGATTCATAACTTCAGTTTTTCTTGCTGGAAAATTTACTGGAATATAAAATGTGCCAAAGTTGTACTGTCATTAACTCTCATTTATTCTATGCTTTAACTGACCTTTAACTAGTTACTTTTTTACCTTCTTGCTCCAAAAATTATTTAACAGCAATAGGTATATCCCATTTTAAATTTCATTTTGGTAGGTTAAAAAAGCCACATTCTCTGCCTCATTCTTTGGACTGTTTTCTGTACTTGTTTCAATCTAATTTGATATATGTAAACAAGGAAGAAATAGAATTACATAAAATATTTCAGAGATTTCAGCCATGCCTTCAATGTTAGCTGTAACACTTCAGTAATCCTACCTGGAACATTGTAAGATAAGCCCTAAGGTTATATTTACTCTTCCCATAGCTTCATGCCATTGGCAAGACTGCCTAGCAACATTAACAATTAGAAAAGGAAATGAGTTTACCATTTCTTCACATCTTGAATTCCTGTTTCTTAACACTTTTTGGTCTGGAACACACTGAGTAGTGCAGAATAGAGGAGACTCCTAATTATTCCTAATTTCTCAAATATAAGTGTTTGCTATTCTTTGTCACATGGTATTCTAAACTCCACAAAGCAACTAGAAACTCCTTACTACTGAGTCTGGAAAGAAATCTGATAGACTATTGCATAGATTGAGAAAATGAACTGGTTCTATTCTTACTATGAACCAGTACTATGAATAGAACTTTGAATCTTGATTTTTCATTCCATTTTATTATTTCTCCTCCTTCCTCTTTATGATCAATCTGCCAATTCTCCATCTCATTTCCTTAATTTAAAATTAGAGCAAAGTACTTTTTCAGCTCTATTAACTTTTTATATTTATCTCACCTTGGTTGCTACTTTTATTTTTAGCTTAAGTTTAACATCTGCTTCTGATTCACATGACACAGTTTATTATACCAATCAGTTCCTTTTGCTCCATTTCTTGTAGAATCTTTATAGTCATGATAATATACACTGTACACCAGGTATCTCTAGGAATTTTGTAAACTTTCTAAAATTTTTACCATTATTTCACCTAAAAACTCCGAGCTGATTTTATGTCTATTTATTATAATTTCCCACTCCCTGAGATCCAAATACTTAAATTCTGATTTCATGTAATGGCATGGATTCCTCAGAGTAGTTTTGTCTTTCATTAGAAATCTCTCTTCATATGCAAAGCTGCTGATAGAAGCCCATATCAGATTCAAAAAAAAAAATACTCTGAAAAAGCCTCATACCAGTTTTTCTTCAAGATGATTCAAGAATAAAAATGAGAAGGAAAAGGAAAGATAGCAATGCAATTTTTTTTTCATCACACAATGCTATTCAGTACTATTTATTCCAATGTACTTTTCAATATCCATATTATCATGTTGCTGTTTCATTCCAGTTCTGTTCTTCAATAGTAGTTTTAGTTCTTGCATTTCCATCCTGACTCTTTGGATGACAGTACACCATCATGCGAACACAAAGGAAACAAAACACATGCAAACAAAACAAAATAATTTCAGCTACATTTGATGTTGTTAAGTGTTGGTAAGCACTGATAAGTGTTACATACAACATTTTTTCTCTCTGCACTGATCATCTAAATGTACTTTTGTCTCTCAAATACTTTCTATCTGCATTATATCAAAGTCCCTACTAGCAAAACCGCTCTTGCAATGATTTGCTGCTTCACGCTAGGCAAGGAATAGGAAGACTTTTATTATGCATTACTAAACAAATCTGTCTTGTGCCATAAAAACCAGAAGCCAAGCAGAAAAGCATCAATGGTGGATACTCTTTTTGCAGGTTTGTGTCCCTTCCCCTGGACCACAGCTACAGCACTGCAATGGGGGAAGCAATGTACTACAGTCATGCATTTTACTTCATGGAAGCCCATTTCTTGTTCTGCATCAAATCAAATCAATGAAATTCAATCACCCGCCTTAAACAGATTGGATTAACTATTTCCTGAACTTCAAAACTGATACTTACTTTTTGTATCAGTTTAAATAAGACCTCCACGATATAAGTAAGAGGGCGAACAGCAGTACTACATAAGGGTATTTATTACATTTCATATTTGCTGAATTTAGCCATATTAGCATGTTCTGTGTTCTGCTCTAATTATATGCCAAGTCTGTGTGACACCCAAGTCTCTTAACCTTTTCAAAGAGGTTATTTCCTTTGCAAAACCAGTGCATTTTCTCAATTTAGCAGTCAATGACACTGCCGGAAAGTTTCATTGATCTACGCAGACATGAATTGGCTGGAAGCACGTCCTAGGGAGCCTTCTTTCTTCCAAGAAGATGGGAAGCGGCTCCTCCATCCCAGCGCGCCCAGGCGGGACTCCCGACGCCCGTCCCGGGATTTTTGTCGTTGAAGAACGACACGGAGATCGGGGCGCGGAGCCTGCAGCGTCTGCCAGGCGCAGCTCCGCCTCCTCCCGGCTGCGGGGGCGGCGGGGCGCTTATCCCGGGACGGGGCTCAGCCGCGGGCTCCGGCACGGCGCCGCCGCCGCGGGCAGGTGAGCGGGGCGGGGGCTCGGGACGGGACGGTGGGTGGCGAGGGCAGGTCCAGGTCCGGCCGCGTTCCAGCACTCCCCTGCTTCAGCAACGATCTGCTCTTAGGGGCCCTTAGCGCCAGACATTGAGGAAACCCCCGAGTCTTCGCGGTGTTGATGTTTGGAAATGTTAAATGACGTTTCCAGGTGAAGGAAAAAGACAAATGTGGTGTTTTTGTAGGTGTTGGGTACTTGCGATATTTTACTTGTGCCTGAGCAGGACGAGTACCAGATTTGAACTCAGATGCTGCTCCTTGTACACCCTCTTCATACACCCGACCAAGTGTGCTCACAGGTCAGGAAAGCCCACCACATCCTGGGCTGGATCCCAAGAGTTATGGCGAGCAGGGTGAGGGAGGTGATTCTGCCCCTCTCCTCTGCTCCAGGTGTGAGCCATCACCTGGAGTGCTGATCCAGCTCTGGGGTTCTCAGCATAGTAAAGACATGGGCCTGTTGGAACAGGTATAGGGAAGGATCACAAAGATGATCAGAGGACTGTCTTGTGAAGACAGGCTGAGAGAATTGGGATTGTTCAGCCTGATGAGGAGAAAGCCTCAAGGAATCTCATTTCAGCATTTTAGTGTGTGGAAAGGACCTACAAGAGGGCAGGAGAGGGACTTTCTACACAGGCATGTAACCAGCAGGACAAGAGGGAATGGCTTTGAACTGAAAGAAGACAGTTTAGACTAAATATCAGGAAGAAGTTTACTGTGAGAATGATAAGACACTGGACCAGGTTGCTTAGAACAGTTGTGGATGCCACATCATTGGCAATGTTGAAGGTCAGTTGGATTGGGCTTTGAGCAACCTGGGCTAGAAGATGTTACTGCCCCATGGCAGGGCGGTTTGGAACCAGATGCTCTTTAAGGTCCCTTCCAACCCAATCCATTCTATGATTTTATTATTCTTCTAGCTCTAAACTGCCACTTTTCTGGAAATCATGCTCAGCTGGGGGTAGTCCCTAATACCCACATGCGCAATCAAACCCAAGTGGGAATTCAGTTATTCATGTTTGCTAAGGCTGTAAATGGGAAAGAGTGTTCTGGATTTAATATTCTCAGTGTGTGAAAAAAGTAGAATGGCTGCAAAATCCTGGGAGGCTGAGGATTGTAATGGCCAATAGTGTCTGTCTGGAGGGGATAGACTGTTCATTTTTGGGATGGATGTGCTGAAGGTGAGAGAAGCTCAACAAACACAGAAGGGTACAAGATGGGTGGATTTATGTAGATAAATAAAGTGGGTGGTGGCAGGGTGAGACCAGCAAGAGAGTTATTTTCCATGGAACTGCCACAAAATCTCTAAGAAATATAAAAATGGAATTTCATTTACACTGAAAAGCAAAAGGCAGAATTGTAACTGTTAGATGATTGCCCTCATGAAACAGAACAGTTGACTTTGAGCAAAGAGTAGGAGCCTGCCACAAGAAAGCAAATGTCAAAAAATTGTCTCTCCAAGAGTCTTCAGTTACCTTACATTTGCTTCTGTGTAAAGCATCTTCTCACTCTGCTAAACTTATTGCCAAGAGCAAACTAGTGAGCAGGACCAAGATTATGACTCTTCAGTCATGACTGAAAGCCAGCTACAAGGTTTTAATTTTAATGTAATAAGTCTTGTGACAGCTTTGTTCTTCCCTGGGATTATAGTGTAGGTAAGATTATCCTTATCAGTAAATGATGCTTCAGCAAGACCTTAGGATCTGAACAACTTGTACTACAGGAGACTTTTGTTGAAAGGGGAGCTCCTCTCTGAGTAGGGAGACAGTAATTCTATCTTTCTCTGTCATGATCTGTAATTCTACACTGTACATACAGTGATTACTCTGGAATTTGATATGCTTTAGAGGTGGAGCCCAAACAAATACCTCACATGTCAACACACAAATTGTTCTCCTTAAGAACAATGAAATAACTCAGAACAGTAACTTGGAGCCCATCACTGGATAAGAAAAATATAGAGAATTTAAAAAATGTTTGTTTGGATTTTTTTTTTGTTAAATAATATGACACTATACCCACTTGTTAACCTTTTAGAGGATTCAGTATTGAAGTATATTGGAGCTACTCCTGGCTCAGGTTTGCTAAAAGCAGAAGAGAAATGTCTCTCTTAAATTTGACATTTGGGGCAAAGCAAAGCCATTATAAGTAAATGTGTTTACTTTGTGGTAGCACTCCTGCATTGTCTCCTTCCTAGTGCATAATCAAGGAGATTGTTAGTAACAGGCTTGCAATAGGCACTCATATAATTGTAATGATTTCATATATGGTGTTTGATAGAAAGACTGCTTCAAAATTGTATTTGGGGTTTCAGCAGGGGACTGGTAAGACATAGCCAGCAGAACATGGAAAAATTTATGTCTTGTCCTGCTGTAGTCCCTTGATATACTGCCAGTAGAGGGATGCATTTACCATGTTGGGTTTGCATCATATAGTCCAAATACCAGGATCCAGATTTCAGTGATTGGAATTCTTTCTTTTCATATGAAATATTGGAGGTAGTCTACAACTGAACTGTAAGAGCAGTAACTGAACCATGGTTGAGTACCCAATTTCCAGAAGAAGCCATGCTGTTTCTAGTTTTTCCTCAATCAGTCAATCATTTATTCGTTTTCTTGGATTCAGCTGGAATGATGTTGAATTAACTTGCATCCCACCCATCCAGCTTATTGGTGGAAGGCAGACTCACCCTGTATATACACAGCTACTTTCAGATATCTTTGGTCAAATCTGTACTGTTAAATCTGTTTTATATATTTTTAATAAATACGATTTTGCACATTGCTGCATTTTGCTTTCTTTCTAAAGCTTTTTTTTCTGGTGTCTATATTGAACTTAAAATCAGAAATTAATAAAATGTTAATTTATACTGTAGTCTGTGAGCTAACGAAGTTAAGGATAGTGGTTTTTCAGCCAGCAAGTAATTTTCTGCTACATAGCAATTAGGTTGGAGGAAGAGGAATGAGTGGAATGTTACATTGTTAAAACTGATCAATGTAAACATCCTATTAATATTAGAAGAAAATTCTGAATAATGTAGGACCAAGATTCAATTCTTATTTGGCAGAGAGTCCACCACTGATGGATACTTTTTTGTCATGCTAATCGATGACATAATTCTTTGCATATGTGCTCCATGTCAAAGAAATTTATTTTTTAATAAGAATGTCAAGTAACATTTGTAATATACGTGCATAATACCCATATGCCAACCTAAGTTTGGGCTGTTTCCAAGAGCAATTTTGCCAGCATTTTCACTGGTATCCCTTTAGCAGGGAGCCAGGAGATGCTGAGGGAGATCAGGCTGGGGTAAGAACATAGAGTGAAGCACTGGTGGAAGGACGACTTTCAAGTAGCAGCTCATATGTGACTTAAAGTGACTCTTTAAGAAGCTCCTGTTAAAACTATATGTGCATGAAACCTCTACAAGCTATTCAACCTCTATTGTCTTCAAAGAATGGAAGTGAATTTGTTTACAAGGTGTTTCCCTCAAAATTAGAACAAGTAGCATCAGTTACCAGCTTCTCAGTTATCTTGCCAGAAGTTTATCTGGCTGTTCAGTGTGCAATTACTTGTGCTTGGGGGCTTAGGAATCATCTTAAATCTTGTTGGTAGATTATACGATATCTTGTTCATCAGTGATCTGTATATCCAAATGAATCCCCATATCATATAGAGGTTATTATTGATGCACTTGTTATGGATATGGACATTTTATCTGTGATTTTAAGACATTTTTGCTGCTGGCTGTGGTAGTCTGTGTTCCAGATCTGAACACCCAATAGCAATACAAAATCCACTCACTTTCTTCACTCTGTGTTGCAGGCTGAACAAATTATTCCAAATACTTCTCAGTATTTCTGATTCAGTAGCCTGAGGCAAGCCCCCTTAACATGGCCTTCTCCTGGGCTCTGTCAGCATAGAGCTTTGCATACATTGAGGATTTTTAGTTCTTGATCTTATCAGAACTTTATAAACAATAGCTTACTATAGAGTAGCACCACACCATCAGTTTTATCCTCCTTAAACACTGTCTAAACAGATATTACTTTTTTTCTTTCATGTTAGTGATAAAATCTCTTTTCAGTAAAAATACCTGGATTTTCCTGTATCTTAGTGAGGCACCAGTCATCAGGATATACACAATTCTATATTAATTCTTGTTACATTTTGTCATACTGATTTAATTTGTTTTTACCACATTGAGCATCTTTTAACACAGTGCTTGCTTCCTTTTTGTTTGCTATCCTTGCAGCTTGTGCTCTAGCTATGAAACTGCCTTTATCTTAAACCAAGAGTTTTTGCACTTCTTCTGATTCTCTCACCCATCTCACTGCAGTGGGGAGCGAGTGAGTGACTGTGTGGTGCTCAGCTGCCTACTGGGGTTAAACCAAATGGTCCTTTTTGGTGGCCAATGTGGAGTTCAAAGGGTTTCAGATAAGGACAGGTTTCATTGGGTTGTGTGAGACCAAATTTATATCTACTGCAGCTACTCATTCTGCAGGGCTTGTCATGGGGTTTGCTTGCCTTGATGCATGTTAGACTCTAGTGCTTGTTCATGTCCGCTTTCCACTTTTGCTGTTTGCTGTACTCCTTTTTATCTGTAATTCTGAAGGGAGCTGTGCTTTATGCCATTTCACCCCTATATTCTACCCAAAGCTTCAAAGAAGGAAAACAGAAGTGTACAGCAGGTTTGGTTATGTAAGTACACAGCTGAAGAAGTAAAGTCAGAGAAGTCTGAGCTTGCTGTATTTTCTGATCCTGGCGCTGACTGTGGCACTTACGATTTGTTTCTTGTAGGTACTTGTTCTGGTGGTGGAGCGGAAAAATCCACTCATTAAACAAGTAGCAACCTGACTGAGGCAAAGAAAATCTGTATTCAGTTATGGGTTAGTGAGCTTGATTGCAATGTTTGAATCTATGGCTAATGCTCAAGAATCTTTAAAGCAGCCAGTGATGCTGGAGTGCTCTTGCATTCCAGTGTAACTACTGCCTGCTGTCAGGCAGGCAGGGTCAGCTGTAGGAATGGACTAACTAGGGAGTTGCATGTGGAAAACATACTATGGAGCTCTTCTGGCCTTTGCTAGGGCTGGAAGATCTGAAAAAAAAAAGATATATTGTATGGATGAGGGGTGAAAAGCTGCTTTTCCTGGTGTTAACAGCAGTACCTAGTGTTGTCCCAGACACTTCCAGCCCTTGTGAAGACTGCCTTGGTTTTGCTGCTGTCCCTTCAGCTGCTCACTCCCCTGCTAAAATACTATCCACTTACTCTCTTTTGAGAGAAATCATCTGATCAGCCATGTTGCAGGGATCCTGAGGATTTGTTGAGCTCCAGTCCTCCTTGTTTCAGCCCCTATTCCATAAATATGTGGACAATGTCCTAATCAGCAGCTATCTTAGCATGACAGAGAGACACAAAATGTATGAACCTATACTGTACCAAAATAAGGATCAGGTGTATTTACAGAAACCTTTTTTTGTAATTTGAGAAACTACAGCTGTTTGTTTTTTTCTTTTTTTTTTTCTTCTCCATGCAGGACACGATAGGTAGAAAAGAATCCTGTGCTTCAGGACAGTTACCAATGACCTGCCTCAGCTTCCTTTTCTATGCACTGGAAGAATGGACTGTTGTGGAGTTCCTGAAGAAATACCTTTTTCATCTGATAATTGCCTCACTGACAATTAGTGCAATATTAGTTTTTTTTATAGTTCCTTTAACAATTGTCGTTTTCATTTACCTTACTAATATTTTGCTTTTAATATATCAGAGGAACCACGAGTTAAAAGCAGATCCCTTGAGTGATGTTTGGAATCGTGTAAGAAAAACTATAGCGAGCTTTTGGGATATATATGCAAGAGTATGGCATGGTAAGTACAACATGACTTGTCTGAAGCATTGAATTACAGTAAGTGGTAAAAACACAGAAGTTTTAATTTTTTCTTCCATATGGAATCAAGTAAGTTACATTTATTATACTTTGTATGGCTTCTTTGAACAACCTGCAGTATAAAACTTTCTCCATGTGCTCCTAGGACTCCGTCTACTCACATCCCATCCAAATGGCTCATGGCAGGAGCTGTAGCAGGGATGGAAATGAAGGCAGACAAGGTGGAGCAGAACTCTTAGCTGGCAAAAGCTGTGTCTTTCCCAAGCCTTTGTATACATTACCTTCTAGTCTGGCTCCACCTGAAACCTGAACCAAATGTAGGAAGAGTCATGACAAGGATTAATAGAAGTGCATGTCTGTGAGGAAATTCCCTGCCGCTGTGAAGTGAATATATTTAACTCTTGGGGAGAGAACCTCTCTTTGGGATTCTTAAAGATTATGGTTTCAAGTTAAAAATCTCAATTTCTCTAAAAGAGGAACGCTTTATTATGGAAAATCCCAAACTATTCACTTTCATTGACACAGAATGGAGATTCAGACTTCCAGATTTCAGGAAGTATCCAGACTGCTGGCCACTATTTCTGAAAATGAAGCATTTTCACACGAGTTACTATTTTTTTTGAAAAAGTATTATTATTGTACTATTTACAAAAAGTTCCTAATGGGAAATAATTGATTGAGTTCCCTCACTGGGAAAAATGTCGGGTGCAGGTCTGATCTCATGGTTAACTGACCAACAAATCAGTCTAGTGATATGCTGTGGTGTCTGAGGGACTTTCTCTGTGCTATTGACCAAAAGATCCATCCAGAACTTAATTATTTTGAAAGCTACTACAGAGGCTTTCACAAGTCTCTGAAGGTCACTTTACAAAGTAAAAAATTTTCTCTAAACTGTCAGATGATTTGCAGATATCATTGTCAGTGTATTGCTTTCCATCCCAAACAGGTTATGAGCTTCATGGTGTGAAAAACCTCCCAGAAGGACCAGGCATTCTTGTGTATTACCATGGAGCTATTCCTATAGACTACCTTTACTTTTTGTCTAGACTGTTTCTGTGGAAGAGAAGACTTTGCCTGTCAGTAGCTGATCATTTTGTGTTTCGTTTACCAGGTAAGAATGTGTTCTCTTGTATTTAAGCTTCCTGGATCCACCTAACTGGTGAACTTTACATTTCCTATCCTTGAAAGAGAACTTTTAAACTAAAAGACTGCTTTTAAACTAAAAGTTGGTAGACGAAACAGGACAAACAGAGTAGCATATCCTATCTTTTCAGTGAAAACATTGGTAAACCCTCTAAAGTCAACAAATAGGCATATTATCCTTTTGGGATGGAATGTCATCCCTCAGTAGAAAGTGCTGGATAGGACTCTACTATTGACCTAGTGCTGACTGTCAGGAGAAGATACAGAGAAGCAAAGATAATTCAATTTTAGAAAAACAAGCCATAAAGAAAAGCATCCAGAAGGAATAGCAGGGGAATTATTTAAAGGCACCTTTATGCCACTAATATTGAAAGCTGTTTTAATATAGACAATAGAGGAAGCTATTTAGAAGGACACTATTTGGAAAACAAAGTTTTCCTGAAAACAAATATTATAAACTCAAGTAAATGTGATGCTAAAGCCATTCAGGCACTCCTAAAAAGATTATAATAATTTTAAGTCCTATTTAGTAAATACTGTGTAGTACTGAGCACATGAGAAGAAGTCATCAAATGATGATTGGCTTTTAAGAGTACCCTCACAAAAAGAGAGAGATTAGCAAAATGTTGCAAAGCAGACTCCTTTCTTAAGGGTTAAATAAGAGGGTACTGTTCAAATTGAAGTGTCCTTAGCACAGATTTTTATTACAAATATAAAATACACATTTATTAAGACTAAGCAACACTCTCAGCTGTGCAATTCCTGGACTACTGGTGTGTACATAACATATTGATTTCATTATGTTCATGCTAGAGCAACAAAAGGTGGCAAATGCTGTGTTAGCCTTCAAAAAGGCTGTAAAAAGACATCTGCTAAGAAAGACTTTAAATAATTGAAGTTAGACCTCCTCACTGCATTAGCAGAAGATGTGGCTAAAACACATCTTCTGGTCCTCCCTAACCTTCTTTTGCTCTACTATGCTTACTTTTTGCAAAGAAATGTTACACTTCCTCGACTGGTTCTTTAAAAAATGCTCATAAGCTGGACCTAAGTTCAGTTTATTTACAGTATTAATTACAGTTACAGGAGATTTCTTCTTGTGAATTAATAACTCTCTTTATCTCAGAATAGCTGTTAGTAATAAAGTTATAGCTGCTTAAGTAATAAAGTTACAAAAATAAAAGGACAAGGATGATTCAGAGGTGTGACATGGCTTCCTTTGAAGAGCTAGGACATCAGACAGAAGCCTTGCATGGCTTAGGTTTAAAAAATTCCATGAGACCTAGAAAAGGGGAATAAGAAGTAGTAATATTTTAATGTGAAATATTATAATTCTCAAAAGTTTTAAAGCCAAGCAAATGAAGAACCTCTTTGCTTAATAACAATATGGCATTCCTGACTTGAGGATGAAACAGAAATGAGCTCACAAAAAGATTAAACAAAGTCAACATCTGTCTTTGACAGAAAGATCTATCAAGTATGATATCTTTAATAAGATTAAATACAATTAAATTACAGGATTCAGCACTGTCTTACCTATTGTCTTCCAAAGTTTTTGTTGCAGACCTCTGTCAGTCCAGAGCTGTTGCTTCCATTTATTAACACAAAAAAATTATTTTCAAACGATGCTCTTTTAACAGGGAACTTGAATTTTGTGGAAATGCTTGTTTGCTTTCTATCAGAGTTCCAATCTGATATATTTGAAATATCAAGATAATATTAGAAAGCATAGAGCACTCCTATGGTTCTGTCTTTTAGAGAAATCCCAGTTATGGAAATAGAAGAAGGAGATTTGCTGTGGTGAATTTATTCATGTGGTGCTGAAATTTCCCTGCTAGTTTCTGTCATTCATGCATCTTGAGAGTCTTAAAGCTGTTCAATTTGATCCACATAGTTTGCAATTTAAACACAAAATACTCAATTAAACAACTCAAAACCTCAATCTTTAAAATGCTAAACATCACATTTTAAAACAAAACCAAAATAGTAGCTTGTCAGGTATTTATTTTTCTAATAATCTTTATTGTACTGATTATTTTTTCTATATTAAAATATATAAAAAGAAGGAGAGAGGAATAGATGCTTATTTTCTGATTTCTAGCTATGACATACAAGTTTTGTTTACATAATTTGATTGATAATTATGAAAGATAGCATGTGGAAGCATTTTTTAATTTAAATGTTCCTGACAAGATGGTTAATCTTCATAATATTTGGGCAAAAATATTGTCATGTATTTGTAATTTTGCCAGCATTTACTCTATAGGTGTCTTACTTCCTTCATAAAAATTTGTCTTAGCCTAAATATATAGCTACTAGATTTTAATTTAGCTGTAATCTGGCTCCTCCATGCAAACAGCATTTGTGATATATATTGTTATATTAAATGTACATTTGCTCCTTATTTATTTCAGGACTTAGATTATTGTTGGCAGTGACGGGTGTTATACCAGGTACGAGGGAGGAATGTCTTGGTGCCCTGAAAAATGGGTACTTGGTGTCCATCTCACCAGGTGGAGTTCGAGAAGCCCTGTTCAGTGACGAAAGTTATCAACTCATGTGGGGAAATCGAAAAGGCTTTGCTCAGGTCGCTCTAGAAGCAAAAGTGGTGAGTGCCGTATGTTACTGTGCTTTCTGCATATCTGCTTCATTAAAAAATGCAGCTTAGGAGCATTTGTTGGAAAATCTTCCAGCAGAAATGGGTGGGAAATAAAGATTTCATTTCCTTTTCCCATCACTTTCCTCGAGCACATTCATTTACAAGGAGCAAGAGTTTTGTGGAACTGTCAAGATTTTTCTTGACTGTTTCAAATGTCTGTCTCCGTGGTTCCACATCTACAGTTCCATCATGGAGGCATCCAGTGTTTCATCTTGACTTTATTTCAGGAATCTTCACTGTGGTCCTTCTCCATACTGCCCTAAGGTTTCATTCTTTTTTCTTATCCTAATAGACTTACATCTTTATTTTACATCCACATATCCAATCATTTTCTTATGGCTCTTTAATGTATTATCCTTATCTTTCTTCTCATTTATTCTGTGAGGGTCTAGGATTTCATCCTTACCTTTACTTTTCTTCATGTTTGTGAAAGATTGCATCAACTAACTTAAGGTGTGTCTACATCAGGGCCTGAGTTTGAATCTTGTGCACTTTTGAAGCAGTTTGTGTATTTACCTCACTGTGCTTTCATTCACATCAAGGAACATGTTAGAATACTGAAGCTGCATTCCTTCTGGCTGAAACTAAACCAAAACTGGAACCTAATACTCCAGTGTCAAATGGTCTTCAGTCAATGGTGCCAAACAAGAATTAATTCTAGATAAAAACAGCGCACTGAAATGTGTTCAGTGTGGATGTCATATTCTCAGCGTCCTCTAGATGTGCACTTCTCTTGATTTGCACTCCACCAATGTACTCATGGCCAAGGTTTCAGTTAGTTTCCATATGGATGATGATCTACAAATGCAATCTTCTATCATTAGCTGTGACTTCTTATAGCTAAATCTACTTGGGAGACTGTTTTTGTGATACAGCCTCTGGGAAATTATTTTATTTGGCATGCAGCTGAAAGAGCAGCAAACCTGTCTTTTTCCTAGCTACTACTCCTCATCATCATCACCACCTCTAGACACAAGTTTTCCACCTTAATTTAGACTTAGCTTACCTAGTGATTTTTGTGTCTGACAATACTGGTGCAACCAGGCTTCATCTGTTCTGCCATGCACTTTCTGCTGTCTTCTCATGAACTGCACAACCATCACATTTTCCTCACATCGTTATGAATATCTTATCACTTGCAGTGTTCTTTGATCTTCCACATAAAGCTTTCTGTCTATAAAGGAGAAGCTGTACAGGGAGTTGAGTTCTTCTCATGAAACTTTAATTTCTTAACATCCCTTTTTGTGCCGTTATATCTCTTTTGCACCCCATCTAATTTGTTGCTTTTCAAACTTTGTTTTGGTCACTTGTGCTATGGCTCTTAGTAGAAAGGCTCTGAAGTTGCAAAATGCATGCTTCAGGTTAATATTTCTTCATAAATCTATCTCTAAATTATTGTGGGGAGATAATGAAATACTAGAATAAACTTAGGGGCATTTACCCAATGGATAAAATAATTTTAGGCCTGGAATCTTGTTTCCACATCTTGTCTTATGTGGCCTTTTAAAAGTCAGGTTTTATGTGCTTCTGTTCCCTTTCCCATCCCTTTTTCTCAAAAGGGTAAATGTTAGTCATACTACTTCACATACTGTGTGGACCTGTACACCACCATTACTGGGAAAGTACCCAAATGTGAATGGGATAAACTCAGTCAAATTCATATGGGCATCTTGAGTTCCCTGATAGTCTTCTTATGTATTAAATGAATAATATGCTGAAACAGTTAGAAAGAGTTGTCACTTAAAAAACTCAAGATATTTCTATTGATTTTTCTTTCATCTCTGTCTTTCAAGCTACTCCAAACATCTGGACAAACTTTTGCCAGATGTTCTCCCTTCACCTGGAACCTTACAGTAATGCAATGTAACAAGTTGTGGATTTTTAAATAGAAATTGAATTAAAAACTGAGTGCCCTTACACAGATTGCCACCCTGATCAAAACACATCACAAGAATCCTTGCCAGTAATTCTCCTAATTCTACTAGTCTTCTATAATATAGAAGAGCATGGAAATACCTGAATAGTAGTACATAAAATTGTCACCTCCTTTTCTTGATAGAATTTGTGTTTGGTTTTTGATGGGGGTTTTTAAAATTTTATTTATTGAATTGGGTATTCTTTGAGGGTAAGGTTCTTGCAGTGTGAAAGGGTCTTGTGGTCCTTTGAGTAATGTTTGGTAAAACAGACACTATGTAGGACTGTTACCAGGAGAGCAGAGAGAATATATTATCCTTTGCAGCTACTAGCCTGGGCTTACCTTTACAGTGCTGGTAGTTCTTATCTCTTTTTCTTACCCTCATCCAGCTTTGTGGTTTTTTTTATGATTGGGAAGTCTGACTAGATCCCTGTATGGCGGATGTTGCTGTAATTAGCTTGCAAGCTTCACTGAACTTTGGGCATCATTGATATTTCTCTGGAAATCTGGAATCAGGCAAACCTTGGATAACTAAACACTTTAAAAGAAAAAAAGGGAACTGCTGTACATTTAACAGTAGAGGGGGAATATTAACCTTATATATAACTTCTTATATAAAGTTAGGTCCACAGTAGTCACTGGATCTCATCTTTTGACACATTTCAAATTTGGTTATTTGTTCCAGCTGCATCCTTTACAATACTGGCCAGATTAGTCTTCCTGGTTGACCAAAGACTGAGGTGTGGTGGATGCCAGGCACCCATCAAAGGCTCTCTATCACTGCCCTCCGCAAGTGGACAGGGGAGAGAAAAAAAAAGCAAAATATTCATGAGCTGAGATAAAGACTGGGAGAAATCACTCACTAAATACCATTATGGGCAAACCAGACTCAACTTAGGGATATTAATTGCATTTATTTGCAACAAAATCAGAGCAAGACAATGAGAAGTAAAGTAATAGTCTTAAAACCACCTCTTGCCCCACCTCTCCCTTCTTCCTTGGCTCTACCTCCTTCCCTGCATTGGCACAGGCAGATGGGGAAGCGGGGGTCATGGCCAGTTCATCACATGTAGTTTCTGCCACTGCTCAGAGAGGAGTCCTTCTCCTGTTCTAGTGTGGGGTCCATACCACAGGAGACAAACTTCAAATTGAGTCCATCCCCTGTGCAACAGGTCCTCCATGAACATGAGTCACTCTTCCACAGGGTGCAGTCCTCCAGGCACAGCCTGCTCCGGATGAGGGTCCCCTTTAGGGTCACAAGTCCCTTGCAGGAAGCCTGCTCTGTGGGCTTCTCTCTCCATGGGTCTGCAGATCACTGCCAGGAGCCTGCTCCAGCACTGCTTTCCTACAGCTACACAACCCTCTTTCAGGCACCCAGGTTCTGGTGTGGGCATCCTCTATGGGCTGCAGCTGGATCTCTGCATTGCTGTGGTCTTCCGTGGGCTGCAGGGGAATCTCTGCTCTGGAGCACCTCCTGCCCCTTCTCCTGCACTGACCTTGGTGTTTGCAGGGCTGTTCCTCTCACGTTTTCTCGCCCTGTTCTTTTCTGTCTGCAATTACATATGCACAATAAATATTTTCCTTCTTAAATATGTTACTACAGAGGTGTTATGATCATTCCTGATGGGCTTGGCCTTGGCACACAGCTAGTCCATCTTGGCTGACACTGGGTCTTCCAGACATGGGGAAAGCTTCTGGCAGCTTCTCACAGAAGCTGCCCCTGTAGCTCCCCCTCTACCAAAATCTGGCCACAAAAACGAAGTACACTGGGGTTAGACTCATCCAGATATCAGAACTTGTTCTATTATGTAGCAATTAATATAAATTTGTTAATAGTTACTCAGATATCATGAATAAAAGCAAGATAGAATTATAAGGGTATTTTAAAAGTTTTTTTCCATACAGTGTAGCCTTTAACCAAAGAACTACACACACTTTATAAAATGACTACATGGTGGTTAATAACCTGTCTCAGATTACTTGAATGGGGATTTCAAGACAAAACCTACTTTATATATGAATAGACATTCCCATCCATCACACAATATTACAGAAGTTCAATAGTTCTTCCCTGGAAAAGTTGAAGAAAAGCAAACAAGGAAGATAATTTCAGCCTCAGTCCTTATCTATAAAATTTCCACATTTGTTTCCACTTCATTTTGTGTAACTACTCTGCTTAACAGGAGTCAGAGAATGTTGCTATTTAATGTTATGACTCAGTGTACCTCTGAGATATGTATTTGTCTCAGTCAAATTCATCCATCTCATTCATATTTCTGGAATTCATCATTCATGACTTTCAGAAATGCTCTATGCCTTGGTTTTAACTGGCTAATGGGGAGGAATCATAATTTTTGAAGATCCCTGAATTTTATCTGTTCCAAAAAATTTCCTTCAAGTGAAAAATAAACAGGAACTATGATTTATAAAATTCTCTTGTATGGGCAAGGGATTTGGACTACCTGATCTCCAGTGGTCTCTTCCAACCTCTAATATCCTGTAATTCTGTGATTTTTCAAGCTGTCTGGGGGTGATCCAGCTTAGTTCCAGCACAGCAAGTATAAATGTGTTGGTTACTGCAGGTCTGGTTGTGCTCCTTTAAAAATGTAAGATTTTATGTGCATACCTGTGTTTTCCAGCTTAGGGATTGAATGTTGCTCCCTACCCTGCACCTCAGTTGCTGATTGTTGTATGAGAGTAACTTCTGTAGTTGCCAGATTTCTTTATAGACTACTATATGTTTCTTTTGTACTACTATTCCTAAAATTAAAAGTGTTTTGTCTGTGTGACAGGTTTCAAACATTTTATATCTTAGATGTAAAGTAGTCAAATAATAGCTGAAACAAAGTGTGGTATTTTTAGTGTCCAGTACTTATATATTTTTAAAAGAAATTACTGATTACTTTTTAAGAGTTTATTTCTAACATTTTCTCTTAATTTTGAATTCTGAAAGGTTTACTATTATAGCTTTATGCATGTTTGATATTTTTCTGTCTCTTGGGTATTTCTTCCTTTTAATGCTTTCTATCACTCTAAGTTATTTGGTAGGCTCTAGTTAGGTCTTTTTCTTGCTTGTTTTTTTCTCATCCTGCAGCTTCTGTTCTGTGGTAGTGATTCTTAACAGCACAAAAGTCTTCCTTCATTACCTTCTGGACAAGTTGTTCCAACAACCTGTTCAAAATAAAGTTTCAGGAAAAGGAAAAGGGATAGAGGAGAAAAAAAAATCTTTGCATATATGGATACAACTACTGTCAGTCTGTCTACAAACTACACAATCTTACCTCCGGCTGTAAGGCATGACTGTTTCAAGGAGGTATCTCAAGCGTGTCTTTTCAGTCACAATGATGAAGTGAACTTGTTCTGTAAGTGCCTAAGGATCCGCCCCCCAGAAGGTGTGTAGTCCAGGTCAGTGAGGACACACAATTGCCTCTTTTTGTCTCAGGCATCTGCAGAAGTCTTTTCCAGTGAAGATTTATCCAAACATTACTGCTTCAGCTAGACCCTATTTGAGAAGCAGATGAGATGAGCCAGCCATGAATATCTGCTTGCTTTCTGCAAGACTTCACAAACTGAATACTTCCCTATTCACCAGTCATGATGAAAGCTTTAGACAAAGAAACAATGGAAATTTGTTTTATGTTCCAGTCAGTGATATTGCAGTAAATACATAACATAGAGGTTATATAAAACCTAGTACAATGTCAGTCATTTTATTTACAGATAGTGACTTTAGAACAGATGCTATTTTTCAGCTGCCATAAGCATTTTATTTCTATTCTGGAGTTTTTTAAATCAGGATTCCTTGTTTACTACTTAACTGACTGGTAATTACCCTCTGTATTTGAGTGATTTTCTTAGCTGCATTAACAAGAACTAAAACAGAAATTCAAACCTGGTATAACATTTCCACCTTTTTATTTCTTTTTCTACTTCCTTAGCCCATCATTCCAATGTATACTCAAAATGTCCGTGAAGGCTATAGGATGTTTAAAGAAAGAAGTAAGAACTTTAAAATATATTTTATGTATTTTGAATGTTTTATCTCTTTTCTCTCAGATTTCTCTTTCTTTTATCTTAGATTTTGCTTTTCAGACTTCTGCTTACTTTGGGTTCTCTAACACTTGCTGGGGGTCAGAGGTAGCTCAAATTTGGAAATAGCTTGTACATAACTTGTTTGTGTGTGTGACTTAGTTCCTTAATGCAGACTTATTTCTCTGCTCTATTAAGTCTATCAAGCTTTGTTTTGGTGGACAATTGCATCAATCTTGTAACTTCCTGACTATCATATAAAGCATGGATTTGTAAGAAGTATTCTACATTAATCAGATTTCATGTTTGAATTGTGTTTACTGTGACTATAATCTCACTTTTTCCTCCCATAAACCATTTCAGAATTTTTTAGACAGTTATATGAAAGCACTCGATTGCCTTTTACTCCTCCATATGGAGGACTTCCAGTTAAATTTCGCACATACATTGGGAAGCCAATCCCTTATGACCCGAATATAACTGCAGAGGAATTAGTTGAAAAGGTAAGTTCTCTCTCCTTGCAATATTGAACTACATACTTTTCCCTGTACTATAGGTGCAGGTTTTTGCATGCTTGAATAAAGATAAATATACTTTGTCTTTATTATATGCTATGGGCAGTTGAGGTTTGGGTTCATTTAATGTACAAATACAGTAAATATTGGCATAATTTGGATGCCCTCATCTTTTCCAAATGTATGAGCTCTGTCTCCTTGTTAACTTTGTTTCTCCCATGCCTTTGATAACTTTGATAATAATTATAATAACTGAAATGATGTAAATGATGTTTTAAATGCAGTTTTCAGTAACTATGAAAATAAATTTAATCAATAGCAAATAACTTTGAGAATCTTCACCAAATAGTGTAGGGCTCTAGAAGCAAAGGTCTTCAAGAGCTTCAGTCTCATTGTCAAAGTGAAAATGTTAAAAAGTTCCATCCAAAATATAAAATATTTTGAGTACCTATAGTTTGGTGAAATTAGTGATGCCCAAGAGCATAAAAGTGTTTATAGATCCAGAGTTTAAGCATTTTTCAAAATATAAAGCTAAACTGAAAGTACAGCTTTAAAATTTTTCATGGAAGATGAAAGGAGGATTTTATGAGAAAAAAAAAATCTTCTACAACCTAGAAATACACAAACAAATAAATTGTTAGAAATCACTTATTAAAAAACACCTTGCTGCCCCCAAAAAGATGCTGGCTTTTCTTTTTTTCAAACAAGGCTGGCTTTTCTTCTTTTGTTTTCTTTTTTCCTTTTTTAAGGGTCTGCTGTAGGTTGTGCTGAGCTTCACAAAAGTAAAACCAGAAAGACAGGTTTGGTCTGTTACAAGGGAACAGCCCCAGTGAGCTTTAGTTTGCTCTTAGGACGTTTAGGAGGCTGGAAGCAATATGACTACCCTTATGGTTATTCATATTCTTGTATTTTAGGGGAAGAGTATTTTGTGTACCTGCAAAAGGGAAATTGAAATTTCCCATTATATTGATTTACCTTACTAAGGCAAGCGTTTGGCTGCCCCTTTGACCACAACCCACTTTGGTGGGAGTAGTTACGTCTTCTGTGGCTGATATTACTTTAAAAAAAGGAAATTTAAATGAGGTTTGAGGTGAGCAGTGGCCTGGCTGACCTTTGTCTGATCCTGCCCTGCAAAGGAGATAGGATGAATCTGTCAGGAAAGGTTCAGCTACTCTTTTATTCACAGTGATATTCTACTATAACTCTGGGGTAGATCAGTGGAGTATGTACCTACCCTTATTTCAAGTTTAAATACACAAGGGAAACCAAAAGTAGATAATTTCTTATTTACTTTAGAAATAAGTAGAATATTATATTCATGTTCTTCCTAAACTTGCATTTGAATCTTATGTAAAGAGTATTCTGAGTTTTCTTATGGGCATACTGTATATGATAAAATGATGGGATAATTAATGTTGGGAAGAACAGACAACAGTAGAGGTTCCTACTCCAAATTCCTTGTCCATGATAGGTCGGCAATAAGATCAGATGAGGTGAGTCAGGCTTTATCTGTCATTTTTTGATGAACATTTTCAGGGATGGGAGATTGCAGAAACTTAACTTTCATGTGTTAAAGGCTACTTTGACTAAGTAATGACCACATTTGATAAATCTCAATAATTTGAGCCTACACAAAATGTAGTCATTGTTTTTGTTCCTTTCTTTTCCAAGAAATATGTCATTAGGACAGCTAGTTAATATAAACCATAATTTTTTTCTTACAGTAGAGCTATGTGTGAATTTTCCCTCTTGAACCTCTGAGAAGTTAGTGATTATACTTTTCTTCCATGCATAAAATAGATCTGTGAAAGCAAATTTCTCTTTTCTTTTCAGACAAAGACTGCTGTCCAGGCTCTCATAAGCAAGCACCAAACAATCCCAGGCAACATATGGAAGGCTTTACTGGAGAGATTTGATAAACGTCGTAAAAGTGATTAGAATACTTATGTTTGTTGCATTGGTTTTACAGCATATAGTAAAAAACAATGTCCTACAGCACTGGTGACTAACAGTTAGTGTTAACCAGTTTAAATTACAAATTTCAACAGATCTGGTGGAAGAAAGCAATTAACCTCTTGAAAGTTCCCCCATATCTCTGAGAATATCCTGAACTAAGAAGGATTGATGAAGATTACTTATGTATAGTAGCAATGCATCAGCTAAATTCCCCTGAAGGAAATCATGTAGCCAAGATTTTCCTGGTTCCTAAAACAAGTTTGTACTCACATCCAAGAGCTATAGTGGTGTTGTCTAGATCTGTGCGTTTGTGCTTTGAGCACAGCCTGGTCTCAGAGCAGGGCCTCAGGGTTGGTGTTGTCCCATCAGAGACCACCTCATGGGGGCCACCTTCCCTGATGAGCCCCAAGAAAGACATGTCAGAACAAACTGTCTTGCTTTAGATAATCAGCTACTGCTTACTCCATTCTCCTAGAGACTACAAAGAGAGACAATCCCATTAAAACAGATGTTGGCCTCCTTCAAACACATCAGTTTACTAGTGCATACCCTGGAAAGCAGAACTGTTTGCATCCAAGAATTCTTCCCCAGAGAAGAAGGTTTCTCAAAGAGAGGGGAAAAAAGCTTTAGTTCAGTGTAGCAAATATTGCAAATACATGTAGAAAGTAGTTTCAAGTCTGATCTGGTTTGTGCATGCTCTATTGCACCACACCATACCTGTTTAGTGGATGAGGCTGCCCCAGCCTGAAAACCCCTGGATATGGTGTGTGCAGTATGGTTGTGCTTTATTTACTCAAATTTCCCAGTGAACAGGCTCAGGGGGACCTTTCTCAGACAATGCATCTTTGAGGCTTATCATCATTGGTGGTTTGCCTAAAAATGTAATACTGCAACACTGCTGGTACACATTGAACCAAAATGCCTGTTTGGAAAGGCAGACTTGTCTTCCTAATGCAACTTGTGGAAAACTGAAAGTTAGTACAAAGCAGAATGTGTTTTTACAGGCTGTGGTATTTTGTTAGTGGTGGGAGTGGGACAACTTTGTGTAATCTATTCAAAATGCCACTAAATGCAACCAAGTCTTAACTTCAAAGACCAAGATAGGTAATTTTTGTGCCTCATTTTGCTTCATGTACTTTTACTATGTAAATAATCTTTAATCTCAACATCCTAAAAGGTTGCATAGCATCTAAGGAAATATATGTAATGTTTGCCCATTTTTCAGTAGAAAACTAAATCTGCTCTTTGGATTAAAATAAATTCTTCCCCGACCCTGCCTCTTCACAAGTATTTCTTGTAAATCTGGTGAAGGGAGAAGGATGGACTGGTGAGTTATTTCCCCGGACCAAAAAGACAGGAATCCTGTCAAATCCTGTCAACCCTCAAATCTGTCTTAAGATACAGGCATCTTTAGTTAACACCTTAATTTTAACTGCAGTATACAGGCAGAAAGATTTTTCTCCCAGCAGAGACTCAGCATGCATAGGAGATGATGAACTAAGCAGATCAAGATGCAGACTGATATGCCTGGACATAAGCAGGTATTCAAACCATGAAGTCTTACATGCTGCACTGCAGTGATATAAGCTAAAATTCAAAGCCTGAGCTTTCAAGGGAGAAAAGGAACTAAAGGAAAGGGTTATAGAATACTAAAATGGACACAGATGAAGAAGAAAGAGGAATTATAAGTAACCTGAGTCTGAAGGCTTTCTTTGTATTTAAGAAACTGTAGAAGGACTAGACAGAATCATTGTCTGACTATCCTGTTTTTCAAGTACATTAATACCATCATGGAATGTGTCCAAAGAAGGGCAGTGAAGCTAGTAAAGGGTCTGGAGCACAAGTCTTATGAGGAAAATTTGAGGGAGGTGGGGTTGTTTAGCCTGGAGAAAAGGAGCCTTTGTGGGGACCAACACCTTACCTGAAAGCATGATTGTGGCCAGGTGGGAGTTGGTTTCTACTTCCAGGTAAAAAGGGACAGAACATGAAGAAAAGAAAGCTGTGCTGGGAAAGGTTTAGATGGGATATCAGTAAAAATTTTTTCACTGAGAGGGTTGTCAAGCATTGGAGCAGGGCAGTGGTGAAGTCACAATTTCAGGAGGTATTTAGAAGATGTGTAGATGTGGCACTTGTGGATATGGGTTTGTAGTGGGCTAGGCAGAGTTAAGATATTGTTTGGATTCAATGGTCTTAAACTTCCTCTCCAGCTTAAGGATTCTGATTCTCTGACCAGTTAACCACTTTAGTAATCAGAATTTGCACAACCTTTCAAATGCCATGCTCTCTGATACATGATGCTAGGAGCTGTGCTGCAACTCACAATGGAGCACTAACTTTGGGCAGGAGATACGTAATCAGAGTGCTAATTATCTTTCAAAGTAGTTATTTATGTCTCTATCTGTTAGAGTTCTGGATGACATCTATCTCCTCTATTTCAGCAGCTGTTTATATTTTCTAACAAGATTTAAGCTTTTCCTGGTCTATTATATCTTCTAGCAGCACCACTGTGCAGCTTATCTGAGTAAAAAATAATTTCTATTTGTTGTCTTCTGTCACAGTTGTCTAAGACTATTTTCTGGGGTCTCAAGATGATAGACAAAATTATTACTGAGAAAGGAGGGATTTTGAATGATATATGTTATTTTACTAATACAAATTTGTAAACAATTTTTCCACAAACATTATAGTACTGCTGTAATAATAAGCAGTTATATTATTGTAGTGGCACACTCTAGATTTTTACTCTTTTTAGAGCAGTACTCTAGAACTACAACTAAACACTGCTGTTAGAGAAATTAGAGTTTTTATCATACAAATAGAAATGTAATTGCAGATCAAATCACTCCCTTGGTGCCCTTATTTTTTAGCCTCTCCATCATACAACAGAAAAAGAAATGAAAACCAGCAAAAGACCTGTGCCTGCCTCAGAATGAAAACAGTATTTATGACTTTTGTTAGGTATATTTTGCCCAGTAAATAATGCAGGAAAAATCTGTTTTTGTAGCTTTTTGTGTGTAAGGTTTAACCAGCTCAAACTACAATATTTTGCATTGGGGAAGAATATGATACTGATAACACAGTAAATTAATAAAATCATAGAATATCTGGAGTTGGAAGGGACCCAGAAGGATCATCAAGCTCCTGGCCCTGCACAAGACAGTCACAAGAGTCACACCATGTGCCTGTCCAAATTCCTCTTGAGCTCTGGCAGGCTTGAGACTGTGACCAATTCATTAACTGGATGACAGTGGAAGCAGTTACACAGTAAAGAGTGTGTACAACTGCACATTTATTAATTGGAAGACAATGGAAACAGTTACACGGTAAACTGTGTGCAACTGCTCAACTGAGCAGCTGCAGATATCCAACAAGGAGATGATGTACACGTAGGAGAGGGCTGGTCAGAAGGGCAGAGCAGGAGGGGCTCTGGAAGAGCTGGCCAAGTTCATCCCACCGAAGGCTGAGGGTGCAGCCATGGCAGTGTTCCATGCCATCCTAGCAGGTAGGGTATCCGCATTAATACCCGTATATTTGGAGCTGCATCTAGTGTCACTGGAACACTATTTACTTCTTTGACTGATTTTCATTTGTAAATCCATTTTTTTTTAAATTTTTATATATAAATCCAGGGATTACATCCACAGCTCTTGGGCAGTCAGGAATGCCTTAACAGCACCGTGAATGCCGTGTCCACACCACAAAGTGTCTGGAACAGTGCTGAGGTACTGCAGTGGGTACCAGGTATGGACGCTGCTGCTGCGGCAACACCAGTGGGGCTGGAGAAGGAGGACTGCGCCCGCCGGGCAGGTACTGAGGAAGGGGCAGCTGGGCACGCGGTGCACAGGCAGGAGGGTGAACCGTGGGTGCCTGGAGCTGGGGGTTGTTTAATCTGGAGAAAGGGAGACTCAGGGGTGGCTTTATCAATCTCCTCAACTCCCTGAAAAGAGGTTGCAGCCGGTTAGCGTTCGGCTTCTTTCCCCAGGCAACCAGCGACATCATGAGAGGACAGTCTCCAGCTGCACCACAGGAGGTTTAGGTCGGACATGAGGAGGGATTTCCCCACAGAGTAGACATTGGAATGGGCTGCCCGGGGGTGGTGGAGTCCCTGGAGGTGTTTAAGGAAAGGCTGGACGAGGCAGTCAGTGCTGCGGTGTTCGGTCATAGGTTGGTCTCCATGACCTCGGAGGTCTTTCCCAGCCCAATCCCCTCAGGAATTCCGCAGGTTCCGCCTCCCGCCCGCGCCGCCAGGCGGCGCCCTCCGCCCCGCCCCTCCCGCTCGCGGGGAGCGCGCGCCCCCTGGCGGCGCCCAGGCCGTGCCGCCGCGGCGGAAGCGGCGCGCGGTGCGTGCCGCACGCGGG
>QUSF01000001.1:31444905-31480737 GCA_003676055.1 Chloebia gouldiae | reverse complement strand
TTTCTCTTGCTCTCCCACACACTCTTTCCCCCTAATTCACACCACAAAGACAGGTTCATGAATTCAGTGGAGGGCATGTCACTAATCCTATGTGCTTATATGTGGCTGGAGATGAATTGGTTGCCCATCACACTTGTCCTCAAGAACATGCTGAGGAGCAAAATATTGTAAGCCTGAATTAGTTTGGAACAGCCATGGATTGTGGGAGCAAAGATCAGCTTTTTTCTCATTAATAGGAGCTAGTTACCTTGACTAATGTGGGTAGAGGCCAATTTCCAAAACCAAAGGAAAATGGACATCATTGCTCTGTCAGAATCTGAGGGAAAATTCAGATAGGAAAATAAGTGAAATGAGTTCTACTCTAGTATGTGTTTCAATGTTCCTTAACAAATGTGGAGTAAAACTGATCTGCTCTGTAATTTTTGTTGTCACCGGTGTTCTGAAAGCAATATTTTCTTCTGTATTTTGGTCTCTTGTTTCTTGTAAAAACAGAGCAAGAGTAAATGAATAGTAGGCATACATGTTTGTCTTGGTATAGGAGCTTTGCACTCATACCTGCTGTAAGTCACATTCTAATAAACAAAACACAGCAACTTCAAACTTAGATTAGTTTCATTTTTAGAAATGCTGTTCTTTTATTTTTCTCTACAAGCCTATTTTACAGTTGCAACATTTTTTTCTTCTTGGTCCTGACTAGCAGAACTTGGGATATTGATCAACCATTTTTTTCTAGCCTAGAATAATTTTTGTACCCAGAGGTACTAGGTTTGCTGTTCAAGCACTAAAATAGCCAAGCATTCAGGCTGTCCTGTGTTTGTAAGGTGAAGTGAATAGCAAGTTGTCCCCTAAATTGTACAAAGATAAGAAAAAAAAAATGTTGCTCCAGAGTTACAGTAAGCCTGAAATTGCAGGCTTGACTTCTGTGGGCTGGTAACTTTTTAGGAGTGGGCATTGGAGTGGAGAGATTGTTAGACATAGTAAAGCCAGAACAGTTAAAACTCTAAATAGGTATTTTGTCAACTTTTTTCCCTTTTGTCTTTTCTGCTGCTTCTGTGTTGTGCTTTGGGTCTTGACATGTCACTATGAGTAAATTTCCAGGTAAAATTAAGATCTTTCCAGGGCTGAGACTTTCTTATGTGAGAGAATCTTCTTCCTGAGATGTTCTAGGGTTATAGTGAATGGAAGTGTTCAGTAGCTTTTCCTTAAAACACTGGATTTGAGATTGTGTTGTTTCCTGTTGTAGTTAGTGCTTGAGAGAAGGTTTTATTTTATTGTAACAATAAATTAGACTAATCAATTCCACTTTCTGAAATTCAAAAATTTCAGTATTAATTGGTATTGGTAGCAGTATAAATGTTCTGGGTCTGTGGAAGTTGTACAATTTTCAATAAGATAAAATCCTAGCTTGAAATTAAGCAATTCAACCATCTTTCTCCATTAGGATTGTCAGCATTTCCAGTACCTAAAGGAAAAGGACTGTAAAGGTCAAGTAAAAGTTCTGCTGTGTGTGAGTTAACAGTGTGAACTGTTATGTGTCTATTAGGTACTGCTGGGATTTGGGGTAGATGGTATATGAATGAAATGCATCAGAGAGGTTAATTATATTGTTAATCAGTATAGGCAGATCTATATTTTTGGAAGATTTATTAATATACTTTTTTAAAATTTTATTTTAAACAGGAGATGACAGGTGGAAATGAATCCTGTACTGCAGGACCAACATCTATGTCCTATTTAACTTGCCTGACTTACATTCTGGAAGAATGGACTGGTGTGGAGGATATTGGAGATTATCTGAGTTATGCATTCTACATTTTATGGTTGCTTTTTCCACTTGTAGTAGTCTTTGTACTTCCAGGAGTTATTGTCATTCTCATCTATGTTTCCATTCTCTGGCTTCATATTTATAAAAGGAAGAATGAGATAAAGGAAGCTTATTCCCATGACGTTTGGATAGGTGCAAGAGAAATGGTGGCAACCATATGGGATGGACATGGGAGAATATGGCATGGTAAGTGAGATCTGACCTTTCATTAAAAAATTCTGAAGCTCTTATTCCTTGTTTAGCTTTCAAGAATGTCGAGATATGCCTGATTGTTGCTGCTGGTGCATGCCAGTTCAGACCAGGTTTTTTTTTCTGTTTTATGAGTGACTGTCAGCGGTGCTTGAAACAAAAAAAAAAAAAAAAAAAAAAGGACATTGAGACTTTTCTGAATGTAAGTTTTTTGTCATATGCATTTATTCCTTTGCTGCTATAAAGTGACATCTCTGTTCTGGTTGAATATATGCAAAAAAATTTTAAGTGCCTTTTTTTCCATTTTTTGCTTTTTGTAACAATTCCTCATTTGAGGAAAACCTGAAATATGTGTTGTGTTAAAAACTAGATCAATTAATTATATAATTTCAGGGTTAATATGTGAAGACTAGAAGTTAAATGCCAGTTCCTTGATAGCTAGTATGTCAGCCAGCACATGTTAGCATAATTTAATTTCACTTAACCAGTCTTACATGAAATGCCAAATGATGGCTAAAAGGAGCACTTAGTTGCTTCTTGAAATTACCTTCAGACCCTGACAGTGTTACAGAACTCTACTTTTTTATTTATCTTTGTATTTTTGACTGCTACTTTCTCTACTAGAACGTCAAAACTAAGGGCCCTGTTCTTTGTCCTTCTGCTATTATTTCTTTATAAAGACAGACTTAATAAATGATTTGGCTTTTCTCTCTAAGGAAATCATAAGTCTCTTTCAGAGAATTCGGTCTAGATGCAGCTAAAGGAGAAAGAGATACTTAAGAACAATTTACATAAAGAAATCCTTGAAAATCATCTCTATTTGTTCTCTAGTCAAAGGGAAGCGGGTTTTCAAGGCATTGATAACCAGATGGTGCAGCAGCTGTATCAGATGGGCTTTGTAAGACTAAGATGTAACTTTCAAATCTAGGAAACTACACTACATCAAAATCAACTGCTACATCAAAGAGCTTAAAACGCTCACTTCACAATAAAAAGATATTTACTTTTTTTTCACAAGAAAATGATTTTTTAAGACCTTGGCTCTTCTAATCCTTAGTAACTTTTCCTTTTCATAAGGACTGACATTTTATTTGTGCAAGGAGATTCTTATCCGGTCCCTTATGGAGAGCTGTGACTTTTTTCTGCCCTGCCAGCTGCTTCCCTCTTATCTATACACTTGTCTTGCTAAAGAATTAAATGTTTTCCTGTTATTTTTTCCCCCACTTGATTCATCAGGATATCATAAGAATAACTTTCCATCTTGAAATCTAACAGCATTAATAAAAAAACAACCCTACAACCAAAAAGCCCCAAACCTGGTGATTGATACCTGTAACTTTACATGTATTATGCTAATGCCATGTGTGACAGTTGCTGGCTTGGAGCACACTTAATGGTCCCTTGGGATGGGACACATTTGAAATATGTTTCAGCTCCACAGGCATACAAAGTAAAATAGAGGGAGAAGAGCCAAGAGTACCTTCAGAATTAAATTAATGGAATAGGAATTGCAGACCTGATTAACTTCGGAAGAAGTAACAGGATTTGGTTGAGGGGGTTTTTTCGTTGTTTTGTTTTTGATTGTTTTATTTTATTTTAAAAAAGATACTGTTAACAGTACTACTGGGCGTTAACTGAGTGTATTCTATACTGATGCGTTTTGTGTTAACTAAATGTATTCTGCTCTGTAACTTGAACAGAAATGTGAGGTCAGGAGGAAGCTTATATGTGTTTATGTATTTTTCAGCTAGATATATATAGTCCCAACTAGCTTTTAGTATATAGTGATGGAAAGCTGGAACAGGTGTAACTTGGAGAGAAGTAGCAAAGATAAGCTTCATGTCCTGGAGTAAAAGGAGACATGAAAATGGGTGCTGTCATGTCAAATCTTCTAAAACAGTCACTGATGGCAATGAACTTTGACAGGTTAATAATAGCTTGAATTAGTTGTTTCTCCACTCCAATCTGTATTTTGATTTCTCTTGAATGATTGATTCTGAGGACTTTGCAGCCCTGAAAATAGTGAACTGAAAAAATAAGGATAAATGATACAGTTTGAAATAGTGCAACTGGGTGTTTTGTTTTAATGTTGGGGTTTTTTTTGCTCTTTTTCTGTGTGGTGCCTTAAATGAAACTTGCATTCTCTATGAAGTGACTTGTACTTCCTGTAGATACTGCAAGTTAGCTCTGGACTTATTGGTCACTTTGCTGTAACCACTTGTCAATCCATGTTGGTTTCAGTTTGCCAGCTTGCTGCAAGTTAGTTTATTTGGGATACAATTGTATAAAAATTTAACATCTGTTACATTTTTAACTCCTAATAGGTTATGAGCTGCATGGTGTTGAAAATATTCCTCAAGGACCAGGACTTATTGTGTTTTATCATGGAGCTACTCCCGTTGACTATATCTATTTCTCAGCTAGACTTCATATATTGAAGAAGAGGCGCTGCAGCGTAGTAGCTGATCATTTTGTCTTTAGATTACCAGGTAACATACTTCATTATAAACAAGCAGTTTTGGAATTCTTATTTTAATTTTTTAATTGTGTAATTAATAAAAATCGTGTTGCAGGCCACAGCTTTCAGAACAGAGATTCAGACAAATTTAGTGCAAGTTTTGAAATGGAGCATGTTCTTTACAAACACGAACGAGACTGGTCCATGCAAGGATGGGACATAGTCCTGCCTGGGCAACACCTTCCAATGACTCTAGGGTGTTTAGAAACAAAGAGAAGGAGATTGTAGAAGAAGCAGTGTTCTCTGTATTAATCATTAGCAAAGATTTCAATAAGATGTTAACATAGGCAGAATGAGTGGTGTGAACTGATTAAGAATTAAACTGTTTAGAAAAAATACCCTGTAAGTTAAGACTACTAGTCTGGAGAGACAATGCATTTTCTTGTCCCACCCAACTCTTACCCAGGCAGTGGTACCTGTGTCCAGGAAGACTGTTTCGAGTAGAATCTGTTTTGGAGGAAAGCTAGAGAAGTGTTCAGCATGTTTGTGTGAGACATGAGGTAAAGCAGGTAGAAAATGAAAAACATGTTTAGGGCAAGATTTTGGCTCGGTAGCCTAGTGAAATGCACTGCCAGTTGGTGAAATTATTATGTGATGGGTTTGTTTTTTTTGTCTGTGTGAAATACAGTGGTACTCTCTTTCTTTCTCAACTTTGGTTTGTGATTACAGGCCTGTCAATTCACAAAATGAATTACAAGGAGCATTCTGTAGTGTACTAGTGCTGTTAGTAGAACCAACTCATATAAGAAAATATTTTTGTTGGTATAGATTTATTTCAGCCTTAGTCCCTGAAAATAACTTTTTCATACTAATTACAGTATGGCTTTGCCTCTACAACTACTTTTGCCAACAGATTCATTTTTCAGTGGTTATGAAATCTTTTGCATACAGATGACTAATACAACCTACTTTGTGATGTAGATTTGGCTCCATATTATGTCTTTATAGGCCCAGATGTTTATCAAATGGGGCATTTTGTTTTACTCCTTTTCTGCTTAAAAATAAGGCTCTAAGTGGGAGTATACTTACGAGTCCTCCAAATGTCGTTCAGTAGCATTGCAGAAACATCTCGCTGAATGGCTGATCTTGAAGAACTGGTTTTAGTGGTACAACATCTAGCTAACAGCTACAGGCATTCCTCAGGGATTGAGGAATTGATACTGATTGATACTGAGACTGCTGCTTAGAGTTTTTATAGTACCCCTGGATGAGGGCCTGGAGCATGCACAGGAAATTCACTGATGATACCAAACTGGAGGAGCTGCTGATATACTGGGCATTAAAACTTGTTCTCAGAGTGACTTCATAGAATTCAACTGGTAGAAATATTATGAAGTTCAACAAAAGCAAATGTAGATTTGTGCATCTGGGATAGAGCAATTCTGTGCAACTGTTCTCTGGATAAAAGGGGGCTTTGCAGGAAAGGACTTAGGATTCTAGTGGACAACAAGCTGGATGTGAGCTGGCAGTGTGCCCTTACAGCAAAGATGAACTGCATGGTGAGCTTTTTGTAGCATGAATGTAGCCACTGGTTTGAGTGAAGAGATTTTTTTTCCCTTGGTTTGGCACCTGTGCAAGCACATCCTGTGACACAGTGTCCAGTTTTGGACTCCGTTGTACAAGGTCATCAATGGATGATGGAGATCTGGAGCACACAGTGTACAAGGAGAGGTTGAGAGAACTGGATTTGTTTGGTGTGTTCCAGATAAGGGTGGGGAAAGATACTATTGCTGTCTTCAGCGACCTAGTGGGAGGGTGGGGAGAAGACCGAGTCAGACTCTGCTCACAGGTGCACAACGATAGATTCTTATTCTAAGTAACAGAAACAAGTTGCAACACAGGAAATTTTGATTAGACATGTGGAAAGGTATTTTACCATGAGAGAGATCAGACACCTGAACAGATTGCTTAGGCAAGTTGGGGAATCTCCATCCTTGCAGACTTTCAAAACTCCACTGGGTGGGGCTCTGAATAGCCTGATCTAGTTGAACCCGCTTTGAGTGAGAGGCTGGACTAGATGACCTCCAGAGCTTCCTTCTAATCTACATAATTCTCTGAGTCTGTGAAGGAATTAAGGCTGTTCAGGGAGACAAGTCCAAAGAGCCCAGAAAATGTTGTGGATTGTTTCAAAATAAGCACAGTAATCTATGACTGATAACTTGGGTAGGTGCTGCTTCCCTTGTGAATCAAAAAGAAAGACTGTGTAATTTTATCCTAATATTAAGGGTGTCTGATCTGATTAAGTGTTCAGATTAAATTGGATGCTTTTCAGAAGATGTTTGAACCAAAAATTGTTATGCTCAATGCAGGGGAAATGGGAAGGGATGGCGGTGCATTTGGGGAGTCTGTTAGACACATATAGATGTGTCAGAGTTGTGTCAGTATTAAGTATGCTTAATAAAAAAACTTAATAAAAAAATTTGCATTTTTGGAGAAGAAGGATATGAAATATAATCATGTAAATTCTTTTTTTCCTTCTTTTATAACTAGAGGTTAGCCACAGGGAAAAACAAACTCGGTATTCCAGCTTTCTGGTTCCTTTAGACTCTTAGGTGTGTAGGGCTCAGAAAAACATTGATTTCTCTAAGTTTAGGCAAAAGCCTTTTCCCAAAGCATTCAGAGAGGATTGAGATTTCACTTGTGTTCTTCTCCATCATCCTCTGTTATAGTATGGACCATTTTTGCTTCCTTAAGTTATTTGGGAGCCCTCTTTAAAAGGTTGCCTGTTTTTTTATGTAACTAAGACAGTCCCTTTCCTGTAATGTTCCAGAGGAAAGGACCTTTGGCTTCTTACATGCACAAGATGTATCTTGTGGACTGGATGCTCTGCAGGTATATTTGTGTGATTACCTATAGTTATGGAAGGTTGGATTCAATGATGTAAATGGTTCCTCTCTGTCTGGGGTCCTAAAGGTCAACCATGGGAAAATTATGACATCCTGCTATCTGGCAGCTGACAGCCCTGATGTTACAGTCAAGATAGAAAAATGTACATAATGCACAAGTTGAAAGCAGTATTACATGCTTTATTGAGTACTCTCCAAACGGTTTTCAAACATTTCTCCCAATTCAGCCTTGTGGAAAATAGGAGAAGAGTATGCTGGGGCAAAGGGCAGAGTTCAGGTTGAACCGTGGAATAAAACTAAGTTTGAACTTCTTGGTGTCTGGAAGAACATGTTCTGCATGGCGGAAAAATTGTGTTTAGATAATTTTGAGAGTTGTTTTTGTTTAAAATGGAAAAACAGATTCTTGGTTCCTTTCATGCAGTGCTACCTGGTATTACCCCAGTGTTTCTTCTAACTTTCTGGTGACCTTTGCCTTGGACACAGGTACCCTGGCTGTCCTTTCTGGGCCATTGTGTCAGATTCTGTCTCAGCTGCTTTAAGGGAGCCAGGTACTTCTTTGGTACTGAAGCAGAGATATTAATAGTAATGTGTGATCTGCTGGCAGGGCTGTGAAGTACAGCTCAGAATAGAAAGTTGATACTAAAAGTCAAGAGAGGAAATACAGCTGAGAAATTTTGTGAGAACTTAAAACCTCCCTGGACAACTATTCTTTAATACTTTTTTTTTGTCTGTATTTTGTCAATATTCTGTTATTTTTTTTTTTACTGATATATGAACTGGACAGACTCATAGTGTTTGCTTTGTCACACACACCCTCTCCCTCATCCCTTCCTCAGTGTATCCAATGCAGAAACAGTGTTGTCACAGTCTTTGCTTCCTTTGAGTCTCTTTTCCTGCTCATCTCAACCCTTTTCATGACTGTTTTGTCTGTCTCCTGAGCTCACTAACAGAAAGTACTTAGAGACAGACAGCTTTTTACCATCAGGTACATTCCAGAGAGCTTCAATTAGTTTGGAAACATCAAGCATTGTAAAAATCAGCTATTGAAAATCCCACAAAAATAAGTACCTGAAAGAAATGAATTTCAATTAGGTAAACTCTATTTCAGGTGTTCTCCCATGCAAATGCTACTTGATGAAAACTGAGTGTCATCAGTTTGTGAGGCAGGCACTGCAAAATATGGGACAGGTGTAATGCAGCTTGTGTTCTCTGGCCATGTGTATGGACAGATCCTGATTTGGTATAGAGATGAGTTGGGAGTAATTTTACTCACACCAGTTAAAAAGACTAGTTAGAGATCAGAATTTAGTTAGGAATAAATTAATAATGTCTTGCCTCATGCTTTTCTTCCTAAGTCCTTAGTTTATGCAAGCTATAAGAGAAGACAGAGCTCTGTATTCTTAACTTTGTTTGGGCTCTCCTTTAGCATGTATGTGTGTGTATGTAGGAAATGTGTGTTCATAGTCACAGCTATTCATTTGTTACTAAGAGGCGAACTTAACTAGATCAGTTCTTTGTCTATGGCTGATAAGGTTGCTTGCTTCAATGGGAAACTTCAAGAAAGAGAAGTAATGTTTCCCTTACTGCCCAGTCATTCAAAGTTACCATTTTGGTACTGCTACTACACTACTCATAAATGCTGTATAAGTTTAAAATCTATTGAACCAACCAAACAGGACTTATTTCATGCAAACAGAGGTCTATGGTAGTTATGTCCTTTAACAACAGGCTAATTGTCTAAATTGATCAGATGTGTTCCTTTTGGTGCTTGTAGCAAATTTTTGATGTTCTACTGTTTCTTGAGGAGTACAGTCTGAGTGACATGTCAAATTCAAGGTGATATGAGGAGTTTATGTAACCTTAGGTCAACAACTTCACTTGCAATATTAACAGAAGGTGAGTGTACCCAGTTAAGGCTTACCAGATGCCTCTCTGTATGAAATGCCATCCAGGTACTCAGACTGAACCAGAGTCACTTGCTGCAGTGATCCCTTATGCAGAGAACAATGCATTTTCTTTGTTGTTCTCCTTCTTATGCACTACTGTTCTTTACTGAAGTTCACAAAACAGAACCACAACAATTTCCTGGTTTTGCTTCTTGTTGCTCTCTATTTGGGCTGTGCTATGTTTGAGCAGTAGAGCCAGAGCAAGGAGCCAGTGCTCTTGAGTCAAATAGTTCCTTTAAAGGGACATGTGAAAGATACCTCAGAGTGCTTGGCAGTTCTTTTTCAGTTTAGTCCTGACTGTGGGATAGCACTTGATTTTACTATGACAAAAAGCCACTAAAACCCCTAAATCTTCAACTTTGCAGACCAAAATCTGTAAGTTAGACTTAATGCTTCAGTCCCTCTTGAGGACTGGGGACCACAGCTGATTAGACAGTTCAGTTTTAGCCATAGTAGTCCTTGCTGGGAATCTGTACTCAATGGTAGTATGAATTAACATTTTCAGAATTGATGTTATCTTAACCCTACAGGTTTTAGAATACTACTTGAGGTATTTGGAGTTATACATGGACCAAAAGAAGCTTGTGTCAGGACTCTGGAGGAGGGCCATCTGTTAGCCATTGCCCCAGGTGGAGTTCGGGAAGCACTCTTCAGTGATGAAATGTACACTATTTTGTGGAGTGATCGCAAGGGCTTTGCTCAGGTGGCCATTGATGCAAAAGTGGTAAGTATGACACATAATGGAAGAGAAGCAAAGAAAACTAAGTTATTAGTACTTTCTTCCAGAGAAAGCTGTTTTGATTATCATATATTTGATGTTAGATTTCTGACAGTCATGTGTATGGTCTACTTTCTCTAAAAATTACATTTCAAGACTCTTTTTGTCACTTTTGATAGATAAGAGGGCTTATGAATCAGCTAAGAATAGTGTGGTTAGAAAGTCCAGAGTTCAAAAAAACAAGAGATGAAATACGGGATGGTGTTTCCTTATAAGCATGTACTGTTTTATACATACCTGGTTGGTATTGTGATGGTCTAGCCCTCCTTGACCAGCATGGTTGGGAAACAACCCTACATACCAGAGTCACAGAATGTGCTGAGTTGGGAGGGACCATCAGGATCCAACTCATTGTTTCTGTTTGTTCTGTCACTGAAGTGTGGTATGACCAGCAGGATATAGACTCACCGACACTTCGTACTGTATTGGTATTTTATGGCAATGAGGGATGTCCAAGGCTGGTCACTGGTGTGAACTCTTCAGTTCTAATGTACAGCACAGGGTTTGGCCAGCAGGCAGGTAGTTATTCATGGAGGACCAACTTAAGGCACAACAGTGGGTGATACATTTGAGTATATTGAACTATTTTAGTAATCATTTCAGAGTCCCTCTTGTTCTAGATTTGTACTTGGGAGATGTGTCATATGTCCCTAGGTCTGCATATACCTAATTTAAAAACAAGTCTCACACTAGGAGTTTTATATTTAGTTACTGTCAGAGACAGACTACTTAAATTTCTGGATTTCATACAGAAATAGAATACTTTTAAGACTCAAGTGTGCATCACTTTTCTCATAAGGAAAATAACACTGTTTAAACAGGTATTTTCAACAGGTTTAGATTTTACTAATGTATTACAATAGCATGTGAAAGGCCATACTTGAGATTCAACTATGATTGTACTAGCTGCATTTATTGTATTGCATGTGTGTTAGTTCCCTTTATGCACCCACAAGGGTCTTGTAGCTTCATCCCCTCTTAAAAAAAATCCCAAGAGATGCAGTAAAATAGAAAGTGTCAGACACAGGCTGAAACTGGGAAAAAATATCTTTATTTAGATTAAAGATGAACTTCTAAGTCACCTTGAATCATAAGCAGAACTCCTCATGGAAAGAAGAATGTGTCTGATACACCAGAAAAATGTGTCTAAAACTGGAGCCTTCAACTTGTTGAAGTGGTCTTATTTCAGCAGGATTTTTTTGCCAGAATTTCTGTTATATAAACAAAAATTTCTACCTCTATGTCAAAAGTAAGATGTTCCAAATAAGATTGTTCTAGAATAAATATATTTGTATGCATTCAGTATAGGCATTTGCACTTCTTCTTACTCTCTGTAATTATTAACAGACTTTTTTTTCCTCTCAAAAAACCCCAACTTGAGGCATGTCTGAAAAGTTACCTGTGCTAGCTCATCCCATGCTTGGCTTTAAAAAGTTTAAAAAAAATTTGAGTTCATGAAAATCCCATGAAGAGTTCTGTATTTCTGATGATGCTGTGTGCAATGGGCACATACTATAAAAAGCTATCGAAAAACTTTATATAGTAGCTGACCCCTTCATAGTTCTTGTAAATATTGACAGCTGTTTGCAATTTTAAAAACAGCAATAAAAACTTGAAATATTCAACACCATTCCAAGTACTTTTCAGCAGAAATAAGTCATGGACATGTATTGATTATGACACATCAAGTGTGAAGCAATACCATCAGCACAGAGAGGAATCAGACAAGTTTAGTGTCCCAATCCTGTGAATCCTTCCCTTTGAGCATAACTACAAATTAGGTAAGAGGTTTAAGCACTTAAGTCACAACTGTGCAAACACTGCTAGATGGGGGAGGGATGCCTAAAAGCTCCATAGGTTCTGAAATTCTGGACTGCTCTAAGAAAATAGACTTGTTAAAACAGTGACTCACTAAAATCTTGTGGTATTCTCCAGTCTGAAACCTCATGGCAGAAGGTCACAGAAGAACTTCAGAATACCTGTTTTACTCTCTATATATTCTTGTCTGAGAAGCACTTCTTAAATTAATTTGCCTGTTGAGTTTAAGTGAGGTAGAAGTTTTTTAGATAGCTCTATCTTCCTTAAATTCTTAACTATTTTTTTTCCCTCCTAGCCCATCATTCCTATGTTTACACAAAATGTTCGAGAAGGCTTTAGGACATTAGGAGGAATAAGTAAGATATTTTCTATTTTTCTGTAGTTTATTTTTCCATGTGTGTTTAGCCTATCTCTGTAGAAATAATCCTCATATAAGTTTGAGATTTAACACAGCCTTGTTTCTTGATGTTTGCTCTCTGGTAGAGTTCAGAGATATTATTAGGATTTAATATCAGCATTAGATGTGATATTGGCTCATCTAGGTTATTTTCCACATAACAGTGTTCTTTTGAACAAGCAGTAGAAGAAAGAAAAAAAGACAAAGAAAAAGGCAGGAAGATTTAAAGTACTTTTTTCCCTCTGCTTATATCTGCTAGGCCAACCCTAGGTTTTCTGCTGTCTGTTAAGAAGCAAAGCAAACAAGTTGGCAACTGATACATTATTCCTGTTCTCCTAAAGCTCTGTGCTTACACTTCTACCTGTACTTAGTTTGAACAGTTTGAACTACATTTAATCTGTAGTTGCTTTTCTATTCTGCACTAGACCTGTGGTTCCTCACAAAACCTTGCATTTGGCAGCTCTCCTTCCTTGTCTCTATGGAACTTGCAGCCAGAACATGAACAGATGGGTATTGTGTCTGAGGGGTCCATCTCTGGGATGATTAGATGCCCACATCTCTGCTCATTTGCTAGTGTTAAATTCCCTCTTTTTTATATCTCTTTGTTTCTGTCTAGCCTGAACAAGTCTCCACACCACATGTTCTGCCTCAAGTATGGCATCATCACCTTCATCAGAGGGCTGCAGGGCAGCAGAGTTCTGTTTCTCTCCCACTCATGCTATATATTGCATGAGAAAGCCAAGGCATCAGATACTGAAGCTGGAATAATCCACACATTTGTCATGTTGTACAAAAATAAACAGCAATTAATTGTTGCTGTGTTCAGGAGAATCCCAAACAGAGGAAATTAAAACCAAAATCATTTATGCTACTTGCATTCTACAGCAGAGTTGCTAGAGGAGTGTAATTTCTTGGTCACTGGAGGTGTTACTCCAGTTTCAGTAGTTTTGTCTTTGTTTTTACAGGTTGTGTACAGAAAATTCCACATCTTGAGCAGTAAGGATTTTCTCATGCCAGCATACCAGTTAATGGAGTTTCTTGTCTGAAATTGAGAGAGATAGCGTTAGTGCACATTTTTCAAAGACTCTCTTCTGGGTACATTTGGAATAAACACTTAGAAGGCAGCATGTGGAGAAGGATGTGTTCTCCTAGAGCTGTTTGAAATACCTGTTTTTTCCCTCTTTTTATGTTGTTTAACTGCAACCAGTGTGTGATCTGAAAGAACAATTCAGTATGTTAGCATGAGTGACTTTTAGGCAGATAAGGCTATTTCTGATCCTATAGACATCAGTGGGACTGGACATGCAGTTTTCCAATACTAGTTTCTAATGCTAATCTGTCAAATGAGCTGAACCTGGTAACCTGTATTGCATAGGATTCTCTTCCTCTCCAGAGAGGCAGCTATTGAATTTTTCTCCTCTTCTTTCTTCTCGTTTCAGCTACTCTTTGGAGGAAAGATTTCACACCAAGTTAGGGTAGAAATAAGTCTGATATAAGCATTAATGCAGCTTTTAGGAAATAAAAGTCAAGGTAGGATAGCACTTGAGATAACACATTATTTGAGAGTCTGGGTTGGGAGCTAGATTACTTTGCAAGCCAGTTTCAATGTTAAGACATAGTGGGGACAAAAAAACTTTACAGAATAATCCCAGTGTCTCTCTCTCTTCCCTTCTTTACCCTCCCCCACTCCCCTTCTCCCTTCCCCACCTTTCTTTCTCCTGTTTTCAACTACGTTTTTTCACATTAGAAATACTTAGGTCACTATATGAGCGTATTAGATTGCCAGTAGTTCCTCTGTACGGGGGGTTTCCTGTCAAGCTTCGTACATTTATTGGAGAACCCATTCCATATGAACCAAATATGACTGCTGAGGAACTAGCTGCAAAGGTAAGATAGTTATTTATATATGTACATTTAAAATACTGAATGTTCTGATAAAAACTACTGCAACAGTCTTGTCAAGTGACTTCTGTCTAGGAGCCAGTTACAGAAATGGGTGGAATCATGGTAAGTTTTGTACTTGCCTAAGTCTGAATGTCGTTCTTAAATACCATATTTTTATTACTACAACTTGCAGATGTTCTAGGTCTTCTATGGTTAATTGCACCCTATATTTGCTTTGAGAAACAATTTGCTTTAAAAACTGGAGAAGTTTGGTCAGACAAGACAGCTCTCAGTTGGTAGAGAGAAGCACTTCAACCAAGAAGGAAGCATTCTGCTTCCTGGTGTTTTCAGAAAGATGCTAAGAAAGCCTTTCAAACATAGCAAATCTATGTTCACAAACTGTTGGAATTGCATACAATAAAAGAAAAATATAAATAATTTCACTGCTTTGTCTAGTGTGTTTCTGTTTTGTCCAGTTTCTAGCCCAGCAATTTAACTTCTAAAAATTCGTGTAATTAAGATTTTGATGCCTTTATAGAAAGGATTTTCAGGTCCTCATGTTTATTCAGTTTATTAATAGATTTCACAGTGCAAAGGCATAAACCAGTTAAGTGGTGGAGCAGTGAGATGGAGTGGGTCGAAGTAGGTATTTTTGAAAACTCCACAGATGGTCACTTACAATATTCTGAAAACTTCACTTGAGAGAAAACTTTTCTTGGTCATGCAGGTGGCAGTTCAGTTGTCTCTCTTTGCCTGTTTATCCTATGATTAGGTCTCTGCAAAAAACTCTCAAAATGTTTCTCTGCAATATCTTAGGCCCTGGTTATGGAGCACTGGTTGTTTCTTTTGTGGGGTCACTCTGACAGGACTTCAGAACTGCTGGCTTACAACGGAGAATGTGTTTAAGTTACTTTCAGACAGGCATTGACATCTTATATTTATGCCAACCCTCACTTTTTTTGGACTTAAGTTCAGATTCTGCTAGATAAAGCCCCTGTAGTGCAAATTCCCTAGAATCTTATTCAGAGTGATTTTGAAGTTGTATCTTATGTTTTGGGCTATGGCACAGTATGCATTTTCTCATTATACAGAGCAAAAAATAAAGCTCAAATTTTTTACCCAATACAAATTTACCTAATACTTAGGACCAGATGTATGAAATCCTTGTCCAAGGACATAACAGTTGATCACCTACTTCATATAAACAATGTGAGCTTATACCAGTAAACATTCTACCAACTTCTGCCCTTGCTGACCACTGGTTTACAGAGGCAAATAATTCTCTGTTCTTCTGTTTCTGGCCTTAAGAATTCCCTAGCCTGTGCTTGTCTAGGCAGAATAGGAGATGTGTTCTCACCACAGCTTTTGCATGTTGCCCTGCTTTTGAATGATCCCTATAGAGCTTTTATATAATAAAAGTAGCTACTGTGCACTCCTTGGCCTGTTTGTTTTTTGAGTGAAAGTGAAGGCTGCTGTCACATGCAGCTAAGTGGCCTGAGCATGTGTCACAGGACCAGAACCTTCAGGGGCCTTTGTACAAGTCAAATCTGCTGAGACACAATGGTGTTTCCAGTGCCACTTCTGAGCATGTGTAGAAGCAAAGGTGATGTCCACTGAAAAAGTGTTATTGGTGCAAACCTGGGCATAGGCAGGAGTTTGAGTTGCAATACATCATGCAGGTGTTTAACATGCTTTATAGACCTAAGTCTTTTCATGAATTTACTCTGTTGTTGTTTGACTTTTGTGTATCACTAATACAGCTTATGAACACAGCTACCAGACATAAGAGATACTAGTTTGTTAGTCTGTTTCTTGGCAGTGTTGTCACAATAATGTCCTGTGGGCTTAAATATGGAAGAACAGTATTTTGAACTTGCAATAGTTCTGTGGTATTTGAAAGGATTAAAAAAGCCTAGAAATTGTGTTATTATATGAGCAGTATGAAGATGAGGTTTTCTGACCAAAACCTTTTTTCTTTCCCTACAGACAAAAGCAGCAGTCCAAGCTCTCATAGAAAAACATCAGAAAATACCAGGAAATATATTTAGGGCTTTAATGGAACGATTTCAAACACAAAAGAAAGAAGATTAAGGTGTTCTGAACTTAAACTTCTGTAACTACTATTTAGTTATAATATTCTTAAAGTCACATTTGTAAATTATTAATTCTTCTAATAATAGGTTTTAAATACTGTCCTAATGATACTGGTGTATAATTTAAGTTACAAGTCACTTGCCCTTGCCCTTTCCCCTCTCCAGTATCAAGCTCAGGAAGCCAAACTTCAAATCATTCATACTGGGGCAAAGTTTAATTTTTGATAAATGCATTCCTACCTTGGAAGTGTCTGGGTTGTTGATTCTATTTTTTTTTTTTGTGTTTTTTTTTTTGTTTGTTTGTTGTTTTTTTTCCCCAAGTAATACTGCAAGCCTTTATGTATATGGTCTGTCTTCCTTTTGGTCTGTCATTGTCTCCCATCCCTAACATGATGGATCTCTAACCTGAATGTCAAACCCTCTGCAGAGCTGGAGTCTTACTGTCTTGGCTGTCATCATTGTAAGAAGGTTTTGTGGGCCAGATGAATGCCATACAACATATGAGAACTTTCCTGAGATTGTTACTCTCACATTGCTGGGAAGAGTCCACCACTTTTGGCCTGCAGAACCTCTAGCAGTGCCTGCAAAACCTATGTTGTAAAGTGTTTAGTTTTGCTGGGTGATCTCGGAAAGGGTTCAGAGGAATGAAAATTGATTAGAGAACTACAGTGATCCAAGGAGGTTTGTTATGGAAATCACTCTGATGCTGTGCATGGGAACCCTACAACACAACTGCTATTCCAAGCCAAGGCATATTGGATATCTGCCCATGAGTGGAGACTTATCCCATTTATTTCTCAACAAATCTACAAATTCTCTTTTGAAACAATGAGCCAAGCATTCAAACATCAAGAAGTAAAAATGAGAATACTGTTTAGTAATATGAACTCAAAAATCTTTATTTTGATGGAAAAAGAAAATTGTTACAACACTGTAAAAGCAGTAGCTCTTTTGAAAAACAGAATTGGCATTCCCAAATACCTTTAAGAATATTAAATATATTCTTTAAACAGTTATTTATGTAAGTTAAATAATGAAGGAGAAGGAGTTCTGTATACTTAAGTGAAAACAATTGAATCAACAGGAGAGAGATGCAAGATTTGGCTTTTGTGCACTTACAGCAAATTATATTCTTTTCTTAGCTGAAGCCTATGGTTTTATTTGCCATATAGGAAATATCTGAAATATTTCTTCTAATTTCCAGGAATTTTGGTCTACAGTTCTTAAATTAACATCTGGGAACTTTCTAGTTTTGGGATGAGGACAGACTCCTCCAGAAAAAAGAGGTTTTTGCTATATGATGTGGTTGCTTTTCAATACTGTTGGGGTGTGACATTTTGTAAAAAAAATACACCTCCCCGAAAAATACCCAATAACCAACATTTGAAGGAGCAGTTGTTTTTGATATAGTAGTAATTCCTCTCGCCATTTAAGCACATACTTTACTTTATGCTCTTTTAAATGTGTAAATTAATGTTATTGCATAACTGCATGTGGGTGATGCCCTATGTTAGAGAAATATCACTTTATGGGAAATTGTCTGTCAAATGTGGTTCACAAGAAGCAAAAGGCTTACTTACTTTGTGATATTATTTTTTACCAAAAACATTTTATGTGGTGTTAAATTTTTTAAAGCTTTGGAAAGTGTCATGGTATCTAAAAGCAAATGACCATTCTGAAGATTTTTCATTTACTTGGGTTTTACTTGAAGGCAAGATTGTGTTCCTTTTAATTTATTGGACTGTGTTTCAAAAATACTGTTAACACAGCATGTCATTAAAAATGATAATGCTAAATTTCTGCATTGAAGTATAACTTAAGTATGATTTTTTTTACTGTCCATCTTGAGAAAAATGTACATCAGTCTTTGTTGTGAACATCTCAAAGCTGAACATATTTTGTGTTGAGTCTGCATGTATGTAAAAGAGAACTCAATCTAAAAGGTTCCATTAGACATGGACAGACATTGTTATCAGAGATTTTGTACAATTTATTTTATTAAGTATGTGGATTATTTGCTGCAGTTTTGTCCCTTTATGTATTGAAAGATCAGTATAAAAAATGAAGGGCAGTATTGGTACTCTCTAAGTGTTCATATTTGTAGAGGCCTTTCATATTTATTTCTATATATTAAAAATATATAGATGACACCTTTTGAATAAAATTGACAACTGGAACAGACTTCTGAAGTTTTGTGTTGTGTTCGAACTAAATGGAATGATATGGCCTGTCCTGCTGAACCTTGAGTGGTTTTGAGCAGCATGTCCTACCCCTGAGATGCCCTTCTTGCCTTGCAGCATCTGAATAGGGATGGAAGGAGCGAAACTCCATAAGGAATGAAATGAAAAATAATTCACACACCAGTGGAATAAAGGAAAAAAAGTCACATAAACAATAGTTGCAGTCTGTGCTGCAGAGGGCCTTTACAAGCACTGCAGTACTTCAGTTAAAAGTTTTGCACCGGAAAATAGGCTATAAATACTAACTAGTAAGGTTTATTTGTACATTTTTGGGGTGTGAATGATTGCCTGCTTAGTTTTATTGAAAAGGAGGCAGGCATGGATAGATACTCTCACAAGTAAGGTTGTAGACCTGGCATCCTTTTAGCTGATTTGGTTTGCTGTGCATCAAGCAGATGTATTCAAAGGGAATTTTAGCAGGGTTAGACTAAACCACTGATTATCTGGGTGGCCTTTAGATACACTAAGACATTACATGTTTCACCATGTGAGCAGGATAAGCATTTTTAGGTTGTTTGGAAGTAGAGCAACTGCTGTACTGACAGCTCTTTATCATTATCTCTCAATAAGACCCAAATCTCCTACTGGCCAATCTACTGTCCTGTTGTGTAATAGCAGAGCTCAGTCTGAACATCTATTATTAGGATGCTTTCACATGAAATTAATCTCTGCAAATGCAAGGTAGAGCAGTTAATCAGCGCTGTCAACACAACTGTGTGGCTCATCTGGTATGGGGTTTGCTGTACAAGTATAGCATTATATTGCTTCATCCTATTATTCTGTGGAGAAGATACTGCTATGATGACAATGTGTTATGTCTACAGTGTTTAATCCCTGTTAAGCCTATCATGGGCACTAGGATGCTTCTCTTGGTGTTATTTTGGCATCAAAAAATTACCATACCAAAAGTCACTGTGGAAGTGCATGGAATTGCTACATGAGCATAGTAGCACTGAAAATACATGTTAAGATCATTCTCCAAAATGTATCTGCTAAAACTTAGAGACACTATTTGATGACACTTTTCTATTTTCTATTTCTATTTTTTTTTTTTTTAAACTCAGGACTAGTCAAAAGAAATTATAGTCTCAAAATTATGAAGGAAGCAGAGGGCTGGGGTATATCTCGTATGAAGACAGGCTGAGAGGTCTGGGGTTATTCAGCCTGGAGAAGAGAAGGCTCCAGAGGGGCACGGGAGCATCTCCCAGTACCTGAAGGGTGGTACAAGAAAGCTGGAGAGGTACTTTTGACAAGGCCATGTAGTAACAGGACAAGGGGGAATGGCTGTAAACCAAAGAGATCAGGTTTAGATTAGATATTAGGGAGAAATTCTTTATTGTGAGAGTGGTGAGGCGCTGGAACAGGTTGCCCAAAAGAAGCTGTGGAGGCCTCATCCCTGCAAGTGTTCAAGGCAAGGCTGGATAGGGCTTTGAGCAACCTGCTCTAGTAGAAAGTGTTCCTGCCCATGACAGAGGGATTGGAACTGGAGGACTTCTTTGAGGACCTCTTCCAAACCAAACCGTTCTACGATTTCATGATACTTTTCTCATCATGGGTTATTTGCAGTAGTATTTGCTGGTCTGCTTTTTTTTTTTTTTTTTTTACATAATTTTTGCATTGCACAGATGGTTGCAGATTTGCCACTTGAAAGCTTGAATTTTGTCGCAGCATGTATCGCATGCATACCATATGTTGCTTCCTGAAACATTTTAAAATGGTTAGAATTACTTCTTTATGTCATAAAATTGGTCAGAAAGATGTAACAAACTATTGAACTGTATGGAGCCTTTTCTTAAAACTTGAAGTGTTTACTAACAGTTCTCACTTTTGCCTGTGTGTGCAACATTACAAGGTGAGATGTCCTTTGGAATTAGGCTGCATATATAAAACAGACCAAATATTTTTTTTCCCACCATGGAGCTGAGTTGGCTGTTGTAGAGTCCCTTGATACTAGTTACTGTAACAAGTGAATGCAGCACAACTCATCAAATCACCTTTGGCTCTTGTTTTCCAGCTAAAACCATGCCATGCTTTGGAAACATGAGATGTCAAAGTTCTGACAAAACACCTATTAATCAGGCAAGATTTTGAAAGTTTAAAAAATAAAAGGCAAGAAATTGAACAATTTTTTACCTAATTCCATTTAATGAGAAACACAATGTCCCAAACATCAGGGAGGGTAGGAATTTGCAGTTTTGTGTCATCTTTAATACAGAATTTGTGGCAGATGAATTGGGATGTAGATGGGGCTAATCTTCATATATTCCAATGGATTTACTTTTCTGCTTCATTCAGTAGTGCTTTCTTAGGTCTACACTTTGCTCAAAGCAATTTATTTTTCTCTCCGTTACTTCCAAAGTGGGAACAGAAACAGAGGCCCTGATGAGCATTTGTTAATTCTCTTTTACAGAATCACAGAATCAATTAGGTTGGAACAGACCTTTGAGATTATCAAATCCAACCTATGACCCAACACCACCATGTCAACCAGACCATGGCACTGAGTGCCACATGTCCAATCTTTTCTTAAACACCTCCAGGGACGGTGACTCCACCACCTCCCTGGGCAGCCCATTCCAATGCCCAAACACCATTTCTGTGAAGAAATTCTCCCTAATGTCCAATTTAAACCTCCCTGATCTATTTTAAATCTACCAAAGGTACCTAGAAACATTTCTGAGCTCTTATTTTTGTAAGGAAGTTGTCAGGTCTCCAGACACTTTAATGATCAGAATTCTCACTACCATCTGAAAAACGCTTTCCTGACTGATCCACCAAAACCTTTGAAGCATCCTGTCCATTTAGAAAAGAATTGATTTTCTTCTGCTCATTATGCTGTGGATTAATTTTCTTAACTAGTGGGCACAGCATTTTCAGGTTTGCTTGGTTAATGTTTTTTACCATAGATTTCCACTTTCCAGACAGAAATTTTGGTTTCTGATAAGGCTTTGTGAGAACAAGCTTGTGGGAAAAGGCTGACTGCAGCTTGGCTCAGTCTCTGAAGGCATTAATGAAAATACAAACCAAGTCTCACAGCTGAAGCAAGCACACACACACCCGAAACTGCTTTTGGAATCTTGACTCTTGGCAATCCTGAATCACATTTATGAAAACAAAACTTTCTGGCTTCTTTTTCTCCTTGCAAAACCTGACACCAGCATGTCAGCATGGCAGCCTTGATGGCATTTCCAGGACCAAGGTTGCTGTCTGAGTTGAGCAGTGGTGAGGGCACTTATCCTGGAGGAGCAAGCTCAGGAGAAGACCTCAGGAGCCCTCAGGGCCTGTTTGGAGCAAAGGGTAACTCAGTAGCATGTAGAGGAAGATGTCTAGCAGTCAGTGCTACATTACACTATCATCAGGTATTGCCACCTGCAGGCTTGTGGTTTCCTCTCAAAAGCGAGCTAGTGGCCATGCTTGCTACCCATTTTGTCTCTGCCACTTGTGTCTGCCAAAATCTTTCATGCAGCCATTCCCTGTGATGATACCCAGGGTCTTCAGGACAAGGCTTAAATACCACTAAAGCTTTGCCTTCAGAGGAGGTGAGGCAAGCTCAAGCACCAGTGGTTCCCCTGGCCTGTAGCAGTGTGTGGTGTGGTGCTGCGCTGGGCTGCATTTGCAGAGCAGCCAGAGGAAGAGGCAGCAGCCTGGCTGACCCAGCCACCCTGTTTCCAGTGCCTCTTGTGCCCTGGAATATCTTGTTCAGCTCAGGTGTGGCCAGACAGACACAGGAAATTACAGCTGAGGAGCTAATGTCATTAAGTTTGGGTCTTTGTGCACATCCCACCACCTCCTTAAGATCCTCATACAGAGCAAACTTGATAAGGGAAGGCTGCTTTTCTAAGAGGAGAGGAAGCTTTGTATAAAGAACTTCTGATATTTTTCTGTCATCCTACAGTATGCACAAATACTATTTCTAGGAGGCAATAAGTTTTTGCATAGCAGCTGTAATAAATGAACCAATACACACACTGTGTGATTCATTCCAACCTTCTGGTGCAGCAAAGGGTCTGAATTAGTGCTTAAAACACTTTTAGATTGCTTTGGTTACTCCGTGCCCAGTGCTTCATTTGCAAATCTCTCTTTTTGAGCCAGTGGATGTACAGTTTGACAAGCATTTATATTTAGAGGATGGCTTTTGTTGCTGTCTGCAGCAAGGTTAGTCAGAAGAGCCTGGCATGTGGGCAGCTAAACACCCACCAGGGCCCGAAAACACACTTCAAGAAAGAATGAGAGTAGAAAGCTGACCTAAAAAGGCTGCCAGAAGATCTCAGCTGTTGGAATGCATCAATCCATCTTTAGTTTCTTAACTCATAATATCATACATTAATGGCTACAGGGCCAGATACTGTCTGGCTTTATACAGCAGCATAGGTAAGTGTACATGTTTTTTTTGTGATGCCCTGTTTCTTTGGTATAAACAGGAACATGGAACCTATTTCAGCTGCTGATGCAAGGCAAATAGCAGACCATTATTATTTAATCCACCCGGGCTTTGCAAATGTCAAGATGATATCAGTTATGCTTGCTTTGTCATTATTACACTTAAACATTTTTATAACCTGGTGAACCAAGCAGTTTCTATAGATGTGCTGGTTTCTAACAGATTGTCCCTTCAAACCATACGGCAAAAACAGATATCAAGAAAATAATTATTTCTGTAGCCCAAGCTCATAATTTTAATGCAAATGTCTGCAATTGTTGGAACTAGGTCTATAGGAAATTTTTATTGATTAATTTGCCTTTCTGAGGATCTGGGTTCCATTTCTAATATCTAAAGTAGGAGACAGCATCTATGTTAACAGCATGCTCACATTGGGGCCAGAAACACTCAGGTTCCTGAATAATGTTTCCACCTCAACAAATATTTTTTGTATGATGAATATCAGAATATTCCTGCACTCCTCCAGAGAAAAAAACCACACAGGACTAACAGATTTCACAATGAAGAAACATGATATGTCCAAACATAAAAGTGTATTTCACCTGCAGAAAGGGGACATCCCAAAAAAGACTGAAATTTTCATACTGGGGCTTTTCTTCTGAAGAAGCTTGATTTCTTTGGCAGGCTGTCCTGTTTCAACAGTCCCTCCTCCTTTCTAGGCAGTGTGCCAGGCAAGAGACAGCAGCAGAGACAGGCAGTCAAAGGGAAACACGTGAGTCTGTAGTATCAGCTCTTCTGGGACAGAATGAGGGCCTGCTTCCATCAAATTTAATCAGATTTAATACTCAACTACTGGGAGCAGCTACTATTTTGCAACTGGAGAGAGGAAAAGATGTTGGGCTGAGCGCAAGCAGGATGTGTTGGAGAAGGTGATGGTGATTCAGCCCAATGTAAATGTGCCACTGCTGGGGTGGGGCGAAGTCAATTTTAAGAGGTGCAGCAAGTGTTGGCAGCTGCATGAGGTAAATTAGTAAGTCAAATGAAGAAAACATCACTGGCTCCAGGTAATTCCTATGCCCATGACCCAAATTTCCCTTCCTGGCATCCCATACTGCTCTGTGTGTGTGCTGGGTTTACCTTAAATTTTAGCAGAAAAGCTGAAGTTTTCTCCCCCTTTCTCTTCATTACATAAATTTTTTTGTTTAGTGAGCAGTGCTACCCCATTGCAACCATCCTAGTATAAAATCACCAACTTTAGCTGCCACTAGCACAGACATCAACTTAGCAAGGCAGATTGTCTTAAGTTAGAAAAGCTGTCAAAATGCAAGATGCATGAGAAATAGCTGAGGTCATTTGGTTTGTTCAGCCTACAAAAGCAGACACTGAGGGGAGACCAAATTGCAGTCTACAAATTCCTCAGGAGGGGAAGCAAAGGGACAGGGATCAATCTCTTCTTTCTGATGACCAGTGACAGGGAATGGTCTGAAGTCATGTAATGGGAAATTTAGGCTGGATATTAGGAAAAGGTTCTTCTCTCAAAGGGTTGAGCACTTGAACAGGCTGTCCAGGGAAGTGGCCACAGCACGAGGCCTGGCAGAGTTCAAGAGGCATTTAGACAATGCTCTCAGGCACATGGTGTGACTCGTGGGGATGGTGCTGTGAGGGCAGGGAGTTGGATTTGATAATCTTGTGGGTTCCTTCCAACTCAGGATATTCTAGGTTATCTCAGTGTTGCTTAGATAGTGCAGTTATTCTCCTTTGTAAGAAGAAAGAAAATTTTTTTTATATGCCCAATTCCTTAAGATGTTTCCTCTGGCCAGTCTGAAAGCTGCCCACCTCATGGGGTTAATTCTGCTCAGTTCACACATAAAAATGCTGTAATGCATATAATGGAAAACCCCAAACATTGCATCTCCTTTGCTGGAATCTGAGGGCAAGGGAAGGAAGGATCTTTGAACAGGGAAGCTTGTGCTGTGAAAGGGTTTGCTAACACTTTGGACTCCGTTTTTTCATTCTTTCCCTCCAAGCATATTGGCAGTAAGTGAGTTTGCAGTTAGTGTTTCCAATGTCAGGAACAATAAGGGCACAGAGAATTTAAAAGCACTGCTGCCTTGGCACAAGTGGAAACTCACATTGCTGAAGCAGAGCTTATTCCTTTGAACACTGGCTGAGCACCTCTGAGCACTCACACCAGATGCTGCATCCGTGTTCTGACAGCTCTCAGGAAGAGCTCAGAATGGCGCCGTGCACCGTCCGAGCCAGCAGCAATGTGAGCTGGCACACAGGGACCCAGTTGTTCTTGCAGCCTGATGTAGACTGAGAAAGCCAGTATGAAAAAGTTCTCTTTGCAGCCCCTCTTTAAAAACCAGACATGTGGGACCTGGAAAGTGCCAGAACAAGGAGCACTGCCCTGCCATATATAAAAGCTCAACACTGGCAAGGAAGCAGGACACAGTGCCCAGATCCATTACTCGCCCTCCCTACCATGCCTGACTGGCTGTATGTCCATGCTGGCTCTGCTTACTTGTGCTGCACAGTTTGATCTGTGCACTCATGCCTTGACACATAGCCACAGTCTTTGTATATTTGTCCCAGGCAGTTAAAGATAAATAACAGAGAGATCCTGAGCCTAGAAGCTTCTCTGCTTTCTTGCCCCTAACCAGCTGCCTTCACAAGAGGCAGAGCATCTCCCTTGAGCCTGTCTTCCTGTCTGAATTTAAATAGCACTGCTTCAGTACTTCCTTTGAATTGAGGTAGTAGATAATGCAGAGCAAATGACTGCTTCTGATAACTCAGGTTTCAGAGAAATGTCAGATAAAGTCTTCAAGGCAAACTGTAATGAACACAAGGCTTTTATGTTCTTCCAAGATTTTTTGTTTTTCTCTAAGGCTGCCCTGTTTTTTCCTGAGTCTTCCTTTAGGAAATATAAGAGCTATAATCTCAAAAGAGGTTGCACATGTGCGCATAAGAAAAACTACTCCAAAGGATAAAAGTGCAACCAAAACTTCACTTCCTATTTTAATTCTGCTTCAGGCAGAAATAAAAAGAGAGTATATTATCTCTTTGCACAGTCAGAAGCATCCTGTAGCACAGGCTGCTGGTAAAAATGAATTCTCTATGCAAGAAAAGTTAGGTAAAGAAAAGGTTTTAGGAGACCTGTATTCAAAACAATGTTGAAAAAGTTGAACTTAAAATTGAGATTTCTCATGTCCTACTTGCATGCACTACGAGGGCAATGGCATACCTGATTGGAAACACAGTGCAGTGACTTCCAGTCACTTGTGAGGGAGCAGATGTGCCATGCTGGATCAGACCATTAGCCATGGCACCATCCAAACCATGCACTGGTGAGGAGTACTAAGTCCAGCTTGCTCTTGTGCAATTCCATAGGGCTGCGTGGTAGGTGAGGCAAATCCAGACAAAGCAGCAATGGTCCTGTGCTGAGCAGGAGGCATGAGAGTCTTTAAAATGGGCAGGAGCCAGAGGTGACCTCCTGCAGGGGCTGGGAGACAGGTTCAGGCAGGAGCAGAAATTATCCTTTCCGTTCTCTCCTCCCCAGCCCACATTTTAAGTCTCACCATCATGATGTTTCAGACATTCAACTGAGCACTGAGAGTGAATACCAAGGACACATTCTTTGGATCCCCAAATTTCCAAGAACATTTCTCATTTAATTGTATATTTTCTGAAGATGTCTGATTCTAGACATCCATACAAGGAGAACGAACTTCAAAGAAATTTCACCTTCTTTCTGCAACAAAGCCTCCCAGAGGTGCTCTACAGGCAAGGTGAAATAATTTTACATGCTAGATAATGCACCAGTATGATAAAATCCCATCCCATTAGGGTGTTGAACAAATTACTGTCACTGAAATCTCATGTCTCATCAGCACAGAGTAACAGTTTGGGATCAGGTGATGGGACGGAATGTAAGAAATTGATAACTACATAAATGGAACAAAGTTGGATAATTATAACTTTCAATATGAGGTGGGTCAGATATATAACCAAAAGCCCATCTAAAGGGTAAACTTGATTTATTATTAGTTATGAGTCACACTTAGGAGCTGATGTTACTTTGAAGAAAAATATAACCACGAGGCATAATTATTCTTCATAGCCTGTAATGCCCTGCCTGCCATCAGCTGGGGCAGAGAGGGGAGAGCTCTAACCCCTGTGTGAGCACCAGTGCTTCTCATAGGAGGCAAAGCAGTCTATTTCTACCTTTAAACCATGTAATGGAACTGAAGCTTCAACCTCATTTTTGCTTTACAAATACAGCACACCCTGCACAGTGTAAGCTGCTCACAGGGGTAAGATAATTGGAGATGTCATTAAAAGAGATCATTAAGTCATGCTACGTGATTCATGGTAAAGCAGAGTTTAAGCACATGGCAGTTATTTATGTTCTTGGGAAATGGGGAATGTTCTAGGACCTTATGGAACAGCTAAAGAAGGGTTTCCTTATTTTGGGTTGGGTTTTTCTAGATTTTAAAATATGGGCCCATATAAAAGTCACAGAAATTCCAAGTCAGCACAACAGATCCTGGGGCAAAACAGAAACAGATCCTGGGGTAGGCAGAAGATGGCACAGGGTACCTAACAAAACACTTCCAGACAGGGAAGATGAGAGATGGGTTAATTTTCCTGCTTTTATCAGGACATTGTTAGAATATTGCTCAGGATATCAAATTCTGACAAAACATCACAAAATGTTAACATGTAATGTGACCACAGAGCTCCTCACAAATGCTGCACCAGCACAGTCAGCTGGAATCAAAGTTAGCACAGAGAGGTGACAGAACTTGAAATGTAATCTCAAACAAAACAGATGGCAAGCAGAGCCCAAAGGAAAACAAATCCCCAAAGGAAAACACAAAAACAAATATCAGAGACAAATGGGCATTTAAAATAAATGAAGAAATGCATATAAAAGGAAAATGCCTTAAAGGGACAATCTTGGAAGGGTTACAAAATCATCAGACAAGAAAAAAAAGATCAGTAGGGATAAATGTGAAATAGAGTTGTGTAATGTTGCTCACTCGGTCTAAAGGAGACTCCAGATGTTCTCTCTTACTTTCATTTAACTACAAGTTGTGAAATAGCTGTTTTACACAGGGTGGCTGAGCTGAGGCTGGTCATGGTGCCTCTTGTCTCACTACAAGAGTGAGAAACTACACCTAGGGAAGAGAAACTACATTAATTCCACTGCAGTGATGGATCTACTGTCGTGCTGGAAGAGTGCACAGAGCTAATGGAGGAATCAAGTAGGGTCGATGCTGGTGAAAATATAGAGGAATTACTAGCAGCAGCTAGAGCCCCACTAGTCATGGATGCTAAAATGGAGTTAGGTCCATATAGAAAGGATTAGTGGAGTTTAAAGAATTGATGAAATTCTAAATTTGGTCTGCCTACTGTCTTTACAGACATCAAAAATTTAACATTAGTACAAGACTAACCTGCTTAAAACTATGAAATAGTTTGGTGATGACCTGCAGGAAACCATAATACATTTAATAAACCATGAGCTTAATTTCAATTATTTATAATAGTAGTGTTCTTAAGCTTATCCTTCCATGTTTTGGGACATTATCAGAGATCTTGACTTCTGTAAAGTGGTCAACTTGGTTGACAAAGTCCTATGAGCACATGTAGCAGTCACAGCAGTGGAAAGCAACACATTACCTTGGGTGTGGTCGTAGCAGCAAAGCTTGTGCTCCCAGCACTGAACAAGAACCTGATTTAAAATAAATGACTTGGTTGCTGATAGACATAGTAAGTGTGAGCATCAATTTCTTTTTTTGTACCTTCTTGTGGATGAGAAATCCTTCTGCCTTGGATGAAGCCTAGCAATGGAGAGCAGCCCCTGAAGCCCACAACACGCACAGCCTGCTGTGCTAGGTGGCAGCAAAGGCAGGGAAAGCCACCCTCCCAGTCAGCCTGGCTCTACATCCTCCGGAGCTTTTTGTCAACAAACTGAGCTCTCTTGCCATTGGAACAGAGTGCACGTGAGCACCTGAGAATAACTCTAATGTAAAGTAGTTTAAAAATGCATTATTTTGTGGAAAACACACTGTAGAGAATAGTGAACTTCAAGTTTGCTTAGCCCAAAACCATGCCTGAGGATAGGGTTCCAGCCCATCTTCACATCAAATTCACCTGAGGTTCTGTGCTTGACCATGGGTCTGAAATTCTCCCAAAGCAAAAGAACTGCACATCAGTACTTACTTTTCTGCTTTCCAGCTTTGTTTCTGAAATCACTGAACAAATGCTTCTTATACCTGTGCAACATTCAGGAGGAAAATAAAAACCTTCTAATCTCTAATCTACATTTCCAAGTTTCCAATTGCTATAGTAGGAAGACTACTTCTTATGCACACGGATCTCTAGGTGCATTGTAAGCACAATATTAAGCTCAACCTCTTACTCACTTCCAAACTAAGTAAAGCAGGAGAAAAACCCTGCTTGAATAATTTTGCCAAGACACCCAGGACTTTTATTACCAAATCCCTGTATTTTTTTCAGAATTTCTTTATATTTTTTTCTTGAAACTATAGACATGTCAATTCTTTTAAGGCAGGAGAGACAAGAACTTCTATGAATAAGCACTTTTTAAGCCACTTGAAATTTTTTTCTCCCCTTCTGCTGTAAAGAATCTAATTAAACTGTCTACTACCTTTGTGCAGCCTAAAAAGAAGCTGCTCTGATTCTTTCATGTAGGTTTTCATCAAAGGTCCTCTGAAGAAAGCTTTTTTCCTAGAGGTAAATAATTTGCATAAAACCATGCAAAATAAATCCCTTTTACCCCAAGCTAACTAGACCCCACTGTGGCAGCAGCCCACTCAGTTAATGTGTCCTGTGCAGCCTGCATTCAGGGAGAGAAGTAGGAAACCATGCTGGGGGAAAAATAGTTTAAAGTATGCTTTTATTACTTGTCGACTGGTTTTGGAGCCTTTGGTGAGGATTCAGAGGGTTACAGGGACTGAGGATTTAGGACTCATCCTAAACAGTACCAGTAGTGCTACTGGGCTGCTGCTTCCTTCATCATGCTTTTCCAAGTTAAAATAACAAACTACTCCCTTCAAATCCTTAGCCACACAACAGACACACATGAGAAGCAAATCCTCTGGGAATCTATCAGTCACAAATCATCCCTGATGGCAAATATACTTACCAAAGATATATACACATTTATCCTTTCATCTCTTTAAAATCATGAATTATTTAACTGTTTTGTAGGTTATTTCCCCCTCATCTCCCTTTCTTGATCACCTGAGGAAGGCCAAGAAGCAGTGTCTAAGGAGTGGGAGCATGGCTGTGGGATAGAAAGGCTGAGGGATCTAGGAGCTTGCCTTTCTTGCACAAACTTTGGCTGCTGCTTGAGGTGGCATTGCACACACAAGTGTGGCAATGAATTCCAAGCAGGCTATCAAGGATATTTGAGATGTTGCCAAAGGCAGCAACCACTTGTGTAATAGTTTTAACAGATTTAAGCAGTTACCCAGGAGGCAGAGGTAGAACCATCTGCATCTTCCCTGGGTGATTTCCCAATTATTGGGGTCAAGACAAGACTGGGTTGAAGCTCAGCTCTCTGTTCTCCACTACTCAATGAGTACCACTGTGATACTCATTTCACGGGTCTGAAGGGGGTGTAAAAATAACAAAGCACCTTCTGTCTCCTGTGACTGGGGCCCTTGTCAGGTCATGGAAGAATCCTGGGCTTCTGCTGGCCTGTTCCCTGGGTGAGGGCAGCTGGTTTGGAGGTATTCTTCAAAACAGCACACAGAGCCCCATCCATGATGGCAAGAGCATCCTCTTGTGCTGCTCTGGGCAAGATGCTTGCTGGGGTATCTCATAACTTCCTGGGTGTCCCTGCTGGGACAACGACCTGTAAGGTTGTCTGAGTTTCAGGTGAAATCTTCTCCCAGTCCCAGGGGTAACCTGGGAGCCTCTTGCATCACTCTCATGTTCAGGGATGGGAGCTCCTGTTGTAATACTGCCTAAAATAAAATACTGCCTAAAAACATAAAATAATTACTGGTGGAGAGGATCTCTAGAGATATCTGTTCCAAACCATTGTCCAAGCTGGACTAACTTTTATCTTCTTTGCTAATAATTTCAGAAAGGTTATCATCCTTTTCCTGATCCACTAGGATAAAAAAAGTTTTAGAAAGGACTCAAGACACAGGGTAAAATGACCACAGTGTACTTTATTTAATGATTTTGGTACCTTGTGTTGCAATAAAATAAAAAAAAAATCTACAAAATCCAAATATATAAAATTTTCAAGTTTCCCTTTTAAGTTTTACAAGAAAAATCAAGTTGTAACCAAGGAAATTTGTTAGTATGAAGCACTACTTTCAACTTCATTTCATCACAAATTGCAACTTACTTAACAGACCAAAATAACTATGGTACTGCAGTACATCAATTACTTCACACACTGTGTTCTTTACTATAGCACATGTAACCTCCACCACGGGAGGCAGCAGTCTCTAGCCAATAAAGACACTCTTCACAATCTGAACTCTAGAGGAATGTTTGTATACATGGATTCAGAATATATATATTTACAGGAAGATTTCTTTTTATTTTTCTTTTTTTTTTAATAACTATTTTGATTCTTCATTTCAAATAAAATACCAAATACATTTTTACAATGTTTACAAGTCAAAGCACAAAGTTCTGCAATGATTATCATTCACCTATAGTCACTGTGCTTGTACTGGGGCAGGGGGGAGGGGGTATCTACACTGTTCCATGAACACAATTGTGATCTTCCATCACTTTATTTCTGCGGTGGTGACTAAGGAGTATAAGCACAGTAACAATTCTTTTAGCACAATCAGTGTATAATGCAACAGTTTACAACAGACAACTGAGAAACTATTGGTCCACTCTGTTCAATTTGCTGTTTATCTGCCAACTGTTATGTTAGTCTTTGTCACATAAATTGTATACAAGAGAAGAATTAAATAACACAACTTGAATAGGAAAGAGCATACATTTTTAAGGCAAATTAATAAGCAGCTTATGGTGTATTTTGTTAAACTATACCCCAACACAACCTAAAAATAAAATGTATGTTCTGCAACTGTCAATAATTTTGACTTCTTAAACTGATCTCCCCTATAAATTGATCAACATGGCTTTGAACCTGGTTATTCAAAATTGAACTAATTCCTCCCCCCAAATCCCCAAATATAGAAAGTGCATGACTTCATATGCGCCAAAACAAAACAAAAGGCAGCTGAGGTAGTTAGATGTAAAATGTATTTATGAAAAATAACTGGAAAACTAAAACAAGGACATATACAGTAAAAACCCACTCACTTGGAAATAATTTTATATCAGGCAACAACTTAAAGCAGGAAAATTTATGACTTCTGAAAAAAAATGTAGTTACAACATATGAATGAAAACAGAATATACTATTGGAATTTTAATTTCAAGTATTTGAGTGTATTTGCATGTGCATTTTTTACAGGCTTTGTATAGTATTAGGAAGTCATTTACTTTTTATCAGGCATCATATGAGATCTGGTTGATCTCCGGGAATGAAGCTCCTGGAAGGTAGAAATATACTGTGAGTGCCTGAAGGTATGCCACCATGTGTGCATGGAAGCACCACCATCACACCTCGGGTGACCTTCTACACACCCATTCTCTACTGAGCTCACCTGAGAGTGACAGGGCTGGGGATCCTGTGCCTGTGCCTCCTGGGGACTGATTGGATAGATGTCCTGGGAGCCTGCCTGGGATGTACCCACATGCCTGGATCCATGTGAGATGTGCCTGTGTGGTGGGGATCCAGCACGAGAAGTTCCTGCAGGTGTGCAACCCAGGCAGTGCCCCTCTGCACCAAAGAGGATCATCTTCCACTCTGGAGCACAGTCACAGCTCCTCCTTGGCCTCTCCCTGTGCCCAGCACCATTCCATTTCAGCTCTCACGGGGGACCTTTGCTCATCTGGGGAGGGGGACAGTGTTACCATTCCAAGAGACAGGACAGTCTCCAAGAAAGTGTTCGCTTCAGTCCACTGAGGATGAATTGGGATTTTGGCTCACATCATGGTCCCAGGGCTCCACCACCAGTCCCTGGCACAGAGGCAGATCCAGCTTTCCCTTCCATTCTTGACTAGAAAGACAAGCACACAGATTTCTTTAACAAAATGCCCAAATGGAGTGCACAGGTGCATGGAAAGACTTCAAGCTCTGGGAATAAAATTGTACTGCTTGTAGGAGACAGATCAATTTGGAGATGTGTTCCTGTCTTCAGTAAAGCAACTTAAAACTGAAATCACATTACTAAACGTGCAATGTGCCAGCTCTTCTGAGCCCTACTGTTAGACCCCTGTGCTCATAGCCACAATATGGGTGTGTACAATTTACTATCATGAATTCTGCACCTGGCTTGAAGACCATCACACCAGTGAGCAGCACAACTGAAATAGTTCTGATGTGAGTGGTTTTCCTTTATTTTTTAATTGGCCTGTGAAAAAGTAGGATGTGTCCTTCTGAACTGTGTGCATATGCCATTTCTTATTCTTATTTTCTATTAAACAAAGAAATCCTGAAGCCCCTTTCCCCTCCCCCCCTTCTTTTTACTTTAATTTTCTCCTTCTAAGCTCACTGTATTGTAAATATAATTTTCAAAAGTGTTGTGTGATATTGGCTAACTGAATCTCTGGCAACCCAAAATGAGGAGCTGCTAATGTTCACAGAGTGCTAAATGTATGCACTATAGTGGCAGATATGGTAAAGGCCAATTACTCTTGGACATCCTACACATCATGGCCTTTTAATTTTTTCTGCTAGAGCTAGATGGAAAATTAAAAGACTGGACTGTGAGTTTTCTTGAAGTGGCACGATATTACAGCTTTCCTCAAAATTTTTGTCAGAAATTTCTGCTCTGTTGCTCGGATTTTGTAATCATGAGAGGGAGTTTCTCAGAGAAGTCAAGTTTTTATAGTTTTAGGTAAACCTAAGCTGAAAAAGCTGCTCTGATTTTAAAGAGGGGAGAAATATTTTTTGGGTCTGATTTCATAAAACACAAAGATGCTAAAAGGCACACTTCTGCAATGGATGCAAAAATCATTTTTCTGCATGTGAAACAACAGAAAAGACAATCCTCTACAGCGCAGGGAATCGAGCTCGATGTTTTAGTGTGTTAGCATTGTGAGTACTTGACATATGTAGACATCCTCTTCACTGTGTCATAACTTTTGTTTGCCACATTTCCTTTCAAAATACAAGTTTTCCACATCTCAGTACTCACAACCAACATTTGCCCCAAGAAGAAGCAGTCTCCCTTCCCATCACCAATTCAGCTGTGTCACTGGTAGCCATTGGAGAAACTGGAAGAGAAGAGGTCTACCTGCACCTGCCTCATCCCTATTCTTGTGATACTGAGCTGCCTCTGTCCAGTTGTTGTATGACCCAGCAGTAAAGAATGCAATGACATTTGTCAGGATACAAATGCTAGATCAATTTTCAGGGATTTCAGTGGTGAAGAATGACAGGCAAGTATAATGGAGGGCTAGATAGAAGGCTGGGTAGAAAAACATGACTCTTGCCTGAGCTTAGGATAAAATTTCACTTCCCAAGTTTTTCCCTGGAATCCAGTGACTTAGGCTTTCCACAGAAAGATATATATTTGTCTTGAAACTGAAATTGAAATATATAGCTCAAGTGACAGTTTTTATTTAATAGAAAATATTAAAATATCATTAATATATCCACTAGCTTTTTGAAAATTTAAACAGACATTTTTATTCATCCTGGAATCCCATGAGGTATCTTGGCCTCATCCAGTGACTGACAGAATTGGAAGACCTAGAAATGCTTTAGTATTATTTCCGGTAGACTTTTTTTTTTTTAATATAAAGCCTGATATTTCTTCCTAAGGCATTTTCAAAAAACTTAGCCAGAACAGTATTGGGTGCACAAAGACTGAAAATTTCACTTGACAGTAATGTTCTAGTGCACTGTAAACTAGCTACTGAAGAGATTCTTTAAAAAATAAATTTTACTTAGACTGGCGTTGCAAAATTTAAAAGCAAAATGCCCATGTGCTTTCTCATGGGGCTTATAGGACTCCACTAAAGTTAGAAGGAAGTAATTCATTTTCTGTTTTCTGCAGTGGACCTCCAGGGAAGCCCTTTATGTTTATAAACTGCCTGTAATCAAAGCAAATCCCAGTATCCCAGTATAAGAAATGCTCTGGACAGAGCATTGGTGTAAGTATGACTTATTGATATGTGCACCAGGAAAAGTTTCTCCATTAGTCTTCTAAGAATATCTTTCAGTTGGCTTGTTATTTTTTTTTTTTAATTTTTTTTTTTGGCTTAGCTGTAGATTATTGAAGATGATTTTGTAAGCAAAACTGTTGTCAAGTCTATCTTTTATGATCATTCACCTTGTCTGAAATTGCTTTGAAAGCCTCCCTTGTTTTACTAATAGCCTAGAAACACTTCTGCACATTTTCCCAAACAAAATCAAATCCAGCGGTCAACCTGAAAACAGACTTGTATTTCTGCATATTAAGAAATAGAGGGTGGAAGAACACACAAATTAGTTAGCCTTCTCTTAATATAAATTTTGCTATAACGAATGGAGGATATGCTCTTTTAAATTGTTCCTGGGTTAATTAATATATGTTGTAGGAAACCATTTGAAATATTCAATGTGATTTAACTGACTTGCTCCTTTTACATTGCAAATTTCAAGAGAACAATGAATGCTGAGAAAGAACAATTAAAAGTTGGGGAATCCTTTTCCTTCCTTTCCTTTCCTTTCCTTTCCTTTCCTTTCCTTTCCTTTCCTTTCCTTTCCTTTCCTTTCCTTTCCTTTCCTTTTTCCTTTCCTTTCCCTTCCTTTCCTTTCCTTTCCTTTCCTTTCCTTTCCTTTCCTTTCCTTT
>QUSF01000001.1:31286387-31444505 GCA_003676055.1 Chloebia gouldiae | reverse complement strand
TGACCTGAAGTAAAATCAAGATATGACCGCTGTCTCTAATAAAATTTCTGCTTTGCAATTGAGAAAATTACTTCAGTGTAACTGTTTTCCATCTTAACTATAGAAGTTACCCCATAGCCAGGCAAAGGAATTTTTGAGTTTTGTACTATGACACAAGAAAAGAAAGTTTCTTAGATAACCTGAGCATTGCCTTTTCTCATTGGTAAGGTTTTCATGAGACTCATACATGCAAGAAAAAAACTGAAGCAAGGAGAAACATCAGAACAGTGTCTAGTAAATTCTGCCAACCTTTCTGAGTAAATCTTTGAATAAAACAGATTTATTGTGATATCCTACACTTACAGATCATGCATGAGGTTACAGATAACTCCACAGTGTTTTCTACTTAAATCAGGATGAGATGGTTTCTAAACAAGCAAGAACTGGCTTGTTGGCTACTAAACAAGCAAGAATTTATGATAACATCTAATATAACTGGAAGTCTTACAGCAGTAATTTCCGTGAGGAGCTGAGTGACAGAATACCTGAGCCTGAGCAAATGCTATGAAGGCTCACCTACTCTAAAGCTTCACAGCTCTTTCCTAATTATAAGGCTTCTGCTATATCTACTCATCTCTGTTTTCTCCATTTTTTCCCTGCTCTAAACCTTTACACTGTCCCATTTCTAAATCTAATGATCACTGGCATAACTGCCATACAAAATCCTCGTCTCCCAGATTTGAGACACTTTTGTATCTTATTGATAATAAACAACTCCCGTCAAGAGCAACAAAGTTATATATAAGAAATATCTTTCACTGGCTCCGGGTGTGTTTCAGTTAGTGTGTAACACATAAAGAATTTTCTCAGTCAATGTCTTTCCCCGAGGAGAGAGTAATTGCACCATAAATAGTATTTTGACATCAAGGTTTGTTGGTTTGAATTCTATGTTTGTTTGTTTGTTTTTCTTTTTTCTTTTTTTTCTTTCTGTTAAAGGACTCTGCTCCTTCTTTTATCCACTGAAACAGCAGGGGCAGCTTTTCCACAGTGTTTCACAAATATCTCTTAATCTTGACCAGAGGAATCATCCTTTTGCTTTCATGTATTTTTGATGTTTGGTCTCCCTGCTAAGGTCACTTGAGGAGACTCTTCCACAATAACTTGTGTGCCCAGTGCAGCCTGACTGGAGAGGGCTGTGACTTCATCCCATCTGAAAATTCTATATCAGGAGGGTCCCAAGCCAGAGCCCTTGCTGAGTCTCATGTTGCCATAATTGTGTTCCTACAAGTACCAGAGTTAAATATTAAACCACCCACTCATTCTTGCTGATTTTTATAAAACTGTAAGTGTACTAAGCTACACTGTTTCTGTTGATGAAAAAAATTAAGTGCTTTGCTAATCACAAGCCTTTCATTATTCAGATGCCTCTATAAGCAGCATTGTTTATTTTTTAACCTTCTTCATGTCAAAGTAGCTAAAATCCACCTGTGTGTTAAAAGCAGTGAGAACCAGTATTTTCTTCATTCTTTCACCCAGTTCTTACTGCTGTTGCTAAATGCAGCATGTTTTTTTTATTACAGTAATTTCTCCAGGATAAAGAGTTGGACAATCAGTACAGCCATCTCAAAAATGAAATTATACTGATGCTGTATAGAATGACTTTTTGGCTGATAAGATGTATCAATGACCAGAAGGAAATTTAGCCAGTTTCACATTGATGGTAAGTAAAGCTGTCTCAACCCTATGAATCCTCTTTAAAATAAAACTCCTTGCATATATGAAACGAATCAAATAGATAGATGTTTCACAAGATTAATGATGAAATCTTAGCTAGGATGACTTTATTAATGTTGCATTTCTTCTAGGTCTCTCTTTCCAATGTGGGGGCCTCACTGAACACAGCTAACAATGTTTTTTTTTTTTCCTTCTGAACTGATTAATGTTTGCTCATAGGACCTTGATTACTGTATTACAAGCCACACATTTGCAAGATTAAAAATGTCTGTTGAATTAATTAGCTGCAAATCAAGCTAGGTGTAGCTCGACAAGTTCTAAGCAGTTCCAATAAAATGAAAAAGAAGGAATTGATAGCAACCACAAATACATGACAATATGTTGGCACTTTCTGACTAGAAATAGTGGCAGCTGCCCTCTCTGCTGACAAAGGAAGATTTTTCATTGTCCATATAGTGCTATCTAAAAGCTAAATCCTGTCCAGATTGGTGTGACAGTCTCACCAATAACTTAAGTGTTCTCAGTGAAATATGTCCCATGGGCCAGCCCAATAACCCAGGGAGAACTGGAGCTGGGAACAAGCTGCCTGCACTTCGAGCCAGAGTGAACATCACAGTGCAGGTGCCAGGAGTGATCCCAGCACACGTGGATGCTGGCTGACAGGACAATGTGTGTCCCAAAGCAGAAATTCAAGGAATGATGCTGAAAGTCATTAGTGACTACTTTTGAACTCTTCCTTTGTAGTTACTGCCATTATTTTACCCAGTCATGACAATTTTAGAGCTCTCTGACCATATAACAGGTCTCCCCAGAAACGTACTAGTTTTTTCAAACATTGTCTGTCCTTAATGGTGAATAGTGACACAGGTCAGGAACTCTAGACATATATCTGAACTTCAGAGAAGCAAGTGCCTTCACTGGCTAGTAGTCTCTTCCTCAGATGCATAAAATTTAAAATGAATTCTCATAAATATTTTCTGGGAAACAGTCTGGGATTGACACATAATAATGCATAACATACTGAAAAAGCATCAGTAGTTAGAATTTCAGAAATAGTTACTGCATATGCATGGTACATTTAAATTGAGTATCATTTTCAAATACATGCATTTGAAAATTATCTTCGGTACATAAGCTGTGCAAGAGCAAGTCTTTCCTTCCAACAGCTTGCATCAGGAAATTGCATGTGTTGGATAAAAAACCCAATTAGCGTTCTTCAGTCAAAATGCAAGCAAACCATCCTAATTATTGCAGGTTATTTCCTTCGTAAGCTACTGACAATGATAACTGATAGTGAAACAAATACAACCAATATTACATTACATGAAACAAAAGTTTAATTGATCCCTTTGCCATTTTTCTATATGATTGTTTTCTTCCTTAAGTAAATGTGATAAATCCTTTTTTATTTTACACAATAATCCCTGCTCTAGTCTTTTACCAAAATATTTAAGATATGAAGTACAGCATTAGACATATTTTCTCCATAAGTTTTTCTTAAAGTGCTGTCACACTAAATCACAAGGCTGTTTCTAATAATAACTAGAATGTATTTTCCAATAATATAATTTTTTATTTTGCAGTTCCCACTTGGTTTTCCTTGATGACAGTGTTCTTGATATTTTTTTTTTTGTTTGTTTTAGGCTTAAGATTTAAATGAACTGTATGATTGAATACTAATAGAATCTCAGGACTCACTGTCATGTGTATACACACACACACACACACAAACACACACACACACACACACCACATATATATATATATAAAATGCATTTGAAATTGTAACTTTGTTCCCAAGCATGTGATAAGGTCTTACTATTTTTACTATGATAAAACCAAACACTTTCACATAGAATATTCATTATAGTGTAGTGTGGACACTGAATGTCTTACATTCACCACAGCCTGGGCAATTTGCACACAGCTAGGGTCCAGAGAAACCAAGTCTGCTCCATATGCTTTTCTAGATAGCACAGATCCTGTTTGCCTTTTGCTTAGTCCAAACTGATCTTTGTTTGGCAAAGTAGCTGGGATCTCAAAGTGTATGAAACTTGGGCTCAGGGAGCTACAGATAAGCTGCAAGTGCAGCTCTGGTGTCCATACAAAATCTGGCTGAGCTCCAAAGAAAAAACATGTGAACCTGGCCAGAACAGCACACAGTGCATTTATAGACCTGATTCAAGGCAGCATGTAGAGATTCTGGCTTTTTCACAGTGCTAACCATGTTCATACAGCTTTTGGTCAGGTTGGAAGGTGAGAAAAGTGATTTTTGCTTCTGCCCCAGATGTTTCCTGCAGACATTACTCTGGCTGAGTGTAGGCAATGGCACTGAACGTGCTCAGAAATTTCAGTGTCCTCAACACTAAAGGGACTGAACATGTCAAAATACTAGATGTATGTCTACACTGCACATGTCTACATTTTATGTCCACGTTTACATTTTCCACAAAGAGGAAAGAACAGCTCAAAATATGAAGCAGAGAGCATTGCCCTTCTCCTCACCAGCGTGCAGCCCTATATCCTTCCCCTGAGAGATAGCAGCTAAAGATATGAATCATCTCTAGCTGAAGAGATCACTGAATCTGGCTCTCCACTTGGTCTCTGCTTACCACCAATTTACTGCTGGAAAAGCCCTCAAGAGTATTTCAGTGCAAAACTCCATCTGATAGCACCACAGAGGACCCAATTCTTTCAGGTAAAATGGACAGGAGAATACCTGCTCAGAAAATACTGGCAGGTTTAGGTGGGAGATAGTAGCTGAGCTAACTTTGTGCTGTGAAGACCAAGTTGTATCTGACCAAGCGCAGGAGGCAAATCTTCAGTCCTCGAATATCTGGCATTGAAAATGTTCAGGAGCTCCTAGTTAGTGCAATTTGGAGGAATAGTATGAGCCTGAGACCCCTGATGTGCCTGTGCCAACCTCTGCACCTGTGCTGCAAGGTGCCCAGTATCTGGTCCCAAGTGTTGTGGCTTTCATCCAGCCCATGCACATGGTTTTCCTCTCTTTTGTGAGCTCTTTGGTGCATGAGGTGGGGAAGAGAGTGCTGGACTATGACCAGGCCTTGCCCTGAGCAGACTTGTAGCACACAAACACAGTCTATGCCTTGCCTTAGCACTCTGTTAAGTCTCTGCAGGCTCTTCTAGACATTCAACCAGCAGATTTTTTACCTTGAGGAAATCACTGATCTGCTAAATTCTATTTTGCAGTATTGTTATACGCTAGGTGCTGAGTGGACACACCTATTTAATGCTAAAAAAATGCTTTTGTGAGGTTTAGTTAAGTGGAAAAACTACCCCAAACTCAACGCTTTGTTAAAAGGATGTGGACTTTCCTATAGGAGATTGGATTTTGTGTAGAAAAGCTGCTAGCATTCCTAGAGCTGCAGCATGCCAGAAGCAATTGTTTCCAGTTATCTGAAGTAAGAGGCTGAAACCTACAAGTAGAGAAAACTTACAGAAGTAATATCTTTCTTTCTATGAATGTTGTATTTTGTTACACTGACAAATCTGTTACATTTCAAAATTTATTCCAACCATTACTTGAAAGGAGATTTTTTGGTTACACTTTAAAGTTTCTTGGCTGACTTTATTTTATGCTGCCTTGCATATAGAAGTTGAGATTTGATCTTTCTATTAGTTGGTCACTTATAATTTCCTTAAATCTCTCTCAATGAATATAACAACTATATGTATAATTCTGTTGTGATTATACACAAGCTTCTGTCTGACTTCTCTGGCTCATGCAAATCACCCACTAAGTGTGCTGAAGAGGACTTTTTGTCCTGAATCTTGCATATCTGTTGTCTTTGCCCTAGGATTTAGAGTAGGCACACGGTTTACATAAGATCCTCTGTGTCAGAATTAAATGCTAAGCATTTAGAGCAAAATGTAAGTACAGGAGCCAGGCTTACACAGTTAGAAAATTTCCTTTTAATAAATGTACTGGCCAGGAATTGGATTTTGTAAGAATCACTGGAAATGACTGGTTTCAGAGATGCTTTTCAAAGCCTTCTTAAAAGGATCACAAAACAGCAACTCAGTCAAAGCGGGAATAATCTTGAATGTTTGAACTAAAAGGGAAGGAGTAAGAAATCTTTGATTCATGCTGAGTCAGCACTAAGTTTAGCATACGTATTTCAGGCTGAGCCAAGTGCCATGCAGGCTTTTTGGCATTAAGCAAATCTCCAGCTGACTTCAGTTTGGAGTGAAGAGGTGAAGACTTCCACCACCATGGTCTGAATTCCTGTAGTTCACTCTAGGCCAGGGCTTGATTTTGTATATTCATACCAGTGAAGAAATCCCACCAAAGTCCTGAACTGAGGTCACTGAGGTAAAATAAATTGTGCCAAGGGACTCCTCGTGTATTAAAGCAGCTTTGTAAATGATGTCTTCATCAGTGGCACCATTCCCCTAACTTTGCATGAACAAGGCCTTGTAATGTCATCCCTGTCTCTCCTGTAATGAAGTGTACTCATACCAGATGTGAGAAATCATCTCAGAAGCAGATCACTCAGCTATTTGCAGCCAAGTGAAAATGATGGCAGAATGTGTTTTAAAAAATCACTACAGGGGAAATGCAGTAATTTGTTGTGTCATTTTTTTTTTATTCCCAGATTTAAAAGAATCTGTTCTCATTTTGTATTTTATCTCTTTTATCAGAATAAAGAGGAATGGATTCATTGCTGTAATGAAAAGACACAGTCCTATAAACAATAAAGTGAGGATTTTATAACTTAATGTCTCTGGTACACAAATGGCTGTTTGCCACTTACTCCATTTGGCTTTCTGCTGAGAGTGTGGGCTCTATGTGAGCTAGTGTAATTGCTACAAGTAGTGAAATTAAATGGCTTATTGTGTATTTAGATAATTCTTCCCATGTCCTGCATTGTTACATTGCAGAATTAGTAATTGCAGTGTTGGGCTTGTAAGATCTATGGACAAGTGTTGCGATTAATTTCATCACACACATCTTGTAAAGGTTTAGCTTACACAGGCTTGTTTAGATGGATGGACAGACGCAATTTACTCTGCTTCCCACCATGCACAGGAGTAAGAGAGGCAGCAGTAGGACCCCAGGAAATCTGCTGAAGTCTTTTCCTTGGCATTGTACAGGCAGTGCAGGGGGTACAGAGTAAATCACAGCATCTCAGTCACTCTGGATTGCACAGCTTCAGGCAGGGAGCAGAGAAAGGGCAGTGGCTTTGGAAGCTGAATCACTGGCAGAGCCAAATAAAAGTCAGTACAGTGCCACTTTTAAGGCTCCTTAGGAATGATACGATCAAATCACAAAGACTTCAAACTTGTTTAATTTGTGTTCTAAAAAGCCCAACAGTCTAGTTGTGAATATTTTGCTGGCCAATAAAAAGTAAATGAACATATTGCATGATTGGGAGTCCTTTTCCAAATAAAGCAGCACTTCTACTTTTAGTACCACTTATGAATTGCTCTTTTGGGGACATAATGTTGTATTGGAAAGACCATTATATGTTTTAAGCTAATACAGGTTTAATAGCTATTCACCACATATTAAAAATTAAATCACCAATAAATATATAATTTTCCTTCTCTGCTTAAAATCAGACAGATTAGACCTAGCATTAAATTTTGAAAGGAAAATTTTCTCCAATTTTATAAAAATTAGTTAATAGAAAATTTGTTGATTTGACCATGAAAATTTTGTATATATGTCATCAAGTCCGTATAACCCAAGCAAAGAAACATTGTTCTGTCACAAAACGCATATTTAAATTGACATAAACAAAATTGGAAATCAGTATTTTCGTTATTAAATATGCATGGAAAGAAAGTATTGCACATATTTGTAAAGAACATTTTTAAGAAAAATTATCCCATTACAGAATAAACAGCTTTTAAAATAAGTAAAAAGTTTTCTCTTACATTTTCTTACATGTTTTCAAAATGAACATGGGTATAAATTATGTTTATTTAATTAGTGATAGTAGCTGAATTGTCTTTTCTGCAACAGACAAATCCACAGCTCTCAAAATTTTAGGACCAAGTTTTTAACCAGATAAATTACCATCAGGTCTGCTGCTAAGTGTGTTTGGTTCATTAGAACAATGCTCCTGTAAGTCTTACTTCTAGCAAATAGATGTGATTGCTTTACTTTTGCCAGAATGTAAATATGAAAATATGAAATTTTTATATTCCTGTATTCTTATGTGAAATGTAAAAGGCCTGATGTTTTCATTTATTTCAAAAGCAAAATTTCATGTTTTTTACAAGACCTTTTTCTTTCTTATTTTTGCTATTGCTGTCTCAGTTGAACTTTATTGATTTTAGAACTGTCTGTGGCAAAAAGAAGAGTGCATATTGATTATTAACTGTCCATAAGGCCATAATGGAATTTCAGCATGGACTATGTTTATTCTTGGCAATTTCTATAAAAACTTCTTACAGCTTTTAATGTGACAACTCACAGCAATGCAAATTAGGAAACTGTCTATGCAGTCATCAGAGTGCTTAGATTTCAGTCACTACCCTGTTCTCAGTGTAGGTAACACTGATGTTATGAATGTAATAGGGCAAGATTTTGGAGAGAAAATTTTGACTTAGTGCATAAGGACTTCTACCCCTGCCTCAAACTGTCGTATTGAATTCTGAGGACAAGGTGTATATATGTAGTGCTGCATATATATAAATATATATGCACAAACACGCATATATATGTCACTCTGAACTCACATCCTGCAGTAGTATCCTTAAGATAAACATTTTTACAAACACTGGTTAAAAAAATTAAAAATGCTGTGAGATAAAGAAAATAAATTCTAGGCACCAAAAACCCACACAGATAAATAACACCTGTGTCCTTCCTTCTGAAACCAAATAAAAGAAAATCAAACAAATTCATCCCAAACCTTCTTCAGAAACCTTGCAATGCAAGCACTGGTGAAGACCTTAACCCTTTAAATTCCATACGAAGCAACTCTTCTTGAATTCTGTAAGCCTGGCCAAAGGGCTCACAGCTGTGAGGAAGAGCGAGAGGATGAGAGGAACATCAGAAGAGGCAGAGCCTCGCTGACAGCAGCGATGCTGCCCCTCTCCCCAGGAGCTGCTGGGGGGAGACTGAAGCTTGAGAAGGCTGCCCACTGTGCCTCACTCAGGCTTCAATTTCCGAGTTGCTAAAGCGGCAGCAAACACTTAAAACTGCCTCCAAAAGAAACCCTCACATAGCTTACACTTGCTTTCTTTGTGAAGAGAAACAGCAACTCCCTTTTGTGAACGAGAATTGGATTCTGGAGTGAAGGGTCTATTGAATATGACAGGACAAAGGGCTTGCTTCCAAAATCTTTTTTTATCAGTTCTTGCAGTGGTATATTTTCTGAAAAAAACATGAGTGCTTTTCTCTGAATAATCAGCTGTATCTCCATGATGGAAAGGGTAATCACTTTGTAAAAAGCTTCAGGTTTGGACTATCAAAGATTTGTTTTATTAAAAAAAATTGTATAGAGGCAGTTGGCCATTGCTTGATTTGAAAATACCTAAGAAACCCCTGAAGCATAAGTTTTTTCAGATCTGTGTAAAGTTCCCTCTGCTTTGCAGATTCCTGCACTTCCACAGTTTTTTGTTTAGAGCAAAACTCGTCCCAGCAAAGAACAACAGGTATCGAATATTTCACTAATAAAAAAAGCCAACATTAAAAAATGGATAATTGAATGCATACAAATAAACATAGTCTGTGTAACCTTGGCCATTTCATAGTACAAATATTTGTAATAGGAAAGACAGAAATTTACCTAGCAGCATACACAGCAGTGACTATACTGGATATATCTGACAGTCCAATTATCAGGTCTTCTCCATCCTGACAATGCCATTTACAAGAGTAACTCTTCAGTTTTGCTTTGCTCTCCTAAAATGGATGGAAACAGTTATAGCAAATTGTTTCTCATGGAATCACTTGGTGTCTTTACAAGCCACTTACATTTGAAGCAGGATCCACAGTTTATAGAGTATTCTAAAAGTACCCATGTAGGCTTTCATATGGCATTACACTGCAAAACAAATCCATAATGTGTGAAAACCAGGTTTATGTCAACCTGTAAAAGCCATTTGATAAAATTCATGGACCAATTCTTAAAATCTAAGCTATAAAGAGAATGAAATGTATTAAAAGATTTGAGGTTTATAAAAAGTAACCTTTTATACCATATTTTTACTTTACAAAAATATTGAAATAATCCATGAGTTTTTCACTCTGCACCAGCTTTAAAAAAAATACTATCAAATTTTGACTTGCACCTTTAATGCATCTGAAAGCACCATCAGGGGATACTTTTAACATAAAGTATAATACCTTTAGCTAGATTTAGGGAGGTATTTAAAACCCAAAAGCTTGCATCAACAGCACTCTGTTACAAGAGATTCTAATTTTTAGACAAGTCTGGACACCAGTCTTGAACAGACAGAAGAGGCTCTTCCACATAACTTGTTTATATTATTATATTATACATACTTACTAAGAGGTGGCTGAAAGCCTTTAAAAGACATCACTTTCACCTTGAGTGGGAAAAATCAGAGTTGTCTCTACACATTGAGAGCTTGGTTGGTCTTTCCTGCTTCTTTTTCTGGTAGGGCTTGTGCCACTAGTTGTGTCCCTCAGGCAATATCAACTTTGCAGTTATGCAATATTTGGCACTAGAAGGGTATGGCATGTCAGTCTCTTGTCACACCTGCATACATTCACACACTGAATCCTGCATTCTCAGTCCTGAAACAGAGAAGTTTCAGTGTGTTCAGCTCCTTGTGGTTTCTTCTGAAATATCTGAAAGGGATCCTCCAAAAAGTTTAGAATATGAAAACTATACTTGTTCTTTTATGTTTTCTTTTTTTTTTTTTTTGCAAATTGAACATTGAATCATGATTATCATTTAATGAATATCACTACGTGCTAGAGCTCCTTATTTCTCCTCAAAACCAGAAGTGAGCTGCATAGAGTTTCTGTTGAAAATAATATCAAGAAGTTAAATTACATTTAAAAAAGACTTTGAAATTCCACAGAAAAAAACCAGCTCTGGTAGTGTTAATTTTAATGACTTAGTTAATCAGAATTTAGTTTATTTTCCATTGACAGCCTTATAAACAGGATGATATTTCTTTTTTAATTAAGAACTATTTTGCATACCTATTCTAACTGGAATGGTTGATTTATGGGAGTGTTGAAGACTACCAAGTTCCTGTTTTTTGCCCCAGAAAACAGTTTTCCTAACAGCAACACTGTGGGCTACAGTTTGTTATTTTTGAAAAGGTGTGGTTTTTTTTTTGTTTTTGCCATTGATTATGGAAATATCAATCATTCATTTCTAAAATAAAATGCACTACTGTCTGAAGCTGAAAGCTCTTGTCAGAGCCTTTATATTGGTTTGATTGTAAGTACTGTGCAGTCAGAGTTTCATAGCAGTAAGGAGGGTGGGTGAGTTCCCCCCGCTGATGTAACTGATTTGTATGTGTGGGTCAGGGTTAGGGGTTTTTTGAAGCTTTCAGACGATGCTGCTGTATCAGTGTCCTGCAGACAGACTGCACACAGTGGATCAAATGATAATCATGATGATAGCCAGACTAAGAACACTATAGGCTGCTGCTCTACTTGTGGTACGCAGTTTAGTTGTTCCTACAGCCCTACTGTCAACCCTTAATTCGGACTGTAACGTTGGAGCTGCTCCAAGCTGTGTTTTTGCTTTGTTTACAACGTGGTTTCATATTCCAAGCGCTCCTGAATAAGGGCATCATCTTTATACTGTAGCCGTGGAGGAGCAGGGGAACATTCAAACGCTAAGATCGCCTTCCTCAGGCTCCTGTCCAACACGTGTCTCTCCCATGCTGGGTACCTGTTCCTGAACAGATCGATTTTAATGACAGACTCCTCAATCCTTGGTGGCCGGGAGGAAGGTGTGGATGGGGCAGTGGGTCTCACCTGGAACACAGGCACACACCCATCCCTCTCCGCAAACTTTTGATCCCGCTCGCTCGTGACGCTCCGGTTGTTGGAGATGGAGCGCAGGGTGCTTGTGGCCACTTCTGGGGGAAGGGTGAAGGCAGCGGCAGGGTCCTCACAAGCACAGCTTGGTGACTGCCCAAACCTTGGTCCATTGGGGTGAAAGAAGGCATAGTACATTAGCATAAAAACAATGCCTGTTAAAAAGCTGCTGAACACTACACACAGTGCTGGTATGGCAAATGCATCAGAGATTGGGGGGGCCTTGTACAGATACCAGAGAACACTCAAGGCGGTGTTTTCTAAGAGGATGACAAAATAGTAAATGAAAAGCCTACAGCGTGTCCTTCCTTCCTTGACATTGAACCAGCTGAAGATATAGATTATCCCAACAACCATGTCGAAAACTATCTCCTCCCATTTAGTGATGCAAAACTCTGTCTCGCAGTGAACGATCCAGAAGGTCATGATGCACCAGTGCAGCACGATGAAGATCCCAAAGTACAGCTGGAAAACCGAGGCAAAGAGAGCAAAAGTAATGACCCTTGCTGCAATTGTGAAGAAGTGCCAGCAAAACTGGATTATAACAGCCATGTAACTGATGGGTTTCTTGTCATCGCGGGAGTCACGGAGGGCCTTTTGGTAGGAAGCCAAAGCCCAAGCCAGGGAAACAAGGGATGCTGCAGCAGTTAGACCTAGGAGGAAACAGGAGATGCAGTTAAGGCATAATTAGTATGTCAGCACTTGGCTGAAAACAATGAGATCCTTGCTGCTTTAAATATGTTCTCCACTACTGGCACAATAAAACCTCTTCCTTCTCCTTTAGCTCAGAGAAATGAACCTTTGCTGCTAAGATTTCATTGTCCAATGCTGGATACACACAAATAAGAGCAGCTATTAAACTACACTCTGAACCTCTTCCCTAGCAATTACATAGCTGAAACAAATTGATTAATTCATAACTTTGAGCAAGTCAGGAATAGGTGTCTCTGTCAGCTGTGTGATTTAAGAGGACCTACTTTGGTTTATGTTTTCAAGAAAGAATATGAATTTTCTGATTTTGATAAGTCATTAAAGAAGCCTAATATGAAGCAACCAAGTGTTTCTAATTAAAATACCAGCATCATCTACATATAAACTAAATCAACAACGTCAGCATAAATCTACATGTTCAAAATAAATTTATGTTACTCTTGTTATACTGAAATTTAAACTGAATGCCTCACTCTTGCTGAGGGAAGAAAATGCCCGTTTTGATATTTTCACCACTTTTAAACAGAATTTTAATAAGTAGAAAATATCAGAATTTATTTTCTTCCATCTGGAAATTAAATTTATTTTTAAAATGTTGGAATTCTTTACTGAATTAAAATAGTGAGAAAAGATGCTCCTAAAGTAGGGGACTATATATTTTAATTTATATAGCCATTCTATCTCCAATATATCACAGAATTGCCTATTTACAAGGCTCTAAACTATAATATTTTAGTAAAACCTGACAAATATTTAAAGCATTCAATATGAAATGATTTCTCATAAGATCTAAAACATTGGCATGTGAAATTACAAAAACTGTAAAACAATTGTTGAAAAAATAGATCTTTCTGTACTTATTTTAAATATGTATTATTCTTTTCTCCTCAAGAGAATTTGATTCTTGTCAGTAGGTAAGTTTAGGAAAAAAAATGCTGTTTTGAAATGAATCTGACTTTTAAACTAATCTGTTGTGTCCATACACTACCAGAAAAACACCTTACACTCCCATTTCAAAAATGGTATAGTTCAGAACAATTATTCAAATGATAAATACTTACATAGCATTTTGGTAGAAATTAGTTATAATTCTTCTTTACTAGAAGATTAATTTTTATTTACTTATGACTTGTATCCAGCTGCTTTGGATGGAAATGGGAATTGCAACTGAAATGCAAAATTCTTGCCTTTCAAGTCTATTTATTATTTAAATAAAATGGCAATAAATGTTGTATACAGAGGAAAAAATGTATCAAGCATTTTATATTTAAAACTGGTTTACTACCAAAGCGAATTTTACATACAGCTAATGAATGAATTCATAAGTCTCAGGATCCCAGACTGAGAATTTATTCATAGGCCGTTTAATGATAATGATGCTTATTCTATTTCTTATTCTATTTCTAAGCAGTTCCTTAACTTTGAACCAGTTATTGAAGTAAATCAAACTGACATGAAGAAAACATTTCTTTTGTCTGCTGTTAAAAGATGCTTAATCATTTCAAAAACTTTTGTCTGGATGCATAGCCAGTATTTTTCTTACTAATTGAACAGCTTTCTTTAGACCTTAGCAATCAAGAATATATTACTTAAATACTATAAATTTTAAGAATTTAAGAATACTATAAATTTTAAGAAGTATTAATAAAAACGGTAAATTTAAGCCTAAATACATGTTGCTATTTACTTTGAAAGAAAACAAAAAAGAATTATTTTAAAAGAGAAAAAAAAAAAGTTATGGAGATAAAATCTATTTAAGCAATTCATTTGGCATAACACACTAAGATTTGGCTCAGTGAGTAGAGAGATTCATTGCTTTCAGGGAAGATTTTGTTTGCCAGTGTTTCTCCCTCTCTGGTAGGGTGCTAATAAGGTTGTGAGCTTCCATGAATTGAAAATCCCCTCATTTTAAAAATAAAAGTAATAACAAAGATTCAGCAGAAATATAAAGAGAACTTAGGATTTCAGGGAGGATTTTTAATAAAACTTCATAATTTTTCTTCCCATGCAGAAGCCTGCATGAAAAACCACTGCAGTTACTTCTGGAATCTTCCTTTATGGACAAAACAAGCTATCAGCAATGAAGACAGGAAAGAGACATGGTATAAATTGGTGTTTTCATTTCTGATGTGTATATTTGCTTTTTCACATTGAGCTGCCTTTCTGTATCCATTATCTCCGATGACAACCCTGGGAGCTGAAAATGTAAGTTCTTGTTTTCCTGTAGGAATGTTTTAAGTATTTAAAAAAACACAGTTCATTTCCCTCATGAAATGAAAATTTGGGAAAGGTTGATGAATAGGATAAAGAATCTTTCTATACAGACAAGTCACCCTGAACAAGAACTCAAGAATAGCACTATCAGCACAGGAAAAAATAATTTGAGCAAGAAATCCATATATTTTCTTTTAAAATCTAACTTTAATGACCTCACACACTCCCCCAGAGGTTTGAAGAGATATCATCAGTTTTGCATTAGGAAGTGTAAAATCATTCAATAATGCACACAAAATACAATGTTAAACTCATAGGAATTTCCACTGTTCTAATGCTAATTAATTCATAGTCACTGTTTGGGACATAAAGAAGCAAGTACAATAGCTATGTAATTCTGTTATTTAAATAGTCATTAATAGGGAATCATCATCTGCTTTTACAGAACAAACTCAGGGATACTGGCATACAGGAGAGAAAAGGAGACCAGGGAATGTACAAAAGGGAGGAATTGCCAGTTAATATATTATGTGTCTGCTCTTTGCGATTGGCAATGGTATTAGGGATATAGAATTAAGATAAAGTTAAATGCTTCATGGGCTCCATCCATTTTTCTTTATTGATGAGACCAAGCACTAAAGAAGTATTGAAAGTAAATTAATAATGAGAAGAATGATGTAAAAGTGATGTAAATGGCAGTTTGCTAATAAATGTCACTATATAAATAATTCACTGGGAATGGTTAGAAATAAAGTGAATTGTTGTAGCCCTAAATGGATAATTCATTAATTAGAATATATTGATGCCTTTGCTGAGTATATGTTCATCTAAACCTCTTTAACCTGATTTCAAAGAGGAAATAAAATAAATTTCTCTTACTATCAAACAAAAATTTTAGCAATGCAGGCGCAGTCAGGAAGACTTATTTCCCACTCAGAAATGAACAGAAATTGGACATGATCTAGGGGGTCACTGTTCATGAACCAGGTTTCCCACTTGCTCATCTGCAGTCTCTGCACACTTGGATACTGCAGCAGCTTTCTGGTGTATTTGACTTCTTGTATTATCAGTCTTATATTTAGGTCCTTGATCTTGGAAATTAAGACTAAATAGCCATTCCCAGTGAATATGTACACAAGCAACTATATGCTCACCCACTACAGACTGCTATAAGAACTGGAAAGCAGGAATTCTCTAAAATGGCCTTAGGAAGCATGAAAGCATGATCCTGTTTCTTTCTTTTCTAAAGCTGAACCTTTAAACATTTTCCACAGTATATGATTTGATCTCTAAAGTTCTGTCCTGAAGAGGAAAGAAACGCAGGCTTTGCACAGGAAAAACATCACAATTTACATCAGCAAAAGGATGCTTTTGTATGGTTCTAAAGTGGGCATCTGGAAGACTCTAAATAGCAAAGAGTGGGAGTGTACATAGCCACTTTCAGCCTTTGCAGCACAGCCCATCCACAATAGCCACAACAGCAAGAAAATAGTGCATTGTATCAGGACAACATTCTGCCAGGAACTAATTATAATCTGTTTCGAGTGAAAAATACAATTTAGCCTCTTTTATTCTGTGAATGGTTTGCATATACTTAATTATATTATTTGTATAAAGGAATGACATCTTTTTAATTACAAATGAATTTCGGATGTTCTTAACATAGTGAGAGCATATCAGACTTTCTGTCTGATAAACAAAGAACAGGATTGCTTTGATTCAATCATAACTTTAATTTCTTTCTATAAAATTATTAATTTCCCCATATATATATGTGCTTGCATTTTATAGATTGTGGCATTTCTCTATGGATATTTTAAATATAATACATAATACCTTACAATGAACTACAGCTCATTAAAGACAAGATAAGAAACTAACACACATGACTTTCACAAGTGAAAGTAAATGCATATGAGGGAAAAGATAATGTATACATTGATGAATACATTCACAAATGTAATATTGTTTCAAGGAAGCAAGCAAGCTTGAATAACTAGATGAGACTCAATGGAATTCTCCTCAATGGCATTTGTGAGAAACCCTATTTGGACTTGAAAAATTAAAGGTATATCCAGGTCCATAAATGACTTTTTTTTCTAAACATATCAGTATATAAATCCTATATAGCATAAGGACAGAACAGCTCAAGTCAGCTACAAATGAATGAACTGATCTGAGAAAGTGCTCCTTGACATTCAATAAGATTTCAGAAATCAAACTCCTGCCAAAGTATCTGTCTGCTTCTTCCTTCCTTTAAAACTTGTACTCATCTCTCCATTTCCAGGAGTAAATTAATCTAAAAGCAAGAATACCAAATGCAGTAGGACATCTAGGTGTGACGACAGTGCCTGGGATGTGGGACTTTGAAATATTATTTTAAGAAAGCCTATTTTTTGGTTTTCCTACTCAGCTGGAGAAGTGACATTACACATATCCAAGCTTCCAGGTGCTTCTCTGAACCACAGCCAAGGATCTCCAATATTCATATCTAAGTCTTTTAGGAAATAGCACATCATGACTGTATCCCCTCAGCTTCAGAAAATGTCTTGCTATATTTACACATCTTTTGCCACAGTGCTCTGAAAGTATAGGCACAAGGTAAAGATTCACGTGGAGGCAGCCTTGCAGGCAGCTTGAAAATAGTCTGTGGATTTCTGCACTAATTCTTTTGTTCCAAGTGTATGACAGCAATGTATGTCATGGTGTACATACTGTGATTCCATATGTGGTTCAGGACACAGGAAACTTTGAAGGCTTTAAGGGCAGCTTTTGGTCATATCAAGGGCCATCAGTCCAAGTCATCAGTACATGTTTCATGCTCATGAATCTCATTCCCTGAACAATACTGTGAGATGAAACCTAAAGATGAAACTTGTTGGTTTTCAATTTTTTTTTTTGTTTCATGTGTTCCTATTTTCTAAAGGGATAACAATATAAACTCTGGCCTTTACCTGGGCTATTTCCAAAACATGTTACCAAAATAATCCCATTACATTCCCATGTCAATAAGATTGTCATATATATTAGCTATCATAAACCAAGATCAAAGGCTTTATGTTCAAATGAAATAAGCTTCCTGAGGTCAGAAAAGCACTTTTTTCTTTTTTCTTGACTCCCACTATATCTGATTGTGTCTAGGTTGAAATGGACCCAACTGAAATGTTCCACTCCTGTGGTTTTACACTCAGACTGTTTCCTACCCACAGACACGGGAGTGTCAGTGTCTGAGGATGAGTCTCCAGTGGTTCACATTTCCAGTTTTTGCCACAGGCTTCATTTTCATAGCTGGGGATTTTCAAGGCAACATAGATGGTTTCATCAGCTTGCCAACATTCAGTTTAACTTTCTTCCACTGCATACCGAGGTAGATTAGTGCAGCATAATGCGTGTCAGGAACTTTTCCTTGTTGAAATGTAAGTCAGAATTATACATGATATTACTCCTCCTATGTGTTACACAATACTCATAGAACATGATAGCATATATATATATAGTAATAATGTCTCCCATTATTCTTCTTGGCTGCTTTCAATAGACACTTCTGGTGTTACAACTTCCAGCTGCTTCTTTAATTTGCCTCTCCACAACAACTTGTCATTTCCCTGAAAATCAAGAAACACTCTATGTATTGTATTACATTACTTTCAACCTTACTCCTTTTATCTACTCCTAATATTTTACCAGCAGTGATTTGGACTCTGTAGAGGAACATGGTTAACTGGCAAAAGTTTGGCTTATCATATGTATCTTTAGCAGTTTCTTAGGGTCTGTACAGGACACCTACCTAATGATTTATCTCTTGCTGCACTCAGAATCTTATCCACCTTAGCAAGTCTAACTTTCAGACAGGGTTGAGAAACTTCTGCTGAGCTGGTCATAGCTTTAAATACATGGATGATGGTTATAGTTTTATTTCAAGATAAAATCAAGCACAGTTCCCCTTTGCCTTGCCCCTAAATCCAAACTAACTCTTTTACCCAGTTTTTGTTGTTAATGTTTCAGGAATTGTATTAGAAACTATGAATACAATCAACATAGATAGAGAGAGGCAACTTGGTGTGCAGGGACCACAAGAACCATGAAAGTTGGCTCTCTCCTGTCTTTCAAAAGACCACAGTAAGTAATTGAGATCTCTCTTTCTTCACAGACACCAAAAGCTCCACTACCTTCTCCTCTATCTGTAGAAGTAATTGGCTGTTTCAGACCCTTGAATGGAAGTCTCACTGTCAGAATACCCCAGCTAAGGCCAGTTACTAGCTCACATGCTGGATGATCTCTTCCCCTTCAATTACATTTTTCTAAGATTTGTTAGTTTCTTGCTCTACTAAAGATGTGTTATACTGAAAACTTTCAGTTTAGGAGTCATCATTAGCCACCAATCAAGTCCAGTCCTTCACTGGCAGTGACAATGGCCACGTACTCATGTGTGCCATGCTGCCAAGCTTGGCAAGACAGCATGAGATCATTTTGTCTATTAGGAATCTGAACTTAAATTCTGTACTTTCACAGCTAGATTCCTTGTCTGTTAGGTAATTTGGTGTCTTTTATTCCAGCGAAGTATGTGCAGCACAAACATACCCACTGACTCTAGGCTCATTTCCATGATTTCAACATTTCAGGGCTTTCAATGGCTTGAGCCTGCTGCAAGTAGCTTACAAAAATCAAGGGATTATTTGGAGGATAGAGCAACTTCAAGCAGAGTAAATCCCCTGCCATTAACTCTTAAGAAACATCAAGACAACCTAATGCTAAGTTAAATCTAGGGCACCATCTATGGGAGAGAGCTCCACCTGCACTGCTCTGTCCAATGCACTGTGTGCATGGACCCCTTCCACAGTGCCTATGGCAGCAGCTGCAGCCCTTCTCCCTGCCACCCAGCAGGAGAAAAAGAAAAAGATGGAGCTTACTAGACACGTAAGAAATCCTGTTAGAACCTAACTCTTGAGGAAATGCCTTTCTGCTGGCCCACATGATTTCACCAGTACTCTTCTGTTGAGCTTTTATATGCTTTTGCTTATGCAGCTTCTGTATAAATTCTGTCCTCATATATTTCACTGTGGCTGGAGGAACCAGCCACACATATTTTTATTCCATGGTATCTAAAAATATCAGCTGGAACTTTTTTAATTGGAAATGCTTTGGAAAAATATTAAAGTGAACAACCCCAACCCCCCCACCATGACACAGTAAAGGCTATTTAGATTATTTAATTCTACTATTAAAGAATACACAATTTTAAAAAATATATATTACTTTGTCTTTGAGAGTGCATAAGCACAAATAGGGAGGAAATTAGTATTGGTTATTTGTTTCTTTTGCAAAGTCACTATGTCACCTACCCCAAGGTTTGTATGCCATTCTTCTCAGCTCAGAAGGCAGGGGCCTGCCAGATGTTGGTGGGTGATTTGGGACTGCTGCAGGTGTGGACTGAAGCCACACATCAAAAAGGGGCAAGAAGGTAAAACTTTGGACTAACAACTCTCAGAGCAACAATACAAAAGTAGAACTGAAATGGTTACAAAATTTGGAAATAAGTCTGTTGAAGTGAAAGCATGGTGATGCTACAAACAATATTGGTTTCCTAATCAAGTCACCATGAAACTGTTTTCTAATTATTTTCTAACTGTTTTCTAGTTGAGTGTCAGGTGCCCAAGTGTTGGCAGGGGGATATATGGGGTGGCCTCCATGAGGAGAGGTCAGAGCCTGTCCCATGTGCAACACAGTTATTTCCAGCCAGCTTCAGCCAGCTCCAAAGTGATCCACCCCAGAATGCAGCTGAGCCCATCAGCCAATATGTTGGTGCCTCTGGAAAACATATTTAAGAATGGACATTTAAAAACATCTATTTAAAAATTAAAGGCAGAGGAGGGGAAGAAATAAGTATGAGAGAGCAGCCATGTAAGCACTGAGTTGAGAAAGAAGGAAGGGGATGAGGTTCTCTAGGTAACTCTGGGAGAGAATCATGGTAGAGCAGGTAATTTCCCACTGCCTGTGAAGAACTATGATGGAGAGTATTTACAGCCTGCAGCCCCTGGATATTTCTTGAAGGAAAGTATGGCCTTTGGAGACCCCACACTGGAGCAGCTTTTTCTTGAAGGAACTGTACTGTGTAGGAGAGATACCATGCTGAAGCAGTGGAAAAGTGTGAGGAGAAAGAAGCTGGAGAGAGAAAATGTTACAGACTCACTGCGACTCCCCATTTCCCTTCATCCAGTTCCACATGGAAGGGGAAGGCAGAAGGGTCAGGGATGAAAGAATGAAGTTTATTCTGGTAAAAAGGGAATACAGGGGGGAAATCTTGCTTTAATTAGTCCATGCTTCTCACTATCCACGTGTTTTCACTGGCAATAAATTATATTAATTATTATATTGGAGGTTGAATATGTTTTGCCTGTGATGGTAACTGGTGAAGTATGTCCCTGCCTTTACCCCAGCCTACAAGGTTTTTTATCCTCTTTTCTCACCCTGTCCTGTTGAGGAAGCAGAGCAAATGAACAGCTGGGGGGGTGGGGTGGGTGTGTCTGTCTGCAGTCCAAGGTCATCCCCTCACATGAATCCCCTCATGCCAATATATTTTGCATGCACAAACTGTACATATGGTCATGGCTTTAGGGGCCAGGTTGTATCTGTTCTCTCCAGGACCACTCAAGAAAATTATTTTTTCCTTGCACAGGGATACATGAAACATTCATCAAAATACTGTAAACCCTCCTTCCCCTGAAGGGTGTCTTGCCACCTGCCAGTGACCTACAATGTACTGGCTGCCTCAGAAATGGATGTCTGAAAAAATCAAAGCTGCCACGATATTTCCTGAGATTTAATGAGAGGATACGGGAGAAGAATGCACCAAATACCCAGGAGAATTGGAAGGTTACTACAAATACAGTTTTTCAGTGTCTGTAGAGACAAGTACACATTCTGGAAAAGGAAGTACATATAAAATCTTTGTGTTTTAGTCTAACATAGTCAAAACAAATTCACCATCTTAATTTTTTTTAGTGAAACATATAAAAAATTTGATACTTCATAGATGTACAGATATAGTGAAAGTGAGGTAGCACAATAACAATTAGTGTAAAATTAAAGCCACAGAGCACCGAATCATGAACACTGAGTGAATCCTATAATTGTGTTCAAAGAAGTGAATAAGAATTCCAAAGTTTCAAATAAGGGACAAAGCATCCTTCCAAAGGACATTTGTTTTGACTTTAAATATGCACTTTTTTTTTTCCAGTCTGAATTTATCTACCTTCAGCCATTGATTTGGCTGAAGTCCTGTAGAGTTCAAATGACTTCAGCATAATATTTCATGGACCTTCAGAGTTTTAAAAATTAAAGGTTTCCAGGGCATCGGTTTTTTACTCAGAAGACCTCAGTACTAAATAGCTGAAGGCAATTTTCCTAAGCCTGAAATGAAAGATACATATTTTTACTATTAACCAAGATTTCTGAGCATCACACAAGCAAAACAGCTTGAAATGATCATACTGGCTGCAATATGGTTGAACATATCAGAAAGAGTATCTGGAAAATTCAAACTGTCTCTTCTGAGCATTTTTTTCAAGACATAGTGAATATCCTAAACTACAAATAGCACTATCACACTGGCTCTAGAAATGTCTGCTGAGGATTTGCAAAAGGAAGGGCTAAATCAATATTTCAAATACACCTGAGACATCCAACACATAAGACTAGAAGCCAAGATGCATTTTGGCATGAAAAGGATCCCAAATGTCTTATACTAAGTTGTATTACAAATCAATTACAAGGGACCAGGTCACTGGCAAAAAAATATTGACTCCATGAAAAAATAGCATGGGGCCCTTAAATCTCCTTAAGTTATGATTTTAGGATTGGCTTTCAGTGGTTCATAGGCTCATATTGGCTTTCTGAAAGGTGATAAATTTCAGCCCTCATTAAGGAACTGATATTTCTCCCACTTGCAAGTTAAAATTGGTCTGAAGTTAGTACCTTATTTGACACAATTTGTCTAAGAAATATTTTGTATACGTAGCATTTTTTTGTGTTTGCCTTTTAACTTTCTCTAAGCTCAAAAGAGATGTTGAGGATAATGCCTGATATGATGCTCAGGGACAAAACACAATTAGTGTCACTCTGAAAAAGAAATCAATTTAGTATTTGTTCAATCACACTTAGCAAAGGAAAAACTGGAGCTGTTAGTTCATGTTAGTCCATGAACTGAAGAAGTTTCCTTTGGATCAAACTCTTTGCTATGTTTCTTTCACTTCAAAAAAGTTCAAGTGTATTTTCACAGTAATTCATTAAATAGACGTATTTTTCTGTTAGTGAAAAAACAATCACTTACCTCTTCTCCTTCATCTCAAAAGAAAATCCATATTTTCACCTACTGTGGAGATAATGTAAATTGAAGCAAAGCCTAAGAAACTGTTTTGAAGAATATTCAGTGCATTTTGAAGATTAATTCTGCTTCTAGCACATACCATGCTTGGATTATTTTAGGTCTCATATTTACATCTTTGTCTTCAATATTAATTGCAAAGTTATTCGTTTGCAGTAAGGAAGATCTACAGCTATATATCTACCTATAAGTGATATAGTTGGAATATATGCACATGATGGTAAGTATTACACACATTCTGTATGTATGGCATATTTAGAGATACAAACTACATGCACAGAAAATGGTGCAATTTGAATATACCAAGCAAAATAATGACTCAAAATTTCCTCTGAAAAGCTTTTCCAATATTTATCTGTGGCTTGTGCCAAAAATTTTCTTCTTGTTGCAAGTTTAAATGAATCTAATTTTCATTTCTGCTGCTTGTCTAGAAGATTGAGAAAGTTCCCCTGGTTCCTGTCATTAAGCTTTTTTTTTTCCAAATGTATAAGTACCCAGAGAGAGAGATTGAATTACTTCTTCAACCTTTCCCCAATTTTCTAGGCTTATGAGTTCCTAAAAGACTTATGTCCCAATGGTTGATTGATGGCCTCTGAGACCATTTTTCTCCTGTCCTTTGAATTTCCTTGAGTAGCTCCTTCCTCCAGGAAGTGTGAGTCACAGAACAGGGCACAGTGGTCTTATTGGTGGTTTTCAAAGTAGTTTGATCTTTTTAATATCTCTACTGTATCTCTTCTTTTCCTTTTCATTCATGGATCAATATAAGGTTCAAAGTGTCAACTTGACACTGAGATCTTAGAAAAAAGCTCTTCTCTTTGTGCTATGCCATCTTCTGAATTACTGTTTTCTAAGAAAGACAATTTCCCATCCTCTGGGTGTAGTTTGTGTTTCTGATTGTAAAAGACACTTTCCTGTATTAAACCATAATTAGTTGGTTGTGACAAATTTTGATCAGTCAGTCAGATTGGTCTGTGATGGCAGCTGTCCTAAGCACTATCAGCTACCATCACATCTCTGTGTAAAGCCTGGAAATGCCAGTCACTGGAAACCCAGCTGGCAAATGATACATGTCATCATCCATAAGGCTATCAAACAAGATGAGAGCAAGGACAGGCATTTAGTAGGTGCTCCTGAGCATCCCCTCACTTATTCTTTCCTAATTTCCATATCCATCTAGATGACAGATTTTAGTATACTTTAAATGAGGTCTACTCCTTCCTGCTTTAAGATCTTGTGTGATTTTAAGTCATATGAACTTAAAAAAAATATTTATGCATTATTCATGTTGCTGTGATCATTCTAACTTCTGAGCTTGTCAGTGAATGATAACAGGTCTGGGTAACAAGATCTGATATCCAATAATCAAAAAGGTTTGCAGAATTCTACTGTCTCACTTGTAATTCTTTGCTACCTGAGTACAGAGTTGACATTTCTATTATTTTCTGCTGAATTAAAGTCAGGATAATCTATACTAATATTTATTTCTGTGCACACTTCTTTTTAAAATTTTTAGATTTGTTTCTTTATGCATCTGCATATCCATGTGCTCTATGGCAATTATTAAGAATGACCAACTGATTTCAACAGATTTTTACACAGAAACAGATGTCTCAAAGATACTAAGTCCCGTGAGGTTTAGGGAACACAGCAGCTAGAGAAGGGCGCAAAGAAATGTTCCCACTTAAAGTATAGTGGACTTCAGGCATTTCATTTTTATGCCTGAATTTCAGGCATTTTTATGCTTTCAGGCCTTTTTATTGCAACAGCTAGGGACCAATTAATAACTGAATAAATATGGCCCTGGCAGCTGGCAAATTCACAAAAATGTAACTTTGAGCTAATCCCAGCAGATATTGCCTCTTAGCCATCCAAACCCAAAGTCATGAGAGAGAACTCAGAATAAAGCAGGGAGTGAACAGTGCAGTGTGACAACCCAGGGGATCTGAGAAAAAAAAAATGGATATATTCTCAGGAGCGTGGTTAAGGCAGGAAATGAGGTTTCATAATTTCTGCTGCTTGAAGAATGTATATTAATAGGCACTCTCCTTTTCTTGAACTCATCTACTTCTCCAATATTTTGTTAAAATGTAATGTTTCAGTGTCTACAGACATACACAGCAGGGCCCTTCAGGCTGGAACATGAAATAGTTCAGGCTGGACAAAGAACACAAAGAGGGCCCCACAAATGGAACTTGAAGACTTAGATAATGTTTTAAGGATTACTGAACATCTACCTCAAAGTGCAGATAAATGAGTATTAGTTTTACACTAATGTGACTGTAAATCAGATTCTCTGCAGACACAAAGGGGGGAGTGACAGTCCGCTGCATACCTAATATTTATTTGATTTATTGTTTTTTTGATCTGACAACAGAGTAGCAAGGCATTTTTATGACACTGATGATCAAGAAGTTATCAATTCACATCACTGGGACATTTTAACAAAGAGAATAACAATAATAAAGCATTCAATCTATAACTGTTACCTAAGTAAACAAATTGAGATCAAAATCCAGTATTTTCTCAACATTGGCAGAAGTAGCAACAACTGATAAAAGCCCAGAAGAAGTAGTTCTAAACCTATTGGTGAATACACTAGAGTAATAGAATATAATTACTCTGGTCCACCTTATTAATTTTGATTTGGAAAGGAAACAGGGTAGTGTGTGTGCCCTCAATTGGGGGAAGGTATGCTAGGAAATATGCTATTTCCTTCAGCTCTGGTAGTTGTTTGGACGTACAGCTGTGAATGACTCTTCATTCAGCCTGCAGAAAAATAGCTTATCTCTGCTGCTGCACTTAGATAACTTGTCCCTCTCAGTCAATTAGGAACGTAAACATTTAACTATTCTTTAGAAAACAAAGCTCATAGAAAGCCTTCTGAGCCATGCCATAAACACACTGCCAAGCAAAGAGTCAAAACCCACACCATGACAAACTAATATCCCATTTTGAGATTTGGAAGGTAATATGAAATTACATTTCAAAGAGTTCAGTTTCCCAGTTAGAGAAAAAAAAAAAGTGCCATGATCTAGTTGAGCAAATGGTCTTCCATAGAGAGATTAAGTAAATAGGTTAGGCAATTTTTTTTTTTATAATTGTGGTTCTTACTAGAACACATGCAAAATACCTTTTCCCAAACACTCTGGCACTGGTGGGAAAAAATATTTCACATTAATCAGAAACCCATTCAGTGTGCAAGCAGATTGTCTCTATGTCTCTACAAGTTTTAATGTTAGGATACCAAGATGAATTATATTTTGAGCTTCTAGCATTTATCATAACTTGATCTGGGAAACAGGAGTCAGAAATTTTGTTTTGACTATGTTTAGAACAGGATACAAATACAAAGTTGTTTAGATATTTTCCTTACTTTTTTCTTGAGAAGCAATGTCTAATGAGGGGAAAGAGTGTGATGTAATTTATCTTTCTGAGATACTAAACTCTTCTTTCTCCTCTCACAAAATAACTACCATTAACCATAGATTAAACATCTTGTCTATTTTCCTTCTACTGTTTCTTACCCCAAAAGGATTCAGCATCACCTCCCTCCCAAATGATGCCTGAGACACCTTCCTTTTCTCTTTGTCACTTCATCTGTAATGTTTTCAAACTGGTTTTTTTTTCCTCAATGGTCCTTATATTTCTTGCTTTCCTGCAGGTTTCCCAGCTCATATATTTATTTTCTGTACAGGTGCTCCAGATTCTTAACCCTCCTCCTCCCTTCCTATGTCCATCTCATCTGGTAACTCCACATCCCTGTACCCATTCCAGCACAGGGACAGGGTGCCCAAGTATCTGCATTTAGATAAAACCTCTTGATGATTGGAGCATTGAGATCAGAGATGTCTGGTTCAGGAATGTGTTGTGGTCCACCATAAAACCAGACAGCTGCCCTCTTATGCTCACTCCTCTTGGCAGCAGCAACCTGTCCCAGCAACTCACTGCTCTGGTATCCAGCCTGAGTGTAGCCACACACAGGTAGCACCTATTTGCTGCTCTTCAGGCTTTCCCCAGGCCAGCTCATCTGCTTTTCTTAAGGAGACAGATTTTTTTTTTTTTTTAAGTCCTGGTAACTGTGGTTATTTTTAAATCTCTTGGGTTTTTTTTCTTTTTGGTTAAAAGATCCTGCTACAGCAATGTATTTCATAGGAAACAAATATTATTCTGAACTTTAAAGCAAGTTTTATTGGTGCTACCTGCCTCATATTTTAATACAAGATGTCATATTGAGGACCAAGGTCTGCTTGTGTGAGTAACTATCAAGTCAGCAATGAAATTCACTGCTTCCTAGTTTTTCCAAAGCAGCCTTCATTATCTGGGGCATTTCAATTCACTTTCTTCTGTTCTGACTAGCACTCTTGTTTCCTTAATTCTGTTATCAGAATAACCCCTGCCCTGTGCCTCTATACATTTTTATTACTTCTCTGTCTCATAATGAGGTGAGTGAACTCTGAATACAATAGTCAAGTAATCAGGTAAAGTCCTGTAGACTGAAGGAATATATTTGTAAGTATTTGCTGTCACACTGTGTTTCTGTCTGCATTAAAATAATTTATGCTATTCACAGAGTACCTGTATCCATAAATTCATAATTTAACATTAAAATAGATAAAGTCATATGCATGATCTCTACACAGCCTATTCTCAGTTTATAGAGTTCATGCAAAGAGTTCATAAATTGAGTACCTCAGAGGCTTCTGGGAAATGCAAGTGATGTTTGTACAAAAAATTGTGTCTGACAATATTCAGTTAATAAAACACATAATTTCTGTCCCCAGTATAAGATTCCCTCATCTTTATCCATGCTGAAAAGGTGACAAAATTTCCCCTTATAGCTCCATTGTATTCCTCTAAATTCTTCAAGAGGAGCAACGTTAGCTCCCAGAATGAGCATGTTTCTGTGAATGGGACATTTAACAATTCTTCACAGATCTAACACCTTTTCTCAAAATATTTTAGTATTCTCTGCAGCTGCATTATTCTTAAAATAGCTGATGAAGAATGTCGGTATGACATCCATTTTCCCAATGCATGAACCAGAGAAAAAGGAGCTGAATGATTTGCCTGAAATATCAGCCTATAAAGCCTTTTCAAGAGTAGGAACCCAGGAGTTTTAAAGCAGAGTCTATTATCCGAGGCACAGAGAGCAAGGCTTTGATGGCACCTCAGTAGCACTTGGCAGCAGACTCCTTGGCTCAACTTTCACACGGAATTATCTGCCTGCATCCGTGCTGTGTTTATCAGCGTACTCGAGCGCCGCTGCCCAAGAGCCAGCATTACAATCTGGGCCTGCACTGCAGACATTGGCTCATCAGCATTGAGCTGGATCTTCTGAAACTTCTTTCCTGAAAGATCAGTTTACTGAAAAAATATACAACTTGTATATTTTGGAAGCCAGCTGAGTTCCACTTTATCTATCAAAAGAAACTGGGCTTTGAAAATAGGTGAAAGCATGAAGGAGAGAATGTTTTTGAATGATGCTTTTTACAGTTGTGGGCAGTGACAGGTGTTTATTTCATTCTTCCAAGCACTTGGCTAGCAACTACAATTCAGAATTATCACAACTGTCATTTCTCAAGAGCTATATAAATCAAGCTGTCTTACCAACTTAGCAGCTTTCTACATTCTAAATCAAGAAGGGCTTAGTTTATCTTCTTACAGCTGGAGGTGATGCTTCGTGCCTGTGCTCACCCAAGAGAGTGTTTAACCACTGTGTTTCAAGCATGCTGAGAATGCCTGCCTGCATGCCTTTGGGTGAGTATGAGAGACGTTTTCCTGGAGTTTTTCCAACCTTAGATGCCATTTACAAGATTATCACAGTGGTGATGTATTTGTTCAAGACTTCACATTTGTGCACACAAATTTCTAATGGGTTTTGTGCTAATTCACTGGCAATGACTTAGGTGAAATAATTCTTTTTATACTAGTTTTGCAGAGGCACAAAATTCCAGTGGCTTTCCTCATCTGAAAGACTTGAAGACTGAGCATAAATTCTGTGAGCATAAATTTATGAGCATAAATTCTATGGGTCATTAGCAGTATTTGGTTCACTAAACCCTTATGGGCCTCTTAAAAATATCTTTCCTCATTTACTCAGTACAATTATTCAATCAAACACTGCAACTTGAATTTATCATTTTTGTCCAATGGCACATTTCACATCCACATCTGATACTTCTGAGCTATACAGGGTATATACTCTGATATTTAAATAGCAATTTAATAGCAACACTGTCTAAATAAGGATATTTGCCTAAATCGGTTATTTTCTGAAATAATCAAGATTTGCCTCTTGTCTTTAAAAAATCCTTTTGCATCTTTAGGAATCAAGCAGCAATTTTACTGGCATATTTGCAGGTAGAATATTAACAAATTTCCCTTACTTTACAAAAGCTATTGTATTCTAGGTATCACTAAGCTGAACTGAATTATTACTGCATGGTAATAATGTCCTCAAAATAGAAGTCTATAATGTGAACACTTAAATTCATGTAATGAATGCCAATTATTCTATTATTCTGCTCAGTGTATAATTACAGAAACGAGAATATTCTGAGTTTACAGTTTCCCTACTGTTGGACTGTTTGGTAAACTTGACTGGCAGCTTCTCTGTTAATTTTTCTTAACCAGAAGGGAATCAAGTCATGCAGCTATTTTGAGTGACAGCTAAAGAATACTGACTAATGAGCAAACACTCCACTATGCATTTTAAAAATGCAAACACTGTCCAGGAAAAGGAATTGAAGTAGCCAATTTGTATAATAAATGACTTTATAAGGCAAGCATGATAACAGAACTGAGGAAAAATGGGATGCTAGTCCAGGTGGGTTCAATGCAGCAGGCATCCACAGGCATGCCTTTACATCTTGAAAGGCAAACACCACATACCTTGGCTAAATTTTCAATTAATTAAATAAGTTGCTAATATAATTAGCTTGCTCATTTTTGCTTTCCCATGATGAAATGAATGAAAAGAACCCTTTGCACTTTTGAAGACAGACACTTACATAATCACACCTATTTGCCATAGGTAATGTAGGTCCTTGGCCTTCAGAGTAGGAGGATGGATTGAGGGAGTTTGCCAACATTATCCTGGCATAAATTAAAGGAGCTTGAAGGTGGCTGTCATTTGCCTTTGCTGCTAACAGTTTTAAAGGATTATTGATTCAGCTGATAAGCTTTGGAGGAGTGTAGCCACCTCACCTTTTCCAAGGCCACAGTCTTTGCACAGGAGGGAACAGCTGCTTGCCTTCCAGGGCATCAGGGGATTGCTGCACACCAGAAAGCTCTTCTGCAGTCCCTGGCTGTGAATTAAGGGCTGCACCGTGGTGGGATTAATTGCCTGTGTCTGTGAAATAGGTCAGCCTGCCAAGCAATGTAAGGCTCTTTCCTCAGCTGCAAAGTATCAAAGCCTTAGAGATCCACATAAGTTAAATGTTTGTGAGAGAAGACAGTAAGGGAGGGGGCAAAGGTCTAATGCATTGTAAGCAACAAGAAAACACCCGTGAGTCTTTCTGTGAGGAAAAATAAGGCTCACCAGAGCCACTTTTCAGTAGAGGCACACAGTCACACAGAAGGAAAAGAGTACTGCTGAGGAACATAAAGAGCTGGTTTTTAATACAATTCTCTCTTGTTCTGGCTGTACTCGCCAACATTTTACCTTAGGGTAAAACTTCTTGTTTGTTGACCCCTGGTACAATGAGGTGGAAAGGAAATGCATAACTCAATAGGATCTGAGTCATGTTAAATCCATCAAAAGAAATTTGTGAAATGTCTGGTTTCCAGTTTCAAAAGTAACTTACGCTTCAACAGTAATTAAGTGCTTAACACCCCTGATGTCATTGGGCATTAGACACTAAAGGACTTCAGATGAAATCCTATGGGCCAAGATCACATCTAAAAATATCATTGTTGTTAAGTTTGCTGTAAACGCCTACTGCAGCTCAAAATAAACCCTTATGTTGAATCCTTAGTGCCAGCTCCAATTCAGTTACAGTTTTGGAAATGTAACCTGAGGGAATATTGACCCAGTCCCTTGCTGAGAACTTCTTCACTACCTGTCTGGGAAAATTAGTTTTCCTAAGACTTGAACTCTGTTTCCAGTGGCAGTGCTCTTCTGCTAACTGTTAAAAGCTTCCTAGGCTGTTTCTAGGGGTTTATCCAGCTAAGATACCTGTGTATCTTTTTTCTTCCTTCTGTCAGTCATGCACTCATGAGCTTGCTTTTGTGCTGAAGCTCCTACTTAAAGAATAGAACTCAATGAAAAATTCAAGAATAAGGCTAAAGCACCATTAGAATGACCTTCCAGGAGGGAAAGTAAACATGGCCAACTTTTCTTCTGAATTAACTTAATACAAATGCTCAGGAGAAGCGGCAGTATAAAAAACTGCTTCAGTAATGTTTGCCCAGCTGAAACATCAAATAGCAAGCCCAGAATACATTTAAAAATCCTATCCATGATTTTGGAAGTGAAATTATTTTTTACCCCTCACAGTTTGTGATTATCTTCTGTAATCCAAATGAACCCTTTGCCATAAGTTTCTTATTTTAAAATTTTTGTTTTATTCAGAAAAAATTCAATAGATGTTGAAACTACTTGGGGAATTTTCAAGGTTAATTGTTAAATCCTTCATGACATCATGTCAACTTCTCTGTGGTAAATATAGGCTTGTGATCAGCAGACTGTCAACTGTATTTATATATAAGTCAGTGTTCCTAGAAACACATCTAAAGGCTATACTTAGAGGTTGGGCCACAATACTGCAGCACTGCAAAAACTGGTCACATATGGAGGTAAACAATTTTGAAAGGTTTACCTCACTTGTGATATGCTCTGACATCGTGTGGATGCCAACTGGCTGAACACAACACAAGAGGAAGAGCAGTGGGTAAATCAGAAAAACAGGCAGTTGCTGATTTGGATGAAAATTTACAGCTTAAACTGGTAGGGTAGAAAATCTGCAGGGTACTGTCGGAAGGTCAATGATATGGATGTTAACACCAGGAACAGGCTCACAAATTGACTTAGTCCTCAGTGAGTTTTATGCCTGAGATCATGAATATTTATTCTAAGTAGTCAATTATTTATATTAGATAGCATGCAAGTACATTTATTATAAATATGTTTTAAATACAGTATTAGTAAAAAAACCAAGGCACCTAGCCATGCTAGACAAGCCTGCAAAAATTCTCAAAAAGATTTTCAAGGTCTAATTTTGTGCAGACTTAAAATAAACATGTCTCACACTCATCTGTTCGGAGACAATCTCCTAAGCAAATATGAGCTGAGTGTCAGTAAATTCAGTTTGGTATGTACTCCTCTTCCAGCTAATAGAGCCTACACTATCTAACAACTCTCTCATTTAAAGTTTCCTCAGCATTTATGACAGAGCCTTAAGCCTTAAACATCCTTATAAAGTATTATTATATTTATATTCTCATTTTATAAATTAAAAACTGAGAGATTTCTTTAAGAAATGTGGCTTAAGCATATTTTTTAATGTTTGGCAGTGATGAACCATTAGTTTATCTCATTCTCTCCATGCAGCCAGGTTAGGTATTTTTAGAAACCAAATGCAATCTGGCTCACGTCTTTGTCCTTGGTAAAAGATATCTAGGTAAAATTTAATGGCTGGGGATATACAGATAGTTGGACCTTAAATCCTGTGAAACTCCAACTGTCCCCACCAGCACAATTGCCTCCAGGAGAAGTTGCAAGATCAATCCATTTTCCCATGTCTCTTCCCATAGAGCCGTGTAGAAAAGGTCCTTCCTTTTCTACAGGGTTCTGTGTTCTCTTGCTAAGAACGGATAATTCTGTGATCAAGAATATTTTACAGAAATCATCTCTCTTTTTGCCTTAAGCCCATCAATAATCTGCAAATACATACAGATATCTGTATGTATTTCAGAAGCATATTCCATGGAGACAAAGATAAAAGAATGAAATGAACAAAAACCCCTGACCCAGTAGAGAGGGCAAAACTTATACCAGCCACATGTAGTCCAAGATAAAAATACACCACTTTGTTAAAATCCAGTGAATTAAAGAGAAGTGGTAGGCCATTGTTTATATATCCTTATTCTTACCAGGTAGAATTTTGCTCTTCCTACATTAGCAGCCTTGTTCAGGGTCATTGTAAGGACCCCTGGAACTGTTCTTAATAACACTTAATATGTTTGACAATATGCAATGTTCTTTTTCCCAGAAATGTGTTGTGATGATCACAGCAGTACAATTCAGAGAGGCAAACAACCTGTCCATATAACTCTGCAAAACCAGATTGTTCAACTTGATTGATACATAAAAATGTAATAGCAATAGCATCTGATCATTGAAGATATTAATTTTAAAAATTCACCAAAAATTAAGGAAAATTCATTCACCCAAGTTAAAAATCTATACACTTCTTTTCCTTGTAGAATGTTTTTATAACAGTCTAAAAATAAGAAAGGTCTTGGCAGAAAAAAGCCTTGAAAGAAAAAAGCATTCTTAAGCATTGCTAAAAAAAGAAAGTTAGTTCAGAAGAAAGATGTTCTGCCTTGTGCAGGCTAAAACAGAACCAGAAAATTCCATACTGGCCAAGGTAGGCTTACCAGTGAAGCTGAGTGATCTTCAGTGCCTTCTTTCCAGACCAGCTGGTAAGGTGTGTGGTTCTGTGTTGCAGGGTGTGGCCGAGACTGTGCATCATTTGCACAGCTCTGCAGCACCATTTCTTGGTGTGAGCATGTCCCCCCATGCTCCACCTATTCTTTCTGGCAGGCTGTGCTGGTTTTGGCTGAGGTAGGATTAAATTTCTTCCCGGTGGCTGTGTTTTGGATTTGTGCTGGACCCAGTGATGATAATACAGAGATGGTTTGGCTTGCACAGAGCCAAGGCCTTTCCTGCTTTTTGTGCTGCCATGCTGGTGAGGGGCCTGGGGGTGCCTGGGAGGGTGGGAGGAGACACAGCCAGGACAGGTGACCCCAACTGACTAAAGGGATACTCCAGACCATGTGGCATCATGTTCAGTGCAGAAAGGCAGGGAAAAAGCAGGATGGGGGGATGTTTGGAGTGATGGTGTTTGTCTTCCCAAGTTGCTGTTATGTGATGAAGCCCTGGTCTCCTGGGATGACTGAACACCTGCCTGCCCATTGGAAGCACTGAATTAATTCCTTGTTTTGTTTTACTTTTGTGAATAGCTTTTGCTTTCATTATTAATCTGCCTTTATTTCAACCCAGCTTTTGAGTGTGTTGAAATAAAGGCAGATTAATAATGAAAGCTGTGAGTTTTCCAGCTTTTACCCTTCTAATTGATCCTGCTGCTGGGGGAGTGAGAGACGGGCTGCAGGGGTCTTGGTGCCTGCCTGGGGGTAAATCATGGCACAGGCTGTGCTGGCTCACCTGACTTTACATCAGTGTGATTGACTCCATGATGGTGTTGAGGGAGCATCCTAAAATACAATGGTCCCGACAGGACTATCCTTTAAGGTTAGGATAATTTTCAGATGGCTGATGTAATTTATGCAGGAGTCCATGCTATCCTTGAGGCAAGGGAATAAAGGTGATGGAAACGTAGGCCTTGCCGTTGAAAGATGCTAGCCATTGATGAGTCCTACAGAAGTAGCTTTTTGCTTGGTTGAGAGAAGTATCAGGAAAAGTAGGATATTTACAGGGCTGATTCAACGGACATAGAAATAATCTTGTGAGAATTCCCAATTTTATAAAATATTATAAAATACCTGATTACCTGCAAAGAACAGTGTTAATGATTCATTATTTTTTATTATTAAAATAGCAAGAGAAAAACATAAACCACAATGAAGAAGGATTAAGGAGATAGAGTTGCCACAGAGGCTCAGGCAAAGATGCAAGAAGCTTCATATGCAAGATGCAAAGAAGCCTCTGGCAATGGCCCAGATCAGTCACCTGAGGAAAGGTACACAAATAGGACAGCTGTACTCTTCTCTTTCCCCAAATGTGAATATTGTGTCAGCTGCCTTCAATGCTCTTTCTCTTTCATGACTGCTCTCAGCTTTGCTCTGGATTTGTCTAACATTTACCACGCAGAAGATCCTTGCACCTTAAATATACCCTATATGAAAACCACATCAGTTTTTTCATTCTTAATGTACCATCTGCTAAATTCCCTTCCTAGTCATCAGACAATGTACCAAATGAAACTGCAAACCACTGGTTACTTCTCATTGCACTCACAAGTTCTTATTTCATATACACCATGTGAGCTGTCAGATTTCAGAAAAGGCTGAAAACATGACCCATATGTGTTGAATGTCTTCAGTGTAATAATGCATCTACTTTTGTCTTCAAGAGAAGAGGAGCTGCCACTAAGACAAAGAGACTGCAGAGCTCAATCAGGCCCCACATGTGATTGACTCATCCCTGGTGGACAAAAGCCAATATTAGGATTTTCCTGCTGCATAATAGGCTGTTCTAGTCAGAAAGATGAAGGAGAAAGATGGCACAGCTTTCCAGAATCTCCCTAAAGATGATACCAAAATGTCTGCCTGTACAATACTTTCTATTTATTTGCCAGTCTTCATTTTCATACACTGTAAAGAGCAGTGAGATAGCTGATAGACTGGTATCTAGACTTCAATAACTGCGACTAAAAACCTGACAACACACTGACACAACGATGATATTTCATGATGCTCACCACCATTTATTCAGAATTTCTGCAAACACAGGCACACGTCACTTTCTTCATCTGGAGTTGCTTCAATTTACTTAATAACTAGAGGAATTAGGAACTTTAGATATAATTAAACTGAGATTCTGGAGGACAAAATACCAACACCAAAAAAAACCAAGTTACCTTTGAACTCATCTGAACTGAGCTTCTGGCAGAAACAACAGATGATTTTATGTGAGATTATTTGTACTTTAGTCTCAGTTTCTGAGACGGCACAATTATCACAACACACACCAATATGTCAGATACATCCTGTTAAAGAGGGAAGAAACTGGAAGATAACCAGGATGATTAAAGTCAGAAGATTTGCACATATGTCTTATAGACACAGGAAATAACACAACAAAATGGAAGCCTCCAATATATCAGTCACTCAGTATCTCTGTTTATAAACCAATGAAGTTTGAGACATAAGGCCTGCTGATGTAATTTGTAGGAAGAATCAAAGGAGTTAAGAAAATAGTTAAAAACCCCATATAATTTCAACATGTACCTTTGCAGTGGCTTTGCATAGAAAACAAAAAGAAGCTGTTAAACCTGCTTACCTGAACTCCTTTCATTATTAGATTTTTTTTTCTGGTTTCCTCCAGAAAATAAGAACGGAGAACTGACATTTCCTTGTAAGAGGTGCAATTATTTTGAATTGATGGTGAAATCAACAGCATGTGTACAGGACCTACTGCCCTCAAAGTCCCTAAATGCTGCTTACTTAGGCAATTGTTCTAGGTTTGGCAATTAGGCATTTCTAAAACAAAACTTGTCAGGATATTGTATTCTGAACCAGCAGTTCCAATTAGCTTGGCAAGTACTAGTGACAGGTACTTTAGCATGAGGGTCCATGGAACAAGTTGTTCTTTTCCAGTAGCAGTTCCATGCTGTTTCCTATACAAATCATAGAAATATAGAAATTTCGCCACTGGTTAACAGAGGGGCTATGTATGTATATGTCAATCTGTCACTGTTTTCTTGGCAAGGATGGCCAGCTTCTGCAGAACTTCATCACAAGAGACATTCTGCAATGAGAGCAATGTACACTGTAGTATAGAGCACCAGTTGAAAATACATAGAGAAAAAATGACATATTCAGTACCTTGTACGGTTACAGCACGTAGTATAGAATGCTAAGAAAACACCTTATCTCAGTAAGCCTTGGCCGCAACTTAGGGAAAAAAAAAGAAGGAACCTTCTACCTGGAAAAACCTGTGTTATTGGAAATAATACAGCTTTATTGTATGGAGTCTGAAGGGTTTGCTATTTGAATAGACTACAATGCACACCTTAGTTATAGCAGCACCTTGCTCAGCACATTAATTTTCATCTTATAAAAAATAGATTTTGTCAATTGGGGAAATGGTGCATTTCTGATCAATTTGCACTGCCTGAATGATGTTATAAATGGCATGGTGGAAGTTTTCTCCTTTATGGTGACCAAGTGGGGAAATAGGAGCCTTTGCACTAGTGGAGCTTTAGATTTTTTATCAGACCCATTTTTTATCCTGACCCATTTCAATATAATTTCACTAAATATATCTTGTATAAAGTCTAGCGTTTCTGCTTCCCTTGATGGCTAGGCCAACTGTGATTCATGGGTCATAAATACATCTTTCACCTAGCTGATAGAACATGCTTCTATCAAAAACATGCATAGAATACATTGCTTTGTTGTGAAGAATTACTAATAATGTAATAATTATTACAGCACAAGATTCTTAGCACAAGTAGGTTTCTGTCCCATGGTCTGGGTATTTTCATGTCATTTAATTTCATAATCAGTCTCGTGTCTCCTCCAGCCAACAAAAAATGCTGTGACAAATAAATAAATCCTAGTCACTATGCCTAGATCCCTCTATAAGAAACTTGTGCAAAGGTGAGCTTTCCAGAGAGTTTATAAGACAACACAGACCTTAATCACCTAGGAGATGCAGCCTAGAGCTCAGAAGTTCATAATGAAGAGCATTTTGCCAAATGCACAAACTTGGACCAATGGAGTTGCAGTACTTCAGCAATACCAGTTGCAACAGTAAGTAATGGGTTGTACCAAATGACTCAACTTAGAAGTGATAACAGCTGTTGTTTTGGCATATTACTTGAAAGACAGAACATGGAGAAGTCTTGCTTCCTGAGCTATTTTGGTATCTGAGCCTGCTATGTGGTGAGAGACTGAACTCTGCAATGACGATGTGAGATTAGACACTGTGCTTAAATGCTCTGAAAGCACAAGGAAATGCACTTGGTTATAGGAAGCCAAAGAAGAAGGAGAATACTGTATATACCTGTGATATAAATTGTGCTGTCCCTGTTTGCTAATGTCAGTAAGATAATTTGCTATCTCTATGAGCTTTTCTCCATTTATCACCATTCAGTCTGGATGGATTTATGCATGCCTCTTACAGAACACCACACAACTGTGAGCACATCACATCTACTTGTAATCCATACTAAAAAGACCTCATGTCAGGAGAGCAATTACCCTTAAGAACTCAGGTTCTGCCAGAGGACAAAAGAGGAAAATGTAAGGACTATGTCACCCATCTTGTTAGACCTCCACTACCTTTCACAGTATGAGTTCATAGCTTCTCATAGGCCTGCAAGAATCAGTGTTTGTAACTTGTCCCTTCTGCTGCCAGGAATGGGTGAATAGGTCATGCAACTTCTTTTCTACATTCCGATTCCAATCAGATCGGTATTGTTTCAGTACCATTTTGAGGATAGTATTGATCTGAGATATTTTATCAGGAAAATAACTAATGAGGAAAGCCCAGCTAATGACCATTAGGACCAGCCTTCTAAGTCCATTTGTGACCAGAAAACCAAACCATTGTTTATGTGGGGAACTGCCAATGCATATGAGAGTTTCTCTGACTATCAATCTGCAAATCTGTGAGGAAGAATAAAAGACAGTAATGAGTTGCAGAAATATTCAAGATAACATAGTACTGCCTGCTATTGAAGCAACAGCAACAGAGAAACTGTTCCCAATTGCCATAGTAATAATTCACCAAGAATATGACTTCAACAAACACATAAACTTGTAGTGCTGCTTCATGGTCAGTGAACTTGGGATTTTCTGAATTAATTAAATTGCAGAAAAAAAGCATAGTCTCAGGGAAAATTCTGCCTCTTGTTGCTGAAAATACATTTGGCATGGTAGGAGAAGCATTATAGTGTGTCTAGATTGTAAACATTATTCATTGTGAATACTAAATGGAAATTGAAGCTAATATTCATTCCAGGGTTGTTCCATCTACAAGCACCAAATTCATATCAATGGGAAAAACAGTACTGTAGTGGCAAATTGCATTATTTTTCTCTGATCTGGATTAATACAGTCTTGTAGTTTTAGCGAATTTTAACTGTTAAATGGCTTTTTAGATAAGAAGAGTTAAATGCAAAGAACAATTAAGTATGGAATAAGTATTTTTTCTCACAAACAGCTTTTGAATTTCTAATTCTGATGTTTCTTTGATTCAAAAACTCCCAAATGTTCCTTGGGTACCAGGTAAATATTTAAAAGAAGTAATACAGTGTTTATATGATGTGGATGATCTCTGATACTGTTGCTTAATTAAATAGTAGGGTTTACTGAGGCACAGCCCAAGGCACAAAGCTTTGTTTGATTTAGAATCTGGCTATCAGACAGTCATCCGGGTGTGGAAAAATGTTCTTAAACTAAGCCATCTTTCATTAGTTGAGAGGCATTAACCTTACCTGTGGTAAGGTATATCAGAGAGAGACCCTAGAGTCTAAAAACTCATTTTGTTTTAGTGACAGAACTAGAAAGAATTTACCTAAGGGTTTTCTGCTGGATTTGTGCATGAATCCTATTTACATTCTTATAGTTTCTGAATAGGTTCTGAAGAAAGTGTAAGCTGTGTGTTTCATAAGAGTAAAGTTTCATATAGTATCTATCACTGAAGTGCTATGTAGCTGGAGTATTTTGATACTGCCCAAAGGATATCCATGCTATATTACAATGCTACAACCAGAGCTAAAGAATTCAGATTTGCTAGGCAGCACTGTAGAAAACTAGGCACTAGGCACAGCTGCAAGATGACCTTCTACTATGTACTTCCTAATGTGATACACAACATATTATTGATCCAAGCCTAAACCAAAACAAATTAATAACTTATAAATTGATATATTTTTGCTGCAAAGTCTTTCATGACCTTTGGCTCTTATGTAAGAATAGTTACATTTTCTAATTAAATATGAAATATAAATACTAGTAATATTACTTGGATTTTGCAGTGTACGCTGACATCATGACTGTAAGTGAATTTTATTTACAGCCTACTAGAGATTAGATCTTTCTCATACTTGACTCTGAAGATTTTTTAAGCTAAGTAGGGCCAGATTAGGTCAGATTCAGAAGCAATTTAGAGGTGCTATGAAAATTTAGATATTCTGTTTGAATGTCTCAATGCTAAAGATTTGGTCTCACTTTTATCCAAGTATTTCAATTAAGCTGAACTGTGAGTATGTATAGACACTTCAAAAGGACTTTTCCCAACATCTGAAAGTTGAGTAGAAAAAGCAGTTGACATATAAGCACAGTATTTCTCCACTAGTATTAAAAGGTTCTGCTAACATTACTTGGTTAGAAGTAACTCAGTGCAATTTCAAACACATGACTTCAGACTCCTCTAGAAATCCCAGTTACAAGTGTAGTTGATTTATGGAAGTGGATACAGTGGACACACAGCAAGACTTTGGTACATAAGCACGATGAATACCGGATTAGTAGGTGTGGCAATAAACAATTTTTCATTTGCCAGAAGCAGAAGAAAGGGCAACACTGTCTTGTCTTGTGTTCACAACCTGGCCCAGTTTTCTGTAGGCCACTGCAATACTGGGGCAATGCACTGAGTGGCTGGTGTAAGCCTTGGGGCCTCCATCCATCCATTCTTCCATCCACAGAAATCCTCTTTACTAGCAATCCCCTTCAACAGCAACACACCTTCCCTGTGAAGACCATGTCAGAGGTTAAGTTGGTACAAATGGGTGTTGCACTAAGCTCAGTAATGACTCCTTAGAGATCAGCCCTTTTCGCAACTTGTGTGTGAGAACTGGCTAAGTTCCCCCTTCTTTCATTCCTCTACAGTTTGCCCACTGTGGGTTAGCAATGCTTTTGCAAAGGAAATGATTTTTTTTTTTGCTCTGGAAAGGTAACAAAAGAAGCTGCCTTGGTTTTCTCAGCATCAGATGAGGTAAACACAGTTAGACAGTGCACTACTTAGGTGCTGCATGGATGTGAAACAGCTCAAATGCACCTGTTGAGTGTGGATCAGATAAACACATCATGGACTGAATCATTACTGCCATTGCAACTGTTAAGAGGACTTATACAGCAGGTGGAATGCTTGGAATTGCTAAATGAAGGTTACATCATTCAAAGGTAACATTCAATCTCTCTAGTGCATTTTTTAAAGGAATGTTAGGCTCACTTCTAAGAGCTTCTTTGATAGTACTGGTAAGACTCTGATTAACCAAGCTCTTTGTAGACAGACTCAATAGTTTGCAGCCATGCAATGGTTATTACAGATATTAAGAGTTGCTGATAAAAATCTTAAGTGAAGAATTAATTCCTGCCAAGTTACTCATCTAAGGCTATGTCATTTACACTTATTTCAAGGTAACAGTCATGTGCACACCTAAACACATTGCAAATGTTGATTTCCTGATACTCTAAACAGCCTGAGAAATACTTATTTTATGATTACTTTTACCAGGTAAACATTAGAAATGCTACTGGTGGCCTTCTTATGTCAAAAGATCTTGTCTTTCCTTTCCTGTCCTATCCTACACTACTCTTAAAAGTGCTATCTTTAAGAATGAACAAGGAGCTTTCATTCCATAAGATGTGCTCAAGAATATTTATCACCTATATAGTCCCTAACATGGACAATTAAGAATGCCCAGATTCAGCTGAATGCATAGATGAATATACAACTTTAAACAATCAAATAAATGAGGGTACATTTAGGAAAGTATTTGAAGTGAGATGTATTTTATTTATAATAAACTCCAATAAAAGCATTCAAATACCTAAGGCAAATAACTTGTTTAAGGATTTTGCTGAAGCAGAGTCTTTAGGAGAAATACAGATTTGAAAGATCAATACAGTCATCTATGAAGAACTGACTGTGGAGTGCTAGGATGATTTTTTTTTCTTTAATTGGTTTATATTTTAAATGGTTATTTTTTTTTCCCAAACTTGTGCTTTTAATGGGTAAAAGTCTCATCCCACGTATGTTTTACTCAGTAGCAACACTGGTTTATCTTCTATCTCTTCTGTCTCCCCCATACACCTTGACCTTCACCTCAACTTCAGAAATATCTACATTATGAAGAAGGCTTTGAGAGAAACAGGAGTTTAAAAACCTTGATCATTTAATTTATCCAGTTTTGAGGTTAATGACATAAGTAGCTACAACAACACAAATGTGAATGATCAGCTTCAGGAGGGGGGCAGAAAATAATAGGTTGCTTTGAAACATATCTCATGGTTACAGGCTGAATTTGAATAAAAAATTTATGAACTCAGAAGTTGTCCACATCACTTAAGATACATAAAAGTGTGTGTGTGTGCATTTCTACTGCTTAGGTGTACAAATGATTGGTTTATATGCAAATTAAATTACATGCTGACTATTTTCATGCTGACTGCGTATTTCTTTTTAAAAATGGTGCCTCAAGAATGGTTCTTTACTGCAAAGGTACTGGAAGAACATATTGCAAGAAAAGTAAGGGTGAAAGTTTGTTTCTTTCAAATCCAAACAACTTAATGTACAAATTAAAGGGGTACTGCATTTGCTGCCAGTAATTTAAATTCAAGATTTTCTTAAAAGTGACATTAGTGTTTTACTTCAGCAACCATGAATTGTGCACCTGAAATTTAGGGCTGAACCCTGGTTCATAGAAAGGTGTCTTGGTGCTCTTTTGACTTAGTAAGGGGAAAAAGCTTTCCTTGGACTGACACACTGCTAACTGACAGAGAACTATGACCATAATACTCCAACATGCATTGAGTTTCAGGGAGAAAACCAGATTTTTTTCCCAGCTGATACACGGAAAGAATGCGGAGTAGTAACCTGTCCTGCTGTGCCCTGCTACCCATTGTTTAGAGGTGCTCGAAGGCTGAGAAAAAAATAATCAATTATTTAGATGATGCACAAGCTGAAAAAGCAACACCCCTTGCATATTTGTTAGAGGCTCAAGGACTATTTGGGTAAAGGCTGTAGTGGTGTTTAGATATTGTGTTCTTTGCACAGCTTAGACTGGTTGGTCATGAATGACGCTGCATAAAACTGCAATAAAGGAAAATAGGACAGATGGTTTACAGTTCCACTCACACTGTGTCACCCTGACTCCTCTAAAATAATATTATTGGAGACAGAAATGGTCTATCTATGTAGTTCAATGAAGGAACTTCTCAATGTTATCTGAGAACATCAAATCTTGTAAAAATTTATGTAGGAATTGGAAAATGTCTGTGGTTTTTAAGCATGCCCAGGACACCTAACATTGTTAAAAAAAACAGAATATGTATGCTTGGTTACTTTATATCTCAAAATAACCATTTGAGCCTAAATTGACAAAAATCTAGGGGGAGGAAAGAAGCAATTAAAGCTGCAGAAAGAATTAAGTTGGCTGTGATTATTGTAGGGGGTTGCTATTTTCTTCCTTTCGAAGAAGGATTGAGATCAGCTGTAAGTTGTGTCATTATCTCCAATTCTTTTAAGAGCAGCATGGTGAAAAGCTGCCAAAGCATTTAAAATTAATTCAATCAGGCTAAGAGGAGTATGTCAAACTGACTTCTTTGCCTGAAAATTACAGAATTATCTATAGTTAAAATTAGCTTCTAATCATCCTGGAGAGGGAGAAGACGGGCCCCTAAAAACCACTGTATGCTGTGATGAGTCTGTGATGTAGGCTTGATGGCCCATCAGCAGGACTTGCAAAGTCAGTTGCTGTTGGTAGAGCTGTTGAGGTGTATGCATGATGCACATGTGATTCCCACTGCAAAATGAAGGAGGTGATAATAGTAACTGTAAACTATGAATAGCAGGTTAGTATTATGAAAAAAGATAAACCCATCTAGATACTGAGTTTTGTTCTCATTTCTCTTAAAAAATCAGCACAGCATAGCCTACTTAGCTCTTGTGAAAGTAAAATTAACTTTTTGACTTACTAATACTGGCTAGAAATGCCAATAAAATTTCTCTTAGCAAATTTGTTTTCGGCCACATCTATCTTCTGGTTACTGTCCTTCAGCACAGGGACCATTACAGTCAATTACACTGTTATCTGATTCAAACATGTGGACAGCTCAGTCAATGACTTTAATTACTTTCTCATCAAAGCCATGTTGGACAGTCTCTGAAATTCCTTCTTTGCCTCCTAGGACATTGTAAAAGACAAATGATTTTTGCATTCTCTTCATCGAACATGACAGGAAATCTTATAGTTTAGTTATCTCAAATCAAGTTCTACCAAGAGAAAGGAACTATACCTGGATTGTCAATGAGCTCATATCCTTTCAAATCTGGCAGGCATTGTATACCTTTAGCTTCATGGTTTATTTTCAAAAACAATAGGCAAAAATACTCATATTGAAGTCTGAAATCAATATATATGAACAGAATCCTTTTCTTAAATTATTCCCTTCACAATGCAAAAATGTTTTGAAGTGTTTTCCTCTGGAATGAAGGTTCACAACATCCTGTGCTTATGAGCAAATCAGCTGTGCTCTGCTTCAGCCTTGTCAGAACTACTGGATGAGGCATACATGCTTTTTCATACTGAGTAGGCCTTCTGGTCCTTGCTGTAATTGCCAAGATACTTCTCTGCAGTTATTTTCTAGCTTGCTCTAGAAATTCAAAGCATTACATCAACAAAGACAAAAAAACCCCAAACTCTCAAACTGTTTCTGTATTACTTTGAATGTGCAATTTACTTAATAATACTTAAGTACTTCTTATTGTTACTAAAGTCCATGGACACATGGATAAAGAGAGAAACAGGATGCAATTACTGGGCGTTCATATCATCAACAAAAGGATATTGCATTATTGTAGAAAGCAGGGCAAATACCTATAGCAGATGCATCTCACAAAACTACTGAAGTTATTAGTTATTAGTTATGGCCCCCAAGGGGCCATAATTAAAACTTTTTAACCAAGATCACTTATTTCTACAGAAGGTGTATTTGAAATGTCACTCATTTCTGTTATATAGTTACTGCTGCCAGTCCATGCAACTAAAAGTGACATTTGAGACAGTGTTTGAATAAAAATAATCATGGTCTTTGACTGAATAAAATTCTATGAAATTATAGTCTAAATACTGTTGCCTTTAGAAAAAACAAAACTGCAGCTGTTCATTTCATGAAAAACAGATTTAGACACGTGCAATCAGGGCGAGAACTGCTCAGAGATGTGATAGCTCTCTGATTGCAAAAGAGACAATTACTCCTACAAGGTTTCTAGAATCAATGAGGGACCTAGGTGACCTAGTCAAACTCCTGCTCAGAGCAGCATCAACACTGAGTACAAGCCAAGAGATTCAAGTCTTTTGATAATCTCCAAGGAGGAAAGGTTCACAACCTCTCTGAAAAATCTGATCCATGATTAATTGTCTTCTTGATGAACTTTTTGTTCCCTCTTACATACAGCCAGAACACCTCTTGTTTCAATTGATGATCACTGATTTCCATACTCGTGTTGTGCAACACAGAGGAGAGCCTGTCAACAGGAGGGAACAATATTTCCTACATTTTCCCTAAGTATGTCTCCTACTGGCCACTGTCAGCAATAAATTTTTGGTCTTAACATGACCTTCAGTTTCATCAGGTGCAGTGCCTCAGGTTCCTATGACAGAACCTCCATCTCTTTTCTACATAGATCACTGAATATTAATTACTACTTTTTAACACTTCTGCTGAGCTAATGACTAGTGTATACAAAAGCAAAGGAAAATAAAGGGTCTGATCTACAAATATTACAAAAGATGTTTGTCATTAAATGCCTTGCATGTAATCTAGAAAACTGGATTGATTTTCTTGAGAAAACAACATATGGGAATGATAATTTAACAACAGAACCTAGTGAATTACAGAGCAGGGATGAGGAATGGGAAAGAACACTGAGAAAGAGCATGCAAAAAACCATGTAGGTGCCAAACTTGCATTTGTTAGCAAATATGCCACTATGATTCTGAATTGGAAAGTCACATCTCCCACTGCTGTAGCATTTTTGCACCTCTGTCCTTATATAAATTTGCAAGAAGAAGAAATTACAAGTGGCACAATGGACATGAGGGTGCATGATTGCAACCACCCCCACTCTGGGAGGCACCCAGGCACTGCTGAAAGAAACAACAGGTTTAGACCTGAAGGAGTGCAGTTTGGAGGTGATGCTGAAGCTGTTGCAACAAGTGACCTGACTAGTTTATTAGCATGGGACAGAAGCATGTGTACCATAAAGAATAATACTGTGGAGTGCTATCACATGACAAGACTGATCAATAGGATTGAAGCACAACTACTATCAGGCATTAAAGCATTTGTATTGAGTTTATGACCTGAGCATGCTCTCTTGATCTCTTCAGAGAGTTCACATAGACTAGCAGAGTGAGCTCAAACATACCATTTAAATATGTCATATTAATTTATGAGTTTATTTTGCATATAGAGGCACATGGAACACTGGGATTTCTATGCTAAAGCTTAAGGAGACAGTGATACATGCACTGCCTTCTGCCCAGTACACTTTTGTAACCTTTGCCTTCATCTCCTTAGTACTTGGAATTCTTAGCTGTAGGCTGTAAAACCTGTTAAGAAACTAATTTACTTTAGGGTAGTGTTTGTAGAGGGAAATGATAACTTGATACACAACAATACCACTTCTATCCTCAGAGCATCATGCTTCCAATGATATTTGAAATTCATTTAGACAAGAAATGCCATTCTTAGAACTGTCATCCTCATAGGCTCTATCACACCTACAGTAGCAGTCTTCAACTGGCACTTCCAAAAAAGAAAAAAAAAGATTTGAAGCACATGTTATGCAGAAAAAGTTTCTGGAATTTACTTGAATTAAAAGAGAGCCAAAATCTAATCCCAAGTAATTTTTCATTGTAAACACAAAGTAACTCTCATATACTCATTAGAAGCACAAAGCATGACAGATCTTTTGCTCTTTTTAATTATAATTTCTTAGGTTTTAACACATTTTAGGCTTGGTTTATAAAACAAACAGTGGTGAGAATTTGGTTTCTCTAGTTTCTTATTGAGGTAGTGCATGGAAGAACATATCTTTGGGCACTTACAAAAATCCATAATCATTAAAGCACTGCAAGTAGGATATGGGAAATTTGTACAGACTTTGGTTGTGCCGTGGACTTCTTCTCTCACTCTGGACAAATGTTTAGAAAAATCTAAAACTTTCTCCTCCAAACTTTGTCAGTTTGCATACTAATTTCACTTGAGAAGAAACAATAACCTATCAAATGAAGGCAGAGTACAATGACAGACCAAGAGAAATGCAAATCCTACTCTGTTTACTGTAACTGCAGGCAGTAGACTAGCAATGGTGCCAGTCAGTTAAAATATTAATTGCTGCAAGTATGTAATTTTCTCCCTGAATACACAAATATTTTGTCTAGGAAGCTGTAGAAAATTTTTACAAGCCCACAGATAAGAAAGCTTCTTATGCATTTTTGTGTGGTATAAGGGATTATAAATTTTAACATTTAGTGTATGCCACTAGTTCATACATTAAGTGGTGCCATTTAGACTGGTTTAAGAAATTGCCACCCTCCCTGCCTTGAATTGGTTTACACCTCCACACCTCCCCTAGTGTGTCACAGCATATCTGAAATCATGGCTCTGCAGCAAATCAGTTATGTCATCCAGCCAAAATTGTTTTTGTCCATGTTATTCTTCAGCAGGATTATCTCTGCACAAAGAGAGAGTGAGGCTTGGATGGCTGGGCCCAGAGGCTGATGCTTAATGGTTTGTATTCTGTCTGGAGGCTGGTGAGAAGCAGAGAATCAGAGGAGTCTGTCCTGGGACCTTTGTATCTTTGTCCATCACGTGGAGGATGCAACTGCTCACTCATCAGATCAGCTGATGGCACCAAACTGAGGGGCCAGCCAATATGCTCCAAGGCAGAGCTGCTTCCTGGACAGGCTGGAGGAACAGGGTAACAGGAAACACATGAAATTCATATGTATAAGAGCAGCATATTCCTGCCCCCGAAAAGGAAGACTGGCTGGCAGCAATGCAGACTGGGGAGAGACTGGCGGAGGAGTAGCTCCAATGAAGAGGCCCAGAGGACCATGGCAGACATAAGTGGGACAAAAAACCCCACATTTCCAGGTTGAATGGCATCCTGAGAGTGTCATTAGAAGCACAGCCTGTAAATTGAGGAAGCTGGTGGCTCCATTTATGCAGCACCTGTTAGGCCACACGTACATATATATATATACACACACACACACACACACATATATATATATATATATACACACACACACACACACACACATATGTACAGACACATACACATACATGTACAGTTTGGAGCCCCAGTTAAAGATGCCTTGATCAACTGGACTGACTTCAACAGAAGTTAGATAGCCAGGGGCTGAACCCCTTACCATGTGAGAAGATGCTGCAGGACCAGGGCTTGTTCAGCCTGGAGAACCTATGAGATCATCAATAAGATGGAGCCAGGTTCTTCACAGAAGTGCAAGGGGGAAGGATGAAGGCAAGGATGTTAAGTTGAAACACAGGAGTTTCAAACTGAACAGAACTAAAAACTTTTTTCCCCATGAGGACAGTAAGACAATGACACAGGCTGCCCAGGGTGGTTTTACAGTCTCCACCTTCAGAAATGTTCAATATCTGACTGGATAAAGCCTTCAGCATCCTGGTGTGACCATATGGCTACTACTGTTTTGAGCAGAGGTCACTTCCAACCCCAGTGACTTTGTGATTTGCATGAAAGTCAGGGAATGCTTGAACTGGCTCGGCTATGGATGAAACAGATATGGAAGTCTGTTATTTATCTCCAGAATCACGCAGTTGGGGTATATTATGTCAGCAAATGAAAGACAATACTTTCAAACCTTAAAAACACACGAAAGAGAAGTACCATGGTATTACACTCTTTTCATTAACAACTACCAGATAGGCAATGCAAGGAACTTTATTACTAGAGATTGTGTTCATCCCTCTTCATATATACAGTCTATATTTTTGTGTATTTATATCTGTGAGTATGCAAAGATATCAGTGCTTGAGAGGTTTATCCTATGCAAAAATTACTCTGTGCAGAGTGTTTGCTATGGTGTTGCTTACATTTCTTAGCTGACACCACAGTGAGAAGAGTTAAATATTTTAGAAGCTTTTAGAGGGCCAGAACTGGTAATAAGGGTGTGGAGAGATCCAGATTATGCATCCCTGATTATATGAAATTAGACAGTCGATGAAGCTGATCTCTATAGACACACTTGTGCAGTACTACACGTGCATATGACTATCTTGGATATATTAGGAAATAATTGGCTTGTTGTGCTTGTGTGCATTGTATTTCAAGAGATGGATAAAATGCTGGATTTAAGAGAAAAATAAATATCAATCCTTCCCAATTTTAACAGACTCTCCCATGATGCTTGAGATATGAATTACCAGTGTTCCTTTTCCATTGTACTGTAAGGCAGGCATGCTTCATCCTCAACTTCTCACATAAAGAAAGAGATGCACTGAAATTGAATGGCTTGCCCAGGATCATGTTAAATCTCTGATGACATCACAGAGAAAACCTGTGTATTAAGGACAGCATGTCCTGTGTCTTTCTAAGCTTATCTTCACTCATATTTTTCTGCTAAATAAGAAAGTGACAGGCTCAGAGAAGCTGTTTTTTGGTTTTTTTTTTGGTTTTTTTTACCTGCATGTGAAGTTGTTTTTTTACCTGCATTTGAACTACCAGCAATTACAACTTCATTTAGTTATTCATTCAGTTATTCCTTAAAACACTGTTATTCCTGTCTGTGCACAAACATGAGTGTCAGCTTCACCTTGGTATTCAGCATCTGCAATTGGAATGGAGCCTCTGTGAAAGATGCTGATATCTATCAGATGGTATCTGTAATTCAGCTTTATATGAGCAGAAAAGGAGATCTTGGGAAAGGAAGAACAGGGAAAAAAAAAAGAAACAGAAAGAAAGGGAACACCTTTTTGTGTTATTATAGCTGCAATTTCCAAGTTGTAATAGAAAAACTAAAATGTGAAAAGGAAAGATTAATATTAACAGTCACACCAGGCCACACAAAGTTCAGCCAAATCAGGACTGTAAACTTACTGGAGACAAACTTATGCTTCGTATAACAAAGTGAAAATTTTTTTGTATGGTTTACTGCATCTCCTAAAGTAAAGCCAAAACAAAGTACACTCAAAATACTGTACTTCATGATAACATGGAAAGGACATCATCAACAAGTTTTATGACACTTTTTTTGCCTGGCTATTGCAAAACACCTTCAAAACTCATTCTGAAACTGATGCACAGATTTTACCATGTACACCACCGCAGAAACAGCTATTACTATTTGTTCATTTAATGCATTTAAACTGTCATAACTTCTTTTTAAGATGCTATATTTGGGACTTTAAACATTTCTCACTTGATTTTTTACCCAACTTAATAGAGAAGCTGGAACATTAATAATAAAGAAAGGAATCAAAGATTTACTTTTCTTCATTCTCACCAAGGCTAAGTAAAAGTATTTAGACAATGTATTTTCAAGTGAAACAGACTATCATGTAGATACTTCTGTACCAAGCTGGAACTAAAGTATTTGTATTAAAAGAAGATTCAAATCTACTTGGCAGAATTGTTCTTACTACATTAAGAGATTATTCATAGATAATACGTATTCAGAGAGCCAGATAGCAATATATTATGGTATGAATAAATACCACCTAAGAATCTGGCAAACTATAAAGATTTCTCAATCAATAAAAAACAAATGTGGAAGCCTAATTTAATGGAGAAATAGGTATGTAACTATCTCTCTCCCCCCCCCCTTTTTTTTTTTTTCTTCCTGTGGCTATACTTTGCTCACTTTATGTCATTTTTGGAAAGTATAGCCAGTTTAGCCTGCCTTCCTATGAAAGTCTCTCATATCCTTTCAATAAAGTAACACAGGAGAAAAATCACATCTTTATCTGTGTTCAGAGAGTGGGTGGTCACAATGTGCCTTTGCCTTAGGTCTGATATTTCTTACATACCTACTCTGTGTCTTAACTTTTCCCATTTGGAGGCACTGACTACCTTCACTCTTCTGGGTAAAGCAATGTCTTCTTGCAATGGTGAGGACACTGACATTGATTCTCATCAAGCTTTAATTTAAAGAGGACAAAAGTAATCAAAACATTATGTGCACACTTGTCTGCCCTCAGCTCCACAGTTCATCATAATTCCAAAACATTTAATTTGTGTTTTCATCTGAGAATAGGCCTTTTGGCAAATGACAAGTTTGTGTTTTTTTGAGGTTTGCCCTACAGGACATGGTAGACAGGAAACAGAGATTAAATAAAAATATCATTAAAAAAATCCTAAGTACATCAGTCGCCTAGAAACTTTGCTGTCACTACTTTTCAAAGGTGACCCACCATAACCCTGCAGCGGGTGTCAAATGCTACCAAAAACACAGGAAGTTCATTTATTTTTGTCTGCTGTGTGAGGGGAAAGTGTGGAACAGGGAAAATTTGTCCTTTCTGAAGAGCAAAAGACCAGCAAAGTCATAGAAACCTGAGGAAATCCAGTAGCAAGGCAGTGCTCCAAGGCTGACATACAACTTACTGCAATACATTCCTCATCAGTTTAAGGTACATTGAGAAGAAATGAGTGGAGCTATCATATGTGAAGGGGTACAAAACTCTCCTTTACCCCACAATGACCTCACCTGACTTCTGCTAAGGCCAGCACCAACCCAACCCATTTCTGTGCACCTGGTATTCAACTGAGAGTGATTATTTGTGTTTAGAAAGGGTGGGAATGTCTGAAAGATCAGCTGTTCTGCATCTTGGTGCCTCATCTCCTAATCTGGGAATAAAGCTAGTTTTGACTGGGGCCGTTCAGTAAGAATAAATGTGAAATGTGGTATTAAACACCATGATTTGTAGTCCCCCAAAATGAAGCAGCGTGATTTTATGCATTAACCACACTGCTAAAGCATTACAGTCAGGTTCAGAACAGATCCTTCCAGCCTACTCAGGAACAGGGACTTGCCCGGGAGGCAGAGGGCCTCCAGCAGGTACCCTGTGCTGAGCTGCCTCCCACCATTGCTTGCAGACAAGTTTTCTTCACAAAAAACCAACATCACCGTCACAAGGGTGACCAAAGCGAGGTCAAGCTCATTATCTGTGGTGGAGTAACAACAGTTGTTAGGAAAACACAAGTAGCACTGAGGTGATGGCTGCCTTGTGAGGGGCAAGAAAAGATAAAGATGATTAGAAACCACTTGTAGCTCTTTCTCAGGCTGGTCTCAAACTGTTTCCTCTTTGCTCTTCAACCCTCACCCAGGCACCAGTAAAACTGATTTTTTTTTAAGCTACTCATAGTTTCAAAGGGATCACATGTTGATGTCAGGAAAAAGATAACTATCACTGAGGGTTCAAGAAGGAGAATGGTAGGGCAACTAAAGAAGGTAAAGTGGTTACAGAGATTAGTGCATGAACATTTCAAATCTCAAAATAAATTTGACACAAGGATGATACCTATTTTGAAAACCAAATTACAATTTTCAAAAGAAGGCTCTGGCCTGAACTTATTTTGAACACTTAAAAATGCCCCCTCTGAGATCATTTGAGTTTAAGACAAATACAAAACAAAAGAACAAATTGCTGTTCCTTGGTCTTGGTCTGATTTTCCAAAAGTTACCACACTATTTTAAATTCATGAACTCTTTAGGCATTATTTAATGGCTAAAGTACAGAGAATTAAAGAAATGCAGTGCAGAAATTACATGCATCCACAACCTGCACCATTTCTCCTTTATAAATATGGGCAAAGAATTGCTGTCATTTCAATTAAATTTGTGTATGTCAGTAGAAAACTGAGGGTGAATGCCTGTTGGATCACAGGACTGGATAAAAATAGATTTATTTAGTCACTGGTACAATTAATCATGTGTGTGTGTGTATATATATATAGATACATTGACAAACTATTTAAAGATTTAAAACTTCAGTAGATATGCATGCACTTCAATACAGCATATCTGATGTTAACAAGAAAAAGGGTCACAGTAATTAGTAGCCCAAGTGTAAAACACACTTACTGTTGTGTGGCTGATGAGACCACTGAAAATCAGATGTTTTAGGTGAGAGGCTGCCAGCCTGGCTGTTGGGTGAGGGTGGAAGGTTGCACACAGGCACACTCTCTGGGGAATGATCTGAGTCTGGCTTTTCTGCTGCCCCCATCATGTGTCCCACCACCAAGGAAGCAGGTGAGGAGGATTCTTCCCATCGTTCTTTCCTTCTCCTGGGCTCAGACTCCCTCTCCTGGCTTCCAGCACCACTGCACCTTCTAGCACCCCCTGTCCAGAGATTAAATGTGCCTTCAGTGTCACTGTCCCCTGCAGAAACGTGGTTCAGTTTCCCAGGGCTCCATCACAGCCCCTAGTTGTATCAATATGGACCTGCCTTTTTCTGTTTTCCCATGTGTTACCTCTAGCATAGAGCTATCCAACAGAGATGTCACCAGAACAAGGGGACAGTTCACAGGATGGGGATCTGAAGGGCTTTTGGCTTCCAAGGTGGCTGTTGCTCAGACTGGCTGGGCATCACTTTGCTTTTGGAAGCTGGTGAATGATTGTCTTTGCAGCAGCAGTATAGTTTTCCCCCCTTTGCTTCACTTACTAAGCTGTCTTTTTTCAGCTGTCAGGAGTTTTCTTGGGTTTACTCCCCCTGTTCTCTTCCCTGTACTCCTGGAGGAGGGAAGAGGAGTAAATGGTTGTGTGGGTACTTGGCTGCTGGCCAGGGTCAACCCACTACACTAGGATTTTACCCCAACTGTGTGAAATTTTTATCAAAGTGTAAGGAACGTTATGCATGTTTTTCTGTCATGCATAGAAACACAAGAGATATATATTTAAAATATGATTTTGTTAATTAAAAAGAAAAAAAGAGGGATGATTTAATTGCCAGCTTGATTGTAAATTTTAACATTGAAATGTACTTTTAACCAAAGTTGTCTTTAATTATATCCCAAAGTTTAAATGTGCAGAAAACTGCAGAAAAGCTCTATAAAACTAACCAACCTTTTACCTTTATGGTTGTAACACTAATCAGCATAGCCAGCTTATTTTGATGACTGCATAGAAAGATCTTGCTGTAAACAATCTGAAGTAATTTTTTTCAACAGAGACAAAAAACCCCTCTAATTTCTAAAGACACTGATAAGTTTTCACTCCAGTTCCTACTTGCTATAAAGACTCATGCATAAAAGAGAGAAAATGAATGTCCTTCCTCAGCGAATAATTTTACTTCTCAGACTTACTTATTGGCATATTTATTGGAGTGGGCACAGTATCATTGTCTTTTAATAATCTTTGTGAAATTAAGTTTGTATGTAATATACTTTTGCTCAATTATGTCCTTAATTTACAACTATTCTACTAATATTATATTCTATTTCTGCAATCCTGTTTTGGTGATGACTTCTGGAACCAGGCTGGGTTTCAGCATCTCCATGATGTGGTAGGAATAGCAGCAAGCCATGTCCCAGAGAGTAAATAAGGAAAGCTAAAAAACCTTTAGAAAAGGAAATTAAATTTCTCTATTACTGCAATGAAAGAATTTTATGACCAATATTTTGATCTTAAACAAGCTGTATTGGCATAGAAACCAACCAACTTTTCAATTCAGGAAAAATTGCATGGGAAAAATGTAAAGAAATGCCATAGATTTCCATACATTATATTGTATTATAAAAGTAAATAGTCTTCAGAAATTTCCTTTTTCAATCTCAAATTAGCTATTCAATTAATTTTTTATGGTTTCCTGCATGGAAGTTTATTTTAACACAACACTTTCTTTTGGATGTGCCTTTCCACAAAGAAGTTCTTCTCCCTAACATGTGAAGTCCTGATGGTGGCACTGGACACCTGGACACCTGCTCATCCATCCCTGGTGCAGCAGTCCTGTTGCTCTCTGCCCACCATGTAAGTAAATCCAACCTCTGCCTCCCAGGGTCCTTTGAGCAGGAGCTTGAACATGCTGTTTTTGAAACAGAGAGGGAAATATTACTGGTGTGGCCTGGAAAGATCCCAGAAACCAGATAAGTTTCCTCCTAGCCTTCTAAAAGGTACAGGAACAAGGGCTGTCTTGGCAAAGATCTCTTTTTCCTCATCCAACACAACATTCTTTCCTTCTCCCACACTCTAGATCTTTTATTAAAAGTTTATGCAGACTTATGGCAATCTGATAGGTTTTCTGCATAAAGGATTTTCATAAATAGAAGGTTTGGTGGGGAATCTTTTTCATGTATATAAATAACTGAGGGGAGAGTGTGAAAAAATGGAACCAGACTCTTAGTGATGTTCAGGAGAAGAGTCAATGAGCACAAACTGAAACACAGGATGTTCCCTCTGTAAGCAAACACTTTTTTTTTTTTTTACTGTGGAAAAAAAATTCAGTAGCTAACAGGTCGTACAGAGAGGCTGTTGTCTCCATACTGGGACATACCCAAAAACTGTCTGAAAATGGTTCAGGTCTGTCAGTTATGGCCCTGCTTTGAGTGAGAGGGTTTGACTAAATTATCACCAGAATTTTCCTTCATCTTAATCTAATCTATGATTTTGTGATCTTTCCTCCCACCATTGTGGGAGGAAATCTGGGGCCATTGGTTTTCATTCAGTTTTGCACCCAGCTATCCAAGGCACATCAATCTGCACACATAGATTTACAAACCCCATAAGGGATTTATGCAGGTTTGTGTATCTGTAGTGGATGTTCCTCTGCTTGGTTCTGGACCCTTTTCTCCTCTCCTGGATGGTGCACTGTAACATAATATTGCACTACTAGAAATAGCAGGACTCCTCTCTTGGCCTGACTTGTGTTCAGTTATTGCTTTCCACATCTCAGGAGGCATTTTAACCCTGTCTACATGACTGGTATCAGTAAGGGATCTTGTACTACCCTGTACACAGTAGATCCAGTGGCTCATTGTAGCTGGTTTGTGCCTGAATTCAATGAATGAAATGAAGCTCTTTGACCAGAAGTACTTCAGCCTCCTGTCAGTGTTCAGATGCATTTTTGATTCTCTTTGTATTGTTGTGCTTGGTCCCTACAGAGCTGGGTCAGCTGCAGCTGAGCAGCTGTTCTACTTGATGTTGTACTAAACAGATCTTTCCCTGTGCACAGTCTCTCTTCCTCTGATAGACATCTCAGCTTGGAAGGCTCACCACTACATTGCACAAAACCTTCAAAATTCTCCTTGGGGTTTTCTTCCCTCTAAGTTCTTTCTATCATTTTCTTCACTGTCACCATGACAGCTTAAAGCTAATCTTTAAAGTTTCTGTCCCATATATCTCCTAATTTCCAGACATGAATAATTCTTGCTGTTGCTTTCTGTTCATACATACCTGCCAGATACTGGTTCTCAAAAAATAATTTGGTGATGCTTTAGCCATTTCTTAAATTAGCAATCTCATTTTCTGACTTCCTCTCAATGGATAAATTTCTGATCCTCCACATGAATTATTCCAATGCTGACAAGTTCCTGTTTCCAATCCTGTTTTTCTCTTCCCTGAGCATGACCTGCAACTTCTCAACACTTTGAGTTTCACATTACAACCTGGTCACCCTGTTCTTTTTGTCTTTTTTGAGCTTGTCCAGTCAACTAGCATTTCAGCCCCTCACACCATCAGTGATACACCTCTGGTCTGCCCATGTTCGATGCACAGAAGTAGCTCCCAGCCTGCCTTTTCCATACCAACAGCACCATCCTTTACAATTATAATAGACAGCCCAGTGAAACGAGGCAGAGGGCAGCAGGCAGTGTACCTGTTGTGATCAGGGCAGAGCACCTTCACCACTGTTTTAGGTAGCTGACATGACCTAGGGCATTTCCTGCCCTCCTGAATGCAGCAGGGCTTCACACAAAGATGCAGAGGAGTGCCTCCTGTCAGACTTGGGGCTGCCTTACACTGTGACACTCACACAAGTAGGTCAAAGGGAAATTGAGGAATGCAAAGAGAAGAGTGGATGCTTGTTTCAAAGCCACACTGCCACTTAAGTGAATATTGCAGAACTAGCTCCAGATTTGTGACCTAGCTGTAATGTAGCAACCAACAGCTTTTAGTTCCCAGGTGTCTGGGTGGGGGTGATTTCCTAAGCTTTGCTTACAAAAGCAAAAGTGTTTTGTGTTACCAAGGTATGATAGAGGGAAATCTAAGGCTGCTGTGGTTGAATAAATAAATGTAAAGGTGGGAAAGGAGCCCTTGTGGCAGTACTCATGCCATAGAGGGAGGTACTCCAGGGCACTTGATCTTGCACTGAGCTCTTCAGCTCTTGCAGTGTTGAGTTTCTAAGAGGCTTTTGACTTTTGTTCCTTTATCCAGATTCTAGTAAACTATGCTCAACAGTTCTATTGTGCTAGCCAGCACTAGCCACCAGAAAAGAGAGCAGATGGCCACTTGGAGCCATTTCAAAGAAAATCCCCGTCATTATTACTTACACTAACTGCAAACCCCAAATACTCTGCTCCCTAGCCCAATGAATTTACCATCTTGTTGAGGACAAAACCTGTCACATCCTCCTCATAACTGTCATCACACTTACCTCATCTACTCTGCCTCTGCTTTGCCCAGAATACAGCTCCTCATTGTCCATCAGCCCACATCTTCTTGTTGCTCTTTTATAATGTCTCTTTCACTTACAGCAAGGACTTCAATAAAATACCTGTATCCATAACAAAATTATCCTCTATTTTGTTCTCCTCTTTTTGTGCTTCCTCCCATCTCATCTCCATGGATAGGTAAGGAGATGATAACCTATGAAAATTTATTGTATTCAGTGGTGGCAAATGGACTACTTCTCTTCCCTTTACATTTTTTTATGTTTCTGCTTTGACCTCCACATGTTTTAATTCACTATGAGTTACTGCTTTTAGTATATGTAGGGATAGCACATAGCCCAGTTTGGCAAGTTTGACAAGTAGTTAAAAATATTATCTTAATGCAAAATACTAATGAAAGAGAATGAAAGGAATTCTTACAATAATTTCTGTATATGCCTTAGCAGAATCCTGCTTACTTAAAACTTCTTCAACTTTCTGTTACTCTTTTATAAAAACTTTTGTGGTATACCCTCTGATTCCAATTTCTCATCTTTATGTTCTCAAAGTCACGCTTTGAATTTCAGCTTCAAAATACAAGATATCATGAAAGAGACACTGTTGAAATTGTAGCTCTAGCAGACCATTTGTGAGAAGAAAACAGAATGCTTTCATGTATTAACTTATTTGCTCTGTTCTGCTCTGAATTTGTATAGTTTGAATCAAAACGAAACTAGAATTTTGATTTAACAGCATAAACCTCTAAATTTCCTGAAAAAGTCTGAACAATAGTAATCTTCTAGCTGAAAACTGTTTCAGTGTAGAAAGCAATCAGTATCTGAGTCTGAGTTTGTTATGCAACCAGGGGCAAGAACAGGCAACTTGAATGTTAAAGTGAACAATTTGCATTGTACTGTAACCATTTTGTTGCTGAATAGTGTAGTGTTCCTGCACACCACTGCTCTCTCCATTACTATCAATTTGATTTCTCATTGCTTTATGCCTCTTGAAGTGTTTTATGCCTGTGTAAAGTGGGTATTTAAAAAAATACTCTTTTGGTTTAATCATATTTCAGACCTTCTTTGTGCAGTATGAAGAGAACAAACTTCATGTCACTCCAGATGTCCATTACCATAGACATCATGATCTCTTAACTGACTAAATCTGTCAATATTTGGAAGCATAAAACCATATTCATTTCAGGAACTAGTTCTTTGACGTATCAAATTGCCATTTTTAAAATAAATTGTCTTGCTTGACTCTTGCACCCCCATCTCCTCTTCCCCATAGTAACATCTTAATGGGAACATAAAGAGGTTCAGACATGCCAGATGGCACCCTGGGGATGAGGAAATACCCTGCCAGTGTGCTCCTAGACCATTTACTCTCAGCTTGTTATAATGAAGATGAAGGTTCCTATATTCTAAAATGTAATCATGGTAGACAACATCTGGTTGCAGAGGTAGTTCTTAGGGAAGCCAGCAAATACAGGAGACATGCTATACCTCAGTCCACAAAACCATTAATTAATGCATTTTCATTTTTACAGTGTTCAGACCGTTAGACAGGATAAGATTAACAGAAGAAGAAAAAAGACAACTTTAATCAGAGATTTGTGAAGTGTGCTAATTATCTTCAGGGAATAAGATGCCACAGTGAAAGACTGTGGTTAAAACTCCCTTTCCTGAGACTCTGGAGCTTGCATTTGTTCTGAGTGAACAGTGTGTTAGGTAGGGACTCTGGGGTAAACCTAGAGTAGATGTGTTTTGTGATCAGTCGACTGTATAATGAAATACTGATGCAATATATTTCCCTTTTTCTGCAGGGGAGTCCCTCTGGGATTTGATACAGCTACATTTGATATTATAAAGAATTTAAAATGGGTAATAAATGTGTGCATATCTGTTCCTAAACAGCAGGTATGAATTTTGATGCACTGACTATATATATATGATGTGTGGAGTTTGGGAGTTGGTTTTTTTTTTTGTTTGGTTTTTTTTTTGTGTTTTTTTTTTTTCCCAAGCTATATAAAAAAATGTGCTTTGCTGTGCTTTCTTTTGGCAGTTTGGAACAGTTTCATATGCACACCATGTATTAGCAGCCCCAGCCAGGAAGCTGAAGAAGCCAGCAGGATGAGCAAAGCGCCCAAACAACTGCAAGCCTACATGACCACTCCTTTGGTAGATCCTCCTGCTTATTCTCCTCTGTTTACAGCTGCTTTCAGCTTCCCTTTCACCCAGCTGGATTGATGTTTTCTGGTGGTATATTGTCTCTCACAGATGCAAGGAATGAAGTTTGACCTGAACTCCCATTTGGGTTTTTTTGAGCTTGATACAGTCTAGATGATGTACCCATAATTTGGGCATCAATTCAATCCTCAGCCATCCCGAAGGATGCCGCCAGAACTGAAGAACTTCCAAGTCTGAACTTCCAAATCTGAACTTCCAAGTCTCTCCCAACGCTCCTCCTGAGAGCTGCTCTCTCAGGCAGCTGCTCAAAACACCGAAGCCTGTGCTTTGAGCTGCTGGAGCCATCCTCTCCCCTCCCTCCTCTCTGCTCTCCAGCAGCGCCACAACTCCATGAGCAGCTTCTCAGCGCCGCCAGGCCCTCAGGAGCCGGAGCCGGAGCCCCGCTCGGCCCGGCGCAGGTCCCTGAGGGGCGCTGGCTCCGGCGGCCGGCCCGCGCTAGGTGGCGCTGCGGGGCCGCGGCGGGGCCGCGCTCGCAGCCCCCGCGCTGCCCGCCGCGGGCTCGGCCCTGTGAAGCCTAAGCGAAACGGAGAGGCTTTCCCCGACTGTTTGACAGCGGAAGAAAACCAGGGTCTGCCGGCAGAATTGCCCTGTTCCCTGTCTCCAGCGTGAATGACGCACCCAGAAGGGTTTTTCTAGGGCACGTGGAGATTGCATGTTTCTCTGCCACAAGCGTGTGCGGCCTGAAGGAGTGGGAAATCACACCTCACAGCTCGGCTTTGAATGGTACCGCTGAGCTATGCCAGCGTGTTTTAGGAGATACTTGTGCTCGCAAATGCTTTGCGTCTTTCAAAACCCCCCCAAATAGATCTGACCTGTTACTGACACCTTGTTCTAGCCTCTGTAGAAATTTCCCTCCCAGACTGAACATGCAAGTGCAGCAGCTGATAAACAACAGCATTCCTGATGTACCAGGGAAAATTTGGAACTTCTTGATTCCACACACGAATGAGCTAGCTGGACCCAAACTGCTCATTACAGACTCAGTCAGAGAAGCTGCATGAATGACAGGCTGGAAACAGATGAAATTCCATTTTAATTGCAGAGGAATCACCTTTGGTTTAAGTGGGGCACAGAGATGCTCAATAAAGAGCAGAGTTAGAAGCAATATCAGCTGTTTCACGTTCCACCTCCCCAAAGTGAATAAATAAACAGACTCTATTACTGAGGCTTTGAGGCTGAATATCTAAAACTACCACTGAGCCTTAAATTAACACACTATTCAAGCATTAAAAAAAAATATATGTGATTAATTGAAAATGTGACCTGGGCTCCTTGGCCTTGAAGCAGGCCTCGGTTTAATGAAACTCCTGGAAAGTGCTGTGATGACTAAGAAGCACTCTATTTACAGTGAGTAAACTCTTCAATCGTAGAGGTGGCTCCTATTCTGACTATGATTCCGTTTCTATTGACCTATTTGGCAAAGGCTATAATTTGATGATTTCACATCCCTACCACACCGGTTATTTAACTGCCATTATGGTAATTTTTGAGGATGTTCCACCTAATTATGGGTCTTCTTTTGAAGAAATATAAAGCATTGTTCCCAAAAAACTTAGAGTATTAAGATGATGACTTAGTATTTACACACACACACACACACACAAACAGATACATTTGTCTCTGTAAGTCTCTGTCAGTAGTATGCTTGTGATGTAAATCTGACTTTTTAAGGAGTTTAGTCAGGGTAGAGACATTCTGACAAAATGTATGGAGCAAAAGATCTTTGGAAATCATAGGGTCATTTGTCACAAGGGAGCTGGTAGGGAGTTTCTGGAAGGAATGATGGCAGTTGTAATTGGACAACAGTGCTGTGCTTCCCAGCCATAAAGCAGATTTCAGACCCAGAAAGGTCTTGCCGTTTCCTGAACTCTATTTATCAGAGCTCACAACTGTTAGGACAAGGTTCTAAATAAGCTCTCATTATGTAGTCACCTCAACAATGGCTAAAGAAAGCAACCCCGGTCAACCTTTGCAAATGTGTTCCTCTCTACACCTTTTGCATAATAGTCATCCTAATCAATACCTGAGTAATTGAAATCCCCCAAGACCAGAGCCGTGACTTTCTGACTGCCCTGTTCCTGATCTGTGTTCTCTAACCCCTATAGTGAAGGGGAGAAACATCCAGAGTCAGATGATTTGACTTTGCTGTGCTAAATGATAACCAGTCTGCCAAAATATATCCCCTCCTTACAAGCTCAATAACACCCTTTCTGCTTCTGAAATCTTGTTATAATTTACACTTTAAAAATTAATAAATATACTGATGTTTCTACATGTAAGATGAAATTTCACTTTTTATCATAAATTGAACATAGTGTTTAGGCGTAATATTTTTTTAAATAATTTTGATAAGAATAAAATAATGTTGCTGAAAGTCCAGTCTCATTTCTTATCTGGTTTTGCTTCTTCTGCTAGAGAAATCCTGGCCTCATATGAGTGATGATAAACTTCAGAATGGCTCCAATATTTGCCTTGTAAGCATTTTTCAAGGTGTTGTAGTTTACATGAGAAAAATGTCCTCAGTCCCAAGAACTTGAAACTTAAAACATCAATCTTGTAGTGGAAGCCAGAGCCCTGACTCCACCTGGATCATCAGTGAAATCAGCAGGTCTGTATGGTCTAGGAAGATATACAAATCCCATTTCCAGACTCAGCATAAACTCATGATGAAACAATAAAAAGACACTCTTAGACAACAGTGGCTTTTGTGGGTAATGGGATATGGTAGTAATAAAAATTTTGGTATATATTTTGAAAATGTTTGGGTTTTTTTTTAACCAGATATTTAGTAATTTATTTTTAAATGTATGTGGCTTTTATAATGTACCTCAGTGCATGGTATCCTTTGGGATGATTTTCATGCATTAATAAGGAACTGAAAATAAAGTATGTTACTGCTAAAGAAAATAATAGTGCATCACATTTAGTACTAGAGGAACACATAGAACTGTGCCAGGCTCTGTATATTAGATTGTCATGGATTTCCATATTGCAATTGGACAGCTCTAGAGAAATCATAATATAGGACTGATTTGTATTCAACAATCTGCTCTTTCAGGTAAAAAAAATTTAATTTAGTTTTCTGATGATTTAAAATAAACAGTTTTGTTCAAATTTTATCTTAGAATTATGTAGTTTGCAATTTATCTTTATTTTTTCCTAAGCTATTAATATATTTTAAATTTTGAAAAATTTCTGCTCTCTTTGGGGAGTTAAGCAGATTGTTGGTCACTAGAACTTCTTTTTCTAAGACTAGACTTAAGTGTGCTTTTTTATCTTTGTTGTCTTTAATTTATTCTTGCTGGTTAAAAAAACAGATCTTTTGATTAATCAGCTTGAAGAAGCTGAAGTAAGGGAAGTTGGGCTTTTCCTTTCAGAATTAATGAAGGCATTTTCCATTATTTGTGTCACTTGCATAATTTCTCACAGGAACAACAATATCTATCCAAAACATAAAAGATTCAGCAAGCAAAACTAGCCAGACATAATCCAGCCTTCCTGGCACCATGTATCTTAAATTCACTGCTTATTTCTATCCAATATACTTCAGAAGCAACTTCACAGCTCAGGCCTCCTTGGCTCTATTAGCCTCCTTTTTATTTTATTTGAAATCACTCTAAAGGTAAGAAATCATGCTAGCTGCAAGATACTGTCTGTTAATTGCTCCTGCAGATAATGAGCACCCTAAGGGTTGAAAGAAGGTTACAAGGCCTATAGAGACACATCAGAAATGCATAATTTATGCCTCTTCTAGCAGTTAACATTGCAGTGTTTCTGTGTGCACAGTCTATCTTAAGCTGTTCAGGCTCCAGCTTTTCAGGCATTTTATTTTTGGATGGTTCACCATTGAGCAAGCTAGTGAAACCTCCCAAAATTTCCTTAGGGCTTTTTCCTCCTAAATCCTCTTCTGTCATATGCTTCAATTATTTGATGGTGAAGGATTTTCCATTTCTCTGCTCTTTGTTTTTCTCCTCACTTCCCCATTTGGAGTTCAAATAAAGTGCCAAGACTGAAAAGTATTTAAAATAATTAACTTGGCATCTTGTACAGCTTGATTGAAAAGTAGGAATTATTAATACAAATGAGCAATGCCTGTAGGACCTTTAATATAATTGTTGTTTTGTTTATGCTGACAAAGTATAATGTTTGCATTTTGTTATTCAATCCTTATTAAGATTTTGAGACAGTGAAGTTATGTCTACAGTATAAATGAGGCATTTATAACTCTTACAAGAAGAACTTGCAGTAAGTTGTACTGCAAGCTCTGCAAATGACACGTCTGCCTATGAAAACCTGTTAACCCAGGCTCTAAGGATGGGCCAAACATTTTATATTTCATCCCTAGAAAACCAGTTACCTTATGCATGCCTCTTCTACAGTGGGATACAGGTACTTGCAATCAAGCAGTTTTGTTTGGCCTCTGTCCTTGCCTCCTTTGCCCCAAGAGTTCTCAGAAGCTGACAGAGGCTGATAGTGCCTGAGTTAATCTACTCAAATGATCTCACTGATGAAATCTTGTGTATCTTCTGATTCACTGAATTCAGATTGTGTCTGCCAGTTTGAATTAGGCAAACCAGTTATATGAGGATAATCCCAAGGTATCATATTGGAGCATTTGTACAAGGCTGAAAAACTCATCTTGTGGCAGGTGGAACAAGCTGTTCCTTCCTCAGAGAGCAGCACTGTCATTTTTTAGAGCACAATAGAAATTATAATTCACTGTATGACCTGTAGCAGTATTAACTCACAAGCATTTGCTGTCTTTCTTATTACAGCAGGTGTGGCACACAACTTCCAAGGTTCAGCTGTTATTTTTTTTAAGTGCAGCATCTTTTTTTCATACTCAACAAACTTTTAGTTTATTCCTGTGTGACAATGCAAGAAAAATTCTGTGGAGAAGGAATTCAGAATTTCTTAGATTCCACAGCAATGCAAATCCCTGGTATGTGCACAGAGCCATGAGAAATCTCTCTTCACAAAGTTTTCAAGCATCTATCTTGCAGTGAAGGACATAGAAGAAGTAAATATGGGAGTGTCCCTCTCCCTAAATTTTAGCCATGTTTAAGTGAGATACTGATTACCTGAGCTCTAGGTAGCTAATTTCTGGTCCAATGAGAGATGTGCGATTATCTATAGGTTAAGTCATCCCATCTATGTTAGAGGCCCCTCAAGAAAGAATGTCCTTCAGGCGCCTGTCTCTCTTAACTTGTTATCAAAGTAGCTAAACAGAACATCTAACTTTTAAACAGAACTGTAGTTCAACAAGATTAATTCCACCCTTAACATGCAGTTTCCTCAGTATCATCTTTACAATTCAGCAAGGTATTTAAATACATGCCCAGCTTTCCACAGCTGAATAACTCTAATCACATGGACTGATTTAAGTATCTTGTTACACCACTAGTGGATGGTTTCTTGAAAAGAAAGCTTAACACTCTGTGTGGCTGCCTCTTTTAGACTCCAGGCTGCTTGTTTATGACACTAATTCTCTTTAGCTTTCTTGAGAGGCAGTGTAGGTATTTTAGAGAGCAAATGGAAGAAACAAAACAACTGTTTTAGGTATTTTCAAAAGAAATACCAGGCATCATTTACTGCCTAGGTCTGTGCTGCATGTCTGACTAAGCGTTTGAATGATTTCTGCTTTCCTTTGTCTAAATATTTCAAATTTATTTATTCTCTGGTATTATTTACTGAGACTGTTTTATGTAACTGTGTTAAGTGTTTGGGGACACTTTCATGGTGTGAAATGTTCCACATATAATAAAGAGCCATTGTTCAGGCAGCTCCCATGGCAGTTGATGGTAGAGATTAAGGTACTGGGCCATAAATGGTATCAGTATAGTGTAAGCAGGATATTGTTGACACTTTATGTTCCAAATTAGAAACAAAATTATGAAAACAACTTGTCAATTTTTGAGCAGCTTGCAGTAATTTCTTTACATGAGAATCTAAGAAGCATGCTCAGACAATTGACATGTCTCCATTTGGCATAATGTTTATTTCAGGCAAAATTTTCCTCTACAAGTTCCTGAGGAATACCTAGTTTAAGACACCCTTTCTCTTTTGTTGACCTAACTGTGCATGTTCTTGCACAAAACCTGATGACAAGAATTGGATATTCAGATGAGTATCTATACAAACAGTGGATCACTGAGACCAATGGAATATGAAGACCCTCATCCAAGCAGAGACCAGAATGACGAACATTCCTAAAACGAGCTCATTTGAGATAGCTTCAATTCTGGCAAAAAACAAAATGAGCTGAAACAAATGTCAACTCATTTAATATACAAGTCAGAAGAAGAGCCTGAGCCAGATGATCAATAGTTATTTGAGAGCATTGGCATATTCCGTCAGAATCCTCTAAAATAATAGCTCACAGTGATGCCCTTTAGGTTTTGCTTTTTTTTCTCTTTTACATGTTTTCTTTATTCTTCACACATATATTTGTAACTCCATCACCTATTGTATTAGTGACTTGTTTTCCCATGACTTTTCTGTGGCCTTTTCCTAGGCAGAAAGACAAAACAAACTCCAGAGCTTAAGCCCCAGGGGGTTCAAGATTCTATGCTATCTTGGTTCTTCCTTGGTTGTTCCTGGGAAGCAAGGCTGAGAGCAACTCTTGGAGATACATTCTCATGGACAAAGTACAGCTAGTGCTGAATGAGGGGCTCCAGAGAAGGGGCTTGACCTGGGGGCGAATTGCATCACTGCTTGTCCTCCTAATTGGTGCTTTTTATCAATTATGCTAATTACCTAAAACCTATAAATACGTACTCGCCCCTAGGTTGGGGGTGGGGGGTTGCTTTTGTGGACATCTTTCCACAACTGTTTCTGAAGGCCTTCAAATAAAGATCCTCTTTTACATTACCTCCTCACTAAAATTATCTCGAGTTTCATTTCCAGGTTGGGAAAAAGGCAACAACAGTAACCCTGTGACAGTGGATGATGTCTGAGAAGCATAAGTGAAAATCACTAAATCACTGAGCTGAAATGAACCTGAACCTGAGCCAAAACCAGAGCAAATCACTGTCTGTCAAGAACTGAAGGTGAAACTGAACTTCTAGTGTGAAATCTTAGTAGAATTTCCTCCTGTCCTCCCTCTCCTCTGTCAGACACCCATGAAAGGGGGCCGGGACTGTTTCAAATGGCTCCAGTGTGGTGAGGGAGCAGCCTGCCCCTGGGTGATGTGAAGCTGGCTGTCCTAAAAGTCACAGCCATGCTTGGTGTGCCCATCAAGGCTCACGGGAGTATTGGCACTGACACATGGGGTACGCCAGGCTGCCTGCCATTCCTGCAGGTCTTAAAACTGGAGTTATACCAGGGTGAGAGGTGTGGATGGGATCCCCGTGGGCAATGCTAAGCAGGGGTCAAGGCCATGCTTCTGCAAGGCTGCTGTCAGGCCTGGGTACTGCCCAGCTGTAGTTTCTGGGACAATTGCAAGATGGAATCTTGGCAGGAAGAAAAGATATGGGCCTTGTGCTTTTCTTCAGCACTATTGCAGAAGGACTCAGATCCACTGTTCCTCACAATGGCTTTGAGCAAAGCTTGTGTAGGGGGAGAATTAAAATGTAAATTCAGGTTTGGCAGCTCAGTTGCATGCTTGTACTCTGCTGGCCAGAACCTTTATCTGTTGCCTCTTTCTTCCCAACTCATAACAGCACATTTCTGCTATTTTAAATCTAGTTTTTCGTATCCTGGGGTTATGGCACTTCAGAGTAGAAAGAAGGTATAATTTTAGTGTATTTTAATTGCTAAGCCGTGCTCACCCAATCTGCCTCCTTATCTCCTTTTGTTCTTTTTCTCTTAAGCAGAAAGGCAACAGAAATCAGGCACTGAGGAAAATGAATACTGCTCCCTGACAACAAAATCTAGAGCCAACTGTTGCAGTCAGTTTCAATTTGCATTCTCTGGTGAAACTCTGAAGCTTACTGGGACATGGAAACAAACAGGCTAAAGCAATTTCTGATCATGCATGTAGCTACTGCTTTTTTCTTTTAAACTTCTTTTTTTCTTGCAGTTGTTTAAAGGAAATGTTAGCAGAGATGCAGAGTCCTGCCAAACATATGTAGCTTTTAGGATACTTACATGCAGCATGAATTCTCAGTCCTGGGTGAGGAGAAGAGGGCACATTTCTCATGCCCCTGCTGGGGAAAAATGCAAATTCAGTGCCAGCTTGCACAGAAATCTCAAATCTCATTCCTAAGTCCCTCCACCCATAAATACATGAGCTACTCTGCACAGTTTGTCCATTCTTGCCTCGCTTTGGACATAGTTAATGACATAACACTAATTTTTGTTGATTATTTTTTGATTTTGCATTTTGTAGCCTAGTATTGTTTGTATAGTATGGTTTCTTAGTGTTGTTTTTGCATAGTATAGTTTCTTAGTGTTTCCTAGCAGGAGAGTGATTTTGTGATCCAAATATATTCCTCATCATCTGACACCTGACATTATCTATTGGGAGAGGCCATAATAAAAACACCATGTGAGTTGTACCTTTACAGCCTTGGTAATGGTTTTAGAGAGCTGAACATATTGAAATTATTATATACAAAGACACTCAGGAGCTAAAGCATCTGGTTTTGACAACAGAAATACTGCTTGAAAGTGTTACCTCCCTTTTCTTCAAAATTTATGACATTGTCATTAAAACATTATCATTGTCTTTTGCAAACAACGACGAGGAAAAAGTGTGTTTGGGTGGAGGAATAGAGGGGAGGACAAAAAGGAGGAAATAGGACTTGTCACCATGGATTAATAAACCAGGGAATGAGTATTTAGGCAATAGTGCTTAAATGGAAGAAGCATCAAATAGCCACTGTCGAGAACTAATAAACATTTTAGCACTCATCAGTGAGGTGCTAATGAAATGGTATGTGTGTTTTTGTGTCCTTATGGGGGAAGCAATCAAAAACTAAACATTAGTTAACTAATTAATACTATCCTTAAAGGGAAAAAAATGTTCCTTTTGGCCATCTTATCAGGCAACAAAAATGTAGACTCATAAGTTCATAGACTGATAGGTACAAGATACATCAACGAAAGAGCAAAAAATTAAAGAAAACATAATTGTACTCCAGACAAATGTATTTATTTAAAGAAATAGATATTCAAAATTAGGTAATGATTTTGTAGTGCTTATTAAAGGAGTCATGAAAGCCCTTTAAGTTGTAAAATATCTTGTGACTGGATTATTTTCGAGAGTACAAGATATTAATGATTTCACAGGATATCATAAAAAGTCTCAAATATTTTCATGATTTTCAATGATATATGGTTTCAGTTTTTTAGTCGGTTAGGATGTCATTTGGATCAACAAGTATTTAGAAAATTCCTCTGTTGGCTCAATGTATTTACAAACACATAATTGCAAATTTTTCTCTAAGTTACACATACTTTAGAAAGCAGATTACATATTTATGTGCATAATGGATCCCGTTTCCTAACTTGAGACATGCAGTTTTTAAAACTTTTTTTAAAGTAACAGGTTATTGATGTGTTATAGGAAGAAATCCCCTAAAATATCACCCAAAAGATGTGATCTAAAAGCCTAGTGTTCTCTACATTACATTCCAGCTTTCGAAAGATTTCAGATCTTATCTTCTCTCTTTACAGACTTGGCAAATTTTAATACACAGTTCTTTGAACCAGAAATTTGGTATCTGAGAAACATCTTTCTATAGCCTTCGCAGCAGGACTATTTTACTTAATAGCAGGTACAGCTCATATGTAGAAAAATGTGTGAAAGTCTCTAACTGGAATCCTTTCTTAGCTGAAGACTTTGTTCTACAAATTACTCATGTTCCCATATTTGTGTAACCATCTTCTATAATAGCTTTCAATCTTACTTTTAGGTTTTGTATATGCAGCTCTCTGTCTCCTCTGTTTCAAGACTGCTTAAAGAACGCTCTACTTAGAATCAAATCTGGAAATTGACTCACAGTATGTACAGATACTGTCAGAGCAGGAGATATTCTTAAAGGCTCCGATCTTCCTAATTCATTCTGCAGAGCCAGTTTAAATACTTCTGAATATATAATATGAAAGACTTGGTCTTGATGACTGCTATTGATGAGATCTCAAGTAGGAGAAAAAAAAAAGCCCTTGATGCATAAGAGTTCCTGAAGTATAGTAACAAAGAAATATAACACAAGTCAGTTTTGATGGACTGGCTACTTCATTTGCTGAAAAAACTAGAGCAAGACACTTGACTGAATGGTATAAAAAATTCTACAATAAACAGTTCAGGAATAGCCTGCCATGAAGAAAAAATGCTTTCTCTATCTCAGAAAGCAGAACTCTGAAAGACACAATGGCTGGATTGTAAGCATTTGCTGTTAGAATGCTGAATAATAATAATAACAGTACTCATAATAACAATAATAATAATCATGTTCTTCAATCCTTGATCACCTTTACTGATTGTGCTTGGCCTCAGTGATACCTGACAACAAAGGGATACCTTATACAGGCAAAGGTATTAAAGATAACACTTCCTCAACATACTTTGCCACTGTTCAACTTAGTGGTCCTTCAGCTTTCATGTTAGGTGAAGTATAGCTAATGTGCTTTCCTAGAGATCATTTACAGCTCTGTACATTTTATCCAGCTGATCTTTTCAGAAGAGCTTTTTTTCAAAGCTCTGTTCATTCTCATTGCCTCAATTGTATCTCAGTTTCAGAAACAAACACAGGACCCTGCCTTTGGGGTAGCAGATTTTTCTGCCCTCTTATATTTAAACATTTTCATACTAGGAAGCCTTTCATAAAGGAATAAACTCCTACTGCTTTTTAGATTGCTCTGGGTCTTGGCCCATGTCCTTGTTCAAGCCCCAGATAAAAGTGAATTCTTACAGCTACTTTAAGTAATTGAGAATCAAAATTTAAAAGTGAAATGCTGATACCACCTTCCCCATTACAGCATTTAGCTGCTTCTGTCATGAGGCAATCAGCTGTGTATTGTAAGTGATGTGTTGTGAGCCTCTCTGATCTAAACATGTGTTAGCTTAAAATATCAATTCAATTGCAATGCATTATGCTCTGCTCAGAAAACCCATCTGGCTCCAAAGGCTGCTGCCACAGGATGTGCTGCTGCTGGGAAGCCAAAGGCCTGTTTCTGCCCTTGTTTGCATGGCTCTGCCTCTCAAGGAATGGCATTGAAGTGGCTGAAAGTGAATCACCCCAGAGCAGGTGTGGAAATGAGTCATCCAGGTGTATGACTACATCATGCAAATTTCCCAGCTTGCTTTCCTGATTTTGCTGCTACACTCATTATCAACGAAGTGAAAGAAAACCCCTTAAAAACAGAGAACACCTTTGGATTTCTTTTCAAGCAAATGATTGTAACCCCATTTCTTTCCTACTGAATCACCATTCAAGATACTTTCAGGCATTTCTGTGCTCTTTATAACAAAACTGACTCCATAGGGGTGGAAAGTAAAATCACACTTTTTAAAGGAAATGCCAAGAAAAAAGAAATAAAATATTCATCCCCTAGCAGATTTTCTTTTTACTGCAAATGATTTTAGTGTCTACCTCTACTATTTGCAGGTGAAAATACATCATTGAAAACCTCTAGATGAGAGTCATGGTCTCATGGCGTGAGAGAGACCTGCTGGGACTACAGTGGGTCTGAAGAAAAGGCATGGGGAGCCATTTTCAGTTTACTGTTGCCTTGGACTCACGTTGCACATTTTCTGCCTTCTGCTGAGCAAAACCAGCACAGAGCCTGGTTACTGAGGAAAGCAGTTACATTTTGAGCTATATTTAAAGATGACAAGCTGCTATGAATATACAGACAGTAAATGCTGCCATGTCACTTAGGGTCAGGATCAAGAAGATCACCAGAGCTGATTTTTTTTTATGGCTTTGGGGCATCTTACTTATTTAGCTTCATTACCAAGAGTGACTAACCTTGGAGCTCAAAATGAGCTCTGAATGCCTTTTTATGGCATAGGAGACCTGGCAAAGATCCAGTTTAGCTAGAGGGTGCTTGAACAGCTCTTTTCTGTCTGTCTGTCTGTCTATCTATCTATCTATCTATTCATCCACCTTTCTGATGATGATTAATCACTCAATGCATTTATCCAGAGAGCAGGAAGGAGACTATGAGAGCACCAAGGGCACTCATTAAAAACTCAAAAAAGCCTGAAATTGCATAAGCTTTCAGAGGGTTTTGACACCTCGGTGGCAGCAGATGGCTGAAGGAGGGGTACACCCCATCATTCACTGCCCCTGTGATGGGGACGACAGCACAGCTCACGAAGCATCCCCTGAGCTACTGCAGATTTTAGTACAGCATAAAGCTTGAGATCGGGGTTAGATTATTTCATTTTGCAGGCTGAAAACTGCAGCAAATTGGGAGGTTTTTAGTGAGTCACTCTGTTGTCCCCACTGATGGGGACACGGCAGCAGCCATGCTCAGAGCAATACAGCAGCTGGCAGATGGGGTTTGTTGCTGCTGCTCTCTGCTACACATGAGCCCTGAAATCCCCATTGTCCCAGGGCCCCAGAACCTGCAGGTTACTCCCAATCAGTCTCTCTGCTGCTCTCTGACCCTGCCACGGGGCTCCTGGGTCTTCCTGGTTTCACTGGGTAGGAGCTCCGGGGAGGTTGCAGCTGTCAGAGCTCCTGCAAAACTCTGTGACAATCCTGGAGGGCTGCTGGAGGATGACAGGGAGTACTACTTGTGGCTGTGCCAGGAAAAGTCACACTGAGGGAGGATTCAATTCACACTTTTGACTCAATTATGTGAGTATAGAAGAATTCCTCTGCATCTTGAAATATCCAGAGGGTGGGGAAGAACACTCAGAGGCAGTGTCTATTAGCTATAAGGGCCTGGGATCAATAGTAATTGAGTAACCTCATACCACGAGATTTTTCCTGCCCAAGCTATTTGTCTCCCAAGAGCACACTGGCCACCCATGCACAAATGATATGCTAAAAGCCCCACTCAAAACTAAAACTAGAAATTCTCTCTTCAGCAGTAACACAAAAGCTGTTAATGATTTGTTTTTAAACTGTGTTCATTATATACAGGGAACAGAACACAGTTTACCACTTTATTAAGTGACATACTGTGAGAAATAACACCCACTGGAAAAAGAAAAATATTTTAAATTAATTTTCATTATAATTTAGTTAGGAAACCAAAAACTAATAAAATACACTTAATAGGTTTTTTATCCCCGTTAGGTTAGATAGAATGTCATGCTTAACATAAAAGACAGCTACTTAATACCTTTTTGTAAAACAATGCTCCTATAAATCCCAGCCCAGCAAGTAGATTTTATTCATTAAAACAGTTCCACTGAGTTCAGGGAGAAAGTGCCCACAGGAGTAAACTTCTTGTGCCTGGCTGGACCTTTTGTTTGAGTCTCACTGTAACACTGGTTGTTCACTGATACTGGCAAAACTCTGAGAACAAAGCAAAAATACAATAATATTTTTATATTTGCAGCTCAATACTCATCTAACACACAGCTGAAAAATACTAATATTTATAAAACTAGTTACAGATATGAAATCCCATACAAATTTCATCATTTTTAGAATATTCTGTATACCACTAAACTTGGATGTCATGTGAGGCACATTTTAGAACCTGCATTCCCACTTTGACATGAAACTTGCAGCTAAAATCACTCTTATCAGAAAAGATTAGTTTTCAGGTTAATTTTGGAAATGAAAAATCTGCAGATTAACAAACTAATGTGCACTAACATGCACTAGCAATGAAAATGACAGAAAATTTCAGATGTGTGTTTTTTGTGTAAAGCTGGACATGCACTTTGGCTCTGTGACTGAAGATTTAAAGGTGACTGCATGATGAATTCACATTAATTCTTATCTTTGAGGTATTGTGCAGTCTTTGAGTAAGACACAATCATGACTAAAATTTCTCACTGCTATATTAGACACAGGAAAGCGTTTTCTGTGCCAAGCATGCATCACTTTTTTTCCCATCCCCGAGCAAACCTACCAGTCATAAAATACACAGGAACCCAAAAATGAAATTGGAAATTTTTCCTTGGCAAGTTCACTTATAGCACAACAAAAAGGGAGCAGAAGGATATGCCACCAACTTTCTGACATTCCCCAACAAATAAAATTCAGTGTGTAGGCAATATATCACTCTTGCAGAAACTAAATGCACTACTTTGTGTCTCAGGCTATCTTTACCACTGTGTATACATTAACAGCTTTGTAAAGGCACTATTAAATTAAAAAAATCTGTAGATAATGTGAAAATAATTTTTGTTGCATTTTTTGCCATTCTCTGCAGCAGCAAAGAATTTATTTTCATAATACCTCCAGTCTCATAGCACCCTTAAAGCCTGGATCCATCAGAGGGGAGCAGCTGATCCACAGGAGATCAGGGCTGCCCTGCAGAGTGATCTCAGAAAACTGAGAGGAGTGACAAAAAGACTTACAAAGGCAAAGGAAAACTCTTACATGTTTCTATCACTTTGGGCTACCAATACTGGAAATACTTTCACAAACTGGAGCACGGCCAGTGAAGGGTCACTGAAATAAGAGTGTCATAGAATATCAGTCCATACTCATAAATGGTCTGTCTCCATCTGCCTTGTAGGCCTCTTTTGGGTACTGAAAGGGCACAACTAGGTCATCCTAATTCCATGCTGAACAATCCTAATTCTTTTATACTTTCCTTGTAGGAGAGGTTCTCCATCTCTCTGATCAACTTGATGGCCTCCTTTGGACTTACTCCAACAGGTCCATGTCCTTTCTATGCTGTGGACCCCAGAGCTGATGCAGCACTCCAGGTGGAATCTCACCAGAGCAGAGCAGAGGGGCAGAATTCCCTCCCTTGCCCTGCTGGCCATGCTGCTTTTGACCCAGCATGGGATATGGTTGATTTTCTGGGCAGTGAGTGCACATAGCCAGATCATGTCCAGCCTCACACCCACCAGCACCCCCAAGTCCTTCTTATGAGGGTTGCTCTGGATCTGTTCATCCCCCAGCCCACACTGATACTGGGGATATCAACACCCCAGCATCACCCCACCTGACCCAGGAGCAGCACCAGCACCTGGTCTTATTAAACCTCATGAGCTTCTCATGGCCCCACTTCGCGAGCTTGTCCAGGTCCCTCAGGGTGGCATCCTGCCCTTCAGGTGTGTCAGCTGCATCACTCAGCTTGGTGTCATCTGCAAATTTGCTGAGGGTGCACTCAATCCCTTAGTCTATGAAAATATGAAATAACTCTGGCCCCAATATAGACCCCTGAGGAACAGCACCGATGTCCATCAGGATTCTGAGCCACCGACCACTTCCCTCTCAATGTGACCATCCAACCACTCCCTTGTCCATCTAGCAGTCTACTCATCAACTCCATCTTTTTTCAATTTAGAGAGAGGGATGTTGTGGGGAATCATGTCAAAGTCTTTGCAGAAGTGCAGGTATATAACATCGTAAGCCTTCTCTTGTTCACTCATAGCCACAATGTTAAGGGCTATGATGCCTGAGCTGGGTTTGTGTAGCCTGAGGGAGGACTGGTAGAGAGGACTGTGAACCAGGAGGAGAGATCTAATTGCCATTTTCTTCTGCCTAAAAGGAGAATTACAAACCCCTCAAACTTAGAGGTACACAATGAATCAAAATCGCATCAAGAGAAAATCTGATTTACTGTAAGAAAAGAGATTTTTGCCAGGGTGAGCACTGGTACAGTTCACCCAGAGAGGCTGTGGGCTCAGCAACCACAGAAGTACACAAAACTCAAACAGACATGGCCATGAGGAAACTGATTGATTTTTGAAAATGGATGTGCTTCCAGAAGGTTTTGGATCAGATGACTGATTGAGGGCCCTTTGACCTATCTTATTCTTTTGTTCTGTGACAAGACACTCAATTGGTGTGAGCTGGAAATATCATCCAGAGGTGAGATTTATCAGCTTGGTACTTGAACAAACTGCATCAAAAGCCCTTGAGAACCCAATCTTTAAATTATATTCCTATGCAAACATAAGTTTATAAAACCATGTATAATTATTTTCTTTCAGACTAGCATAATACCTAAGGTATGAAGAAATATGTACCTAAAGTTGTGTTCGAATATCCAAATATAGGTCATGAATTTTCAAAATTTAGTGAAGGAGGCACCTACCTACTGTCTTTGGTAACCATCTGATTTATTGAGACCTTCCAACAGGTTTTTGAAGCTTAGCTAGAGCTAAGCTTACCTCTATCTGCAAATGTAGCTAGGATAGCTAATGTGAGAAGAATGAGGACATAAATAGTAGCAGTAAAATGTGTAATAAATCTTCTTAATACTGTTTTAATGACTTTTTTTCTATTAAAATTACATATGAAGATGTTATGCTGGTATGTTATGAAGGCTTATTGCTATTCACCCAGAATGACCTCAATAGTTTATTCATTTTCCCATGATGTAATGAGTGGAAAAAAAGGTTCAATGAATGGCAAAGCTTCACAAATTATATTTTTTTGCATCATAATGCAAACTCACATTTATATGTCTACATAGTCATCCTCTGGTTTTTTATGACCAGTTAATATATAAGAAAAAATATATATATAAATATATAAGGATAAAGATATCAGCATAAACTCAGTAAAAAACAGAGTCACCAGAACCTATTATTTATGAGAAAATGTTTGATGCAGTTCCCCTCATTACTAAGGCTGCTAGAGGAATTAGAGTTATTTTACTGCAGTTAAACAGAAGAAATAAAAATGTTCACTAGTCATCTCTGATTGACTTTCAGGGGCTGAGGTCCTGTAAAATGGGTTTATTAAGAAGATAATACCTGTGTCCATTGCCTCTTACTTTTACAAGTTGTACTGGTGCATCATACTTTTACAACATCAGGAAACACAGGAAATAAACACAGTACATAAAGCATTAGAGGGTTACAAAAATAATTATAGGGTTACAAAAACACCCATGGCCTCATAATAATTCCCTGGACATGGGTGCTGAAAGAGAGCTGGTATTCAGAAAAGATGGAATTAATGGCAAAAGAAGTGTGTGTGAATGGAAAGACAGCAGGATGTTTCAGAAAGGGTTCCCTGATAAAACAGATTCTGTTTGCATACAAAATCACTTTGGGGAAAGATTGTGGGTAGTTGTTAGAGTCTGCTGTAGAATTCCAGAGTTAAATTTGGATGTGGATTGAGCTGTTCAAACCATTATTACAGGGAAAAATTCTGCACAGAATTGTCTCGTTATGGCAGCCTCCAATTTGTCAGATATAGGCTGGAGAACAAGTGTTGCTGAAGGCAGCCCAGATATTCCAGAGTGTGACAACTGACAGCCTTTCTGAGAGAAAGCAGAGAGGATTCTTTCTAAACTTAGTCATGGAAAGTATAGAGGTTGTTACAGGACATCTAATTGTAGCAAAATAGCATTGAATCACATACACGTTGGTTTAATTTATATACAATAGAGGCATAAACAAAAATAGATCTGCTAGTAAGTCTAACAGAATTTTAGAGAAATTAGTGAAAGCAGCATAAGTTAACTGTTTTGTGCCCCACTTCTCTGTGGGGGAGACTTGGATTTTCTTTGAGGCAAAGCACAGAAGAATTTTGTGAGCTTTTGAACACTGAAACCTAAAAACTTTCAGAAAAAAAGCCTCAAAGCCTACCTCAGAAATGGTTATTTGATGGAAATGAAAAAAAGAATGATGAGCAATAAAAGTTGTACTTTATAGGACAATTTTCCATATGGGCTCTTGAAATAAGAGCTCAAAGACAGAGCTAGCTGATAGAAAATAAGAACAGAAAGGAAATTTGTATTACTGTAGATGGAAGCAAAACTGTAAGTTCCTTGTTTTCACCCAATGCAACCAAAACCTCTCTGTCTCAGGATTCAGAATAAGCCAATGTAAGAAATCCTGTTGTTGGTGAGAAGCGTCTTAACTATCCCCACTCAGAAGTGGTGCCACATGACTGAAAAGGTCACAAGTACCTGGCTGAAGCAGGGCTACAGTGCAGGCTTCAATACAACACAAAGCTTTAGAGAGGCTTTTAACAAAGGTAAATCTAGAACGATAGGATGGCTTGGGTTGGAAGGGACCTTAGAGGTCATCTAGTTCCAAATCTCTGCCATGGGCAGGGACAACTTTCAGGAACATTGGATTCCTTGCAGCCCTGTCCAACCTGGCCGTGAAACATGGAAGTGTATGAGAAAGAATGGATACATTAAAAATGAAGTAGATCATAAGTGAGCTGGAGTCTAGAATAGCTCAATATCTTTCTTTTATAACCCCTTTCTCAACAAGTAAAATGTACAAATCTAATCTATCAAATGGCAAAATGGGGACTACAATGCTAATGGGAAAGTGTTGGTGATACTTGAGAGATTAGGGAATAGTAGAGGAGAAATAAGGCAGGTAAAAGAACTAATTAAAGAAAGATATTGCAGATTATGTTGAAATGCTAATAAAGAACCCTTGAGGTGGAGTAGAATTACTCTTACTTTTTCAATACTGATTACACTTGGAACCAATCTTGTCTGAACACTTCTCTTAATGACCTTTGTTTGAAACATAATGTACTAGTAAGTGTTAGGGAGAGATTGTCAATGTAGGATAGGAGAGTGATACCTGAAAAAATTAGGAGCACCTTTCAGGCTGGAAAAGTAGAAAAGAGATGAAATTTCATCACATGCATTTAGTTGCTTATGCATTTTTTAATGTAATTCAAGCCTCTTTAGAGTGACATGACACTAGAAGAGCTTGTGTGTTTTAAAGGATGATGAAATAACTAGAATTAACTAGTCCAATACCTGAGTGAAGAGGGAATTACAACCCTAGATCATACCTAGTGAGATATTGCCATGAGAAATATGGAAGCTCTGGATAAATGTCACATGGTGTCTTCAGTGCAGCCTTGGTCATCTGTATACACCAAAGATTAATTCAGACTGTGGCTGAGGAAGAAAAAGTCAATAAAGAAAATTCAGAACCTCTCATGAGACGAAAGAATGCATAGCAGGAGGAATGGTTCCACTTTTCCATCAAAGTATCTCTGATTCCCCAATCCCATTTGTCACTCACAACAGTCCCATTGGGCAGGGGAAAGCAGTGCAATCCCTTGTCTGGAAGGATGCATCTTTGGGATGACTGATGGCTGGTACGTAATAAAAAAATATTGGCTGGAATCTGACTGCTTTTCCCTGTACTGGAGGCTCTCTATTTTTTAAAAATATTTTTTAAAATTATAATTATTTTTATTTATTTTTTATTTGCATTGACTGGGTTTTTTTTACAACATTTAAGAAAACATAATTATCTTTGAGATGTTGGTTCTTCTCTCATACTAACTGAAATACTGCAATGTATCAAAAGTTCTTAAAAGCAGGACTGAAGGACAGAATTGGCTATATAATTGTACAAACCCCATTTCCTTAGGGAACAAGTGTAAAAACAGGGATGGCACTAGAATAAATAAGCACAGACTGCTGATAAAATTAAAAAGTCAGGACAGGCATTGGCAGCTCTATATCAATCAGAGAATTAAACTTTCAGCTGGTATATTAGATACTCAGGGTATAACTAGTTTTAAGATTGTAATCAGGTTATGAAATGGACTATATGACATGATTGCCTTCAGGAAGTCCTCTTCTGGGCTGTCAGAAACAAGTGTATGCTAATATGATGCCTCTCCTAATGAGCACAAGATAACATTTTGTAAATTTGCAAAAGGACCTGCGGATCAGTTTAAGAGTCGTTTCCAGAAAACACATTTACTCCATAATAGATCATACTTGTTGATCCTTGTCACTGGAAATCTATTTTGCCAAGTATCAAGCAGAATTTGTAACTATAGGTTGCTCAATTTTAGTTTCTCTGTGGAAAGTTTGGGTGGTGGACTGCAGTAGTGCAGAACCTTGACAACACAGAGAAAAGTAATGGCAACTTGCCCAGAACTCAAGTGCTGCACCTGATTTCCATACAAATATACATTGAATTGCATAAAATATTGCATCAGAATTATGTATTTTATTTATTTATTTATTTATTTCTAGGGCACTGCAAATGTAGGCAGCATTTTACAGAGCAATCCAAAATTGCTGTGAAAGCAACAAAAAAGAAAAGCTGTGCAAGAGCATAATGTTGTTCACAAAAAAGTTGTAGACCTAAATGATTTTCAGTTTACTGTGCTGATATGAAAAGTCTGAATTCCTGATGCACAGCATTGAGCTTTGCCATAGGATTTTTTTAAACAACTAGTGAAAAACATAATTTGCTTCTGTCAGATAAGGTTAGGACCTATCAGCCATGTCATAAACTGCTATCAAGTCTCTGAGCTTCTTCTTCAGCTCAGGCAGCAGCAGCAATTTGTTTAGAGTAGAAGGACTGGAAAATGGTTCCTGGTAGCACTGTAAATGTTTGTTTGGCTGCAGTGTCAGCATAAGAACAGTGTAGGGATTCCATCAGAGTTGGTAGAAAATGGGAAAATGTTTGGCCAGGGAGACTTCCTGGAAATGCATTTTTCAGCAGAATCCAGTAGCTCTGTGGTGTGTGGTGAATTCAGTGAAACTTGATGAATTTATAAACTGGTCTGAACTTTTCATTTTGCTTCTGGCACTAGTGTCAGTCCCTATTAAGAAATGCAGCTTTATATGACATAAACTTTGATTAGACTTTGATTAAACTTTGATAGAGACTTTGATTAATAGCACTGTATGGAGAAGCCAGAACAAACCTCCCAGGGGCTGATGAAGAAAAAATTGTCAATGCAGTAAACAGGAATGAAAAGCTAATCTATAATTTAAGCAAAGTGTTAATTAATACAGTATAAATAATGAAATCTGTGGTAAATCCAGGGAGTAATCTTGTCTATGTGCTCTTCTAGATGTGGTTAGAACACCATACCTTGACTAGAAAAGTATTATCTCTGTGATAACTAATGGGAGCCTTTTTCCAACCAGATGGTCAGCAGGACTTTTTGCTTGCTGGGAGTTTACTCATTGTAAGATAAGAAGCCTTTCTAAAATCAAATGTCATAGTGGGAAAACTGAAGTAAGTAAAAGAGTGCCAATGGATGGCTGCTAGTCTGTGGGCAGGACTCCAAGATAAGGTACCACATAAAGGGACAGCCCTGACCTTCCTTACCTACCCTGATGCTCTGTCCTCCCTTGCCTCCCCAGGGCTGGCATTACCCATTGTTTATATCCCCCTGTCGCAGGCTGTGCTCAGAGCAAAGGCAGGAGGAACTGACTCCCGTGAGGAGAAGAGGAAGGAATTACTTATTTCAGGGCACATCAGTCAGCCTTCTAGAAAGCAGATATTTCTTCAAACTCAAAGGAATCACCAGAGTGGAAAAGGTGGAGGTAATAGGGGTATTAGCACAGCTCCAGTTTAGTCTACTGTCAAACTGAAGTTCATCTTCTTGAGAAATTTGCACCTAGAAGTCATCAGCTTCCCACACAAGCAATTTCACTTCTTCCACTCAGGTGAGACCTGGCTGCTGGTTGTAGGCAGAATAAGAACGAACATTGCCTCTAAATGTGCCAGTTTTGATGAACTCTTAAAGAAGAATCAGGTTTTTAGGTGATAATTTAGCTATTGTTTAACTATTACTTGGATATCTCTGGATGAGGATGCAGAAGAGAGATGACACTCCATAAGGCCTTTCAATGGCCACCCACACAAGCCTTGCTCTGCCTCAGGGTCATGATACAGGGCACACAATCCTTGCTAGAAGCTTACACTGCATTTTTAAAATTCGTGCTTGGGGAGCCCAGGCAAATGCTAAAGAATCCCTGTGGTGTGTCCTCAGGGCTTTTGAAGTGGTCCTTACTGCAGTGCATGGCAGACGGAGAGGGACGGTTTTGCAGATATTGCACAATATTGTTCATGATCCCCATCAAGATCTATGTACAGATCTGCACATAGTTCTTACCTTGATTATCATGGCTTAGTTACTGAAATAAGAAATAGTGTGAACCAAGCCAACACCCATTACAAAATCTTCAGTGATGCTGATAGTATTCTCCTGTTGAGAATAATACTATTTTGTTGCATTTGGAATTGAAAATATAGAATTTCATAAATAAAAATACTTAAAAGTTTTTCTTGCAGTAATTAATGGATTAATATTAGAAATACTCTGGTTACACACCATTTATTTCCCATGCCAAATCTGTGGTTTGTGAAAGTCATAAACTTTTAAGAACATGGACCAGCGATGTCACTTAACAATTCTCATAGTAATTTTGTCCTGTGGGACAGAGAACTAACAGAACAACAATAAAAACATCCAGTAGCTTTCCCTAAACAAAGAAAATCAATCAAACACTGTGTTTATTGATCCATGTTGGAAATCTCTCTAACAGGCTCAGTGAGTGGACAGCTAGCTGAAGCAAATGCCTTATGGCTGAGCCTTTTAAAACACCCATTTGTAGCATGATACCACTGAAAAAAATTATGCTCTCCTTATGCAGCCTCACAGCTAATCCACCATCCTATGGTGTAATGCATTAGCCTTATAATTTCTTTAAAAAAGGAGAGAAAACAGAGAAAGGATTTTCACAGCTGGCAAGATGCTAAAACATATTAGTTTTTATCATGAGGGCATAATGGTACTACAGTTTCAGAAAATTCTAGCACCTTGTTTAATTTTCTTAGTTTTTTTCCATTTCTCAGTGGAAGCTGGAAAAAAATGGGGGAAGAGAGCATAAGTAAATACCTTCAACCTTCTCAGATGAAATCCATAATTATAGTTTTATTACTTTCTGGTTTCTGATATATAGGTTTCACAGAGCTGATTGCAGGGTGAAGGAACCATTTTTGCCTTTTAAATTGAGGCATTTCAGGTCTTCTCTAATTAACAACCACTTGCAGAGTGTATCACAGGCTTACTGTATACTCACCAGGCTCATTTCTCAGAGACAGAGCTATTATTCCACTAAAATGAGGATGAGAGGCTTTCTGTATTAATATTTTATGAAGATAGCTAGATAACAGGTGACCATACAGTATTCTATCTATGTTCTTCTCCTAAGTCTTTCTCTGGACTCACTTTTTCTGGGGAGACAAATCTTGAAGTGATAATACCTTCTCCGCAATGATAATAGTTTGAATTTGTTGGTGTGGGGCCTCATCATTTTGAGAAATAGCAGTAGGAAGTGCATAGGTAAACTTCCCTGTACAGAGCACCGGCTAATTAAAATAGAAACTTTGGTTTTCTTTTCCCATTAAGGTGGCAGAGTTTTAGATCTAATGAAACAAAAATACAGGAAGAAGTACATCTCTTTATTACATGACAGTTCAGAGCTCTGTAAAAGTGAAGCCTCTGATTTATCCACAGGAAACTGCCCAGGATCAAGATCTTCACATAGTTACCCACTTCATGCCCAGTACTTTTTTATCCAATCAGACTCATGGCATGTTACTCATAATAAGCTAACCAGAACCAACATTTTCTTGGAGCAAATAGCTGTCAAATTTTCTTCTTGTACAGTGTTAAGTAAATGATAAAATTCTGCATTTCCTTCCTCCCTCTGTCCCTCTGATTCTCCCCTCCTCCCTTCACTTCTCACTGCCTCATGATATTTTTATTCTCTTCTGGATTCCAAGTTCTCATTCACTTCATTCTCTTGCTAAAGAATTCTTTCCAGGTGCAGCCATAAGGCAAAACAATGGCACAATACAAAAGGACAGCTGTCAGGTAGCTAAAAGCAGCATGAAAAAAGCAATAGTGACTGAGATATTCTAATATCTGTATCACCAACTGACAAAGCCATATAGCAGGACATATGCATGGATTTACTATTTTAAAGAAGTAACCATGCTTGCTGAAAGCATCAACTTTAGAAGGAAACCCAGAGTGTGAAGGAATGAGTAGTGCTTGAGAGATTATTTGTATTACTTCAGGTAACCACAGCCGAGAACTGATGGACATAAACACTGGCATTTTCTTCACAGAATTGCTGTTATCTCCTGTGCCATCTCCTGTTTTGCATAATGCCATATAAACCTCATTACTGCAGTTGGCAGGGTTTTGAACATTCACAGAAAAAAGCATAGGGAGAAGAGTAATAGTTTGATTGATGCAATTTTCACATTGGCCCAGTGGATAATCAGAAGAGCTCTTCTATTACAAGGACATGCAGAAAGCAAAATATTTTAAATCCTACCCACAACCCAGGGCCATTAAGAAAGGCTAAAAAACCCTCTAATAACACAGGCTTTCTTGACAGAGTTATTGTTAACAGCTAAATAGCAGCTAGCAGGCAAGATCTGCTCTTATGGCAGGACTACAAGGCACACAGCAGTCTGAACCAAGGATAAATATGCGTGTTTGGAAATTACATCTTCCAGAAATTATAAAAAATAAACAGATTAAATAAACCCCTACCTTGGAGAGCCTGGAGTGTACGAGTCTGTACAACAATACAGAGCTGCAGGACCAGCTGTGGTGCACTTTCCAGAAAGGTGGCTAGCAAATGCAGCATACTCACATCTGCATACTCATACACCATTTTCCAATAAAACCGCCATCTGTCATTCTCTCCACTCTGTCGGCTCCGGATACCCAAGTACATTGTGTGAAAATACCTGGAAATTAAAGAAAATGGTTATAGAATCACAGAACGATATTTTACAGGTTATGCTTCTGCTTGCAAATAATATTTTGTTCAATGTACTTCAAAATAATGAACATTTATTTTAAAAGGTTGTTGTATTTCAATTTGTAAGAGTTGATGTGATAAGAGTAAACTAAACTGAAGACAATACTAGCCTTAATAAGGCCATTAAAAAAGCTTAGCATTGTCTTTTTTGTTAAACAGTATTTCTTTCAAGGACCCAGTTTTCTAATTTGAAATATGTGGGTGATATCTTGATTATATGGCTTTCCTCCGAGGTTTTGCAAATAATGAGAGAAACAAAACTGACTCTTTAATGAGAACCTGCAAAGAACTAATCTTCTTCTGCATGGCTGTATTAGGACTTGGAGGACCATCTGCACTGCAACTCTGAGATGGTCTTAGCCTGTGGCTCTCCTGTGGCTAAGCTTATTGTCCTGCTTTTCCATGCATCTAATGCATAGAAAATTTCAGATACTGCCAAATGTATCATGCTTTTTTCTCATAGTTTGATTATTTTAGTCGGAGAGAAGATGTAGGTGTGAGTTCCTATTTTAGAAGGCGTGGAGATCTGGCTGTGGGTTCCCTTGGAGATCAGAAGTGACTCACCATAGTAGCTCCCATGCAGCAGTAGCAAGCAGTAAGCAGCAGCAGGAGCCAGGAGCCCAACAGACTGCTGCTGCAGCCCGTAGTAACCAGCAGATAAAGGGGGCAATAGGCAAAGATTGTCAGCTCTCATGGCCTGTACAATCAGCAGGAAAGCACCTGGCTACCAGCTCATTAAGTAGATTTTGGTGGGTGCAGGAGTAATGAGTGGTTTTAGGAAGCAAGGGAGGTCTTGTGAAGGCTAGTACCCAGATGCTGTGATGCCTGTGGTGACCCTTGCAGAGCGTGCAGCAGCCTCCCATGGCACACCTGAATCACAGCACAGTGATCACTCTAGGTGGCCTTTGATCCGCCCTGTTATTCTGATCTGATCTCAGATATTCTGTGTCAGAAAAGCTCCCATATTGTTCCTACAATTTTAGTTCCAAACTAATTAAGGCTGGCTGAAAAAAATTCCCAGTCTGACTTAATGAAAATTTTCAAGATTAAGGTATTGCCTTGCATCAGGGTGCCTTGTGTCCTACAGTAGTAGCCTGGGGGGCTACTAACTGATGTGGATCTTTGTTTCTCTTTTTCTTGATGTATCTTTCATATACTGCTCCTGACATTATTTTCTCATGATAGTTTTAATATGTTTTCATAGCAATTATTTTAGTGAAATTCAATTTTATAATTAGAAAAAGTTTAGTAAATTTTAACCACTTTCAATATGAATTGTTTTAATTAGTTAGGATAAAGCATTTCTGTATTACTTCTTTCCACAATTTCTTGTCTTAAAACCCTTTTCAAAACTGGTGGAACATGGTGAATTGTGAAATCTCTTTTTACAAAGGTTTCATGCAACCTTTAATCTCTGCTCAGCTGTAACTCCAGAGGTGTCTTATGCTGATGAGAAGACTTTTGGCTTCTGACTGGCAAAGAGCCCAAGACTTGGTTGCCCCCTTGAAGAGTGACCCAATGCACCCTTGTACCCAATGCACACTCTACAGCAGAGCAGCAGTTTTTATTCAGGAATATTCATCAGACAAAACCAGGGAATAGCACAGAGAAACAGCTGAGAGGACAGATCTGAGCCTGCAGCATTTCTCTTGACAATGCACATCACAGCTATATAAAAGGAAAACACATTAAACTCACATTTAAATTAAAATCACACCAGGTGGCTTTGAATTTTATCAAAGTCCTGTGTGGGAGTGAAGAAGCAATGAACTGCTCAGAGATTGAGACCACAGAGGTACAGTAAACAAGACACCAACTGTAACTCTCATGGAAAACACTGAGCAGGTCTAGATGGGTCAGAGTGTGATGGGATAACTGGGGCTCTCTGGTGTCTTTGGGGTTAGGTAAAGTGGAATGGCCTGCTGCCCAGATCTGAAAGCCACTGAGCTGGAAAGTCATCTTTTGCTGCACAGTTCTGTTAATGGGGTCCATTGGACCCACAGGTTCTCAGTCACGATCCATTTAATTGTTCCTGGACCTCTCATTAAAGTCCTGCAGCACAGCAGGGACAGGTAAGGCTTGTATTTCCTTCTGCAGTTTATTGTTTGGGTGGGGTTTGTTTGTCCTGCCTAAGATGTCCTCCCAAGGGGCACACCTTGGAATATTGCACATAGTGGGAGCAGACAGCCTCTTCAGCATCATTCTTTTAAGATATCACTAAGCCTTGCTATAAATTCCTAAAGGAGCTGTGGCTGCTGAAAATTGTACCAGGAGGCTGTAGCTCTGCCAGTGGAGCCATCTGCAACTTCAGTTCTACAGCATTTGTACAAAAAATACTTTTCCTATTACAAAAATGACATACTGTGGCAGGTGAGGACCCCTAGGGTTCTTTACCTACTCTGCAGAGTGGTTGTGCATGACAAATATGTTGTGATTAATGAACCCGTATGGAAATATTTCCTCTCCCATTGCACTTTATTGTGAAACACTGGCAGTGAGTTATTGGGGACTGGGGAATCATTGCTCTTTGTCTACTTAGTTCTCTGCAATTTAAACACAAGATGTAGAGGAGGAAGATACTTTCTGGTTTTACACAGTAGGGACCAAATTTCAGCCAAAGGTGTTATTTTTTTTCTGTCCTTTCAATTTTGGCCAAATTAATTGCAGGTTGAAATGAACATTTACACACATAATTACTGTCACTGATTTATAGGCACAATCAAGTGATTAGACAGCTAAACATTCCGATTTGCATCCACAATTAATTCCACCAGCAATTGATGTTAGGTGTGCAAATTAGCAGTTATTAAAATAAAAAGGTCTCATAAAATGATTCATATATCAAAGACAATTTATTCTGATAGTGAAATATAGAAGAAATAAAAGGAAAGTGCTTTGTTGTAGTGGCTTCCAAATATAGTTTAACACTGCAGCAATGACACATTCCATTTTATATATATATGCATTATGTAATTCCACTTCAAACACCCTCACTGGAGGCCTATTGTCAGCAAATGCCATACAGACACAGTCAGAGGTAGTTCCTGATGTAAAGGGTTTCTACATTTTGGTGTTCTGGTATTGTTTTGGTAGAAATTCACATTTTTATGTAAGTCCAGGTTGTGACTCTTATATACAGTTATTCCAGAAAGACACAGAAAACCTAGTATAGAGTTCTGCATTGCAAAATGTCTTTGGTAAATTGATGAAAGAGCAGATGTGAATGTTGTTATTTTGGTTGTGATTGCATTCAGTCAACTACAGTCTTCTGCTGGTGAATTACAAATATACAAAAACTGCCTACCCATGTTCCCAAAGAGCATTTAATTGATACAAAAAGAGATGAAAAAGAGTGAAGAATTGAGAGTTAGAGTACCTGACAAAAAAAGGGGAAAGAAGCAGAAATGGGAAGTGTGGTAACAATACTGCCATCTAGTAAAGTAACTACTTTGTCTAACAAATTAAGTTTATCTTACAGTTTCTTATTTCAATAGAAAAGTATAGCCAAATAAAACCACTTCAGCCACTCCACAAAAAGACTCTACGATTTCATAGCTCTCTTGTTTGTGTAGAAGACCTTAGACATAACTGATTTTCTTAGAGATTTTGCATTTAGACGATTATGAAACCTCTCCTGTGAAGTCAGACTGAGAGAGTTGAGGTTGTTCAGCCTGGGGAAGAGAAGGCTCCATGCAGGGAGATCTTATTGTGGCCTTCCAATACCTGAAGGAGGCTGAAGGTTATGGTTTCAAATGAAAGAGGGTAGGTTTAAATTAGTTATAAGGAAAAAATTATTCATTGCAAAGGTAGCTGAGACACAGGAAGAGGTTGCCCAGAGAAGATGACAAGAAGTTGGATCTGGATGATCTTCAAGGTCCCTTCGAACCCAAACCATTCTTTCAGTCTGTGATTCTATGAAATATACTATGAAAAAGCAATATCAAAACCTTTTTATTTTAAAAGTACACTATTTCTCTCTCTTTTTTTTTTGTTTGGTTTTTTTTTTATGAAGACAGACCACTGCTTGCATTATCAATGCTGATTTAAAGAAGCTTATATTCAGAATTAATACAATGGAGTGAGAAGTACTATATCACTGATAATCAGATGGCAACATATGTATCATTATTTGAGTCTTAATGTCTTAACCTTTGAAGGAAGTAGAGAATTTTCAGCATTTAATTATCTTAATTTATTCCAGTGCATCACACATCACAGTATACAGACCTTGATAAAGCATAACCCTTAAGGATGTGAATCTAAGACCACAAGTGACATTCTTTTTCCATTATATTAATGATGGAAGGCAGTAAAATAAAAACCAGAAAACCAGGCTAGTCCTTGTGTCTACAGCAGGTGTCCAAGATGCAAAATAGAAATAGACAAATAGAAATAAAAAATTGCCTAGATTTGCATTTGGGAAAAAATGTGTTTTGGTTCTAGGGAAAGAGACATTCATTCTGATAAGACATTGGTTCTCCAGTATTTCAAATATCAAGAGGCCTCATTTTGTTCCAGGTTCACATAACCAGTATTGAAGATTGTCAGCACAGACTGAGATACATATATTTGAAATAATTCTGGTAACAATTCACTTATGATTAAAGCATGCCCACTTATGCATTCAATTGAGATGAGGTAGTGTAATAAGATGATAATACCAAATATTTATAGGAGTGCTTTCCATGTTTAAAGTACTGTACAACCACTGCTTGATTAACTAGGATCAATGAAAATAATCTTACAGAATTTGTTCCTAGGAGTTGGCAGCTGACCAACCTAATACCTTTCTGCAGGAGCAAGGTGCAACTTTCAGTCAGCACACCCAAATCCAGATGATATTTCGGAAGCCCATCATTGGATGTGTCTTTTTCTTGTGTGAAGAAAATTCTAACTCCTTTCTCCCTATTCTTAGCAACTTCTCTTCAGGTCTTGCTCCACTACAAGGCAGGCTAGGAGGCTCCCAAAATACCTACCAAACAGGAGAAAAATCTTCAGAGTCAGTTATTCTGGAAGAGTGTTTAGTACCACTGGCACCTGTGCTAAGAATTTCCAATTTGGCTACAATTCATCTACTCTATTAGAAAAGACCTTTGGTGAATACCCTGGTATCATTGAACCTGAAGATGCTTTTGGCAGTGATTTAACAGAGCTTGAGTTTTCCCCCAGTTTACTTCACAGTATCTGGGTGTCATTTATGCCCATTGCTTCTAAGAAATTATTTCAGAAGCTGGTCCATTATGCTTCACAGACACCATTCTTTTTCATACAGATAGATGAGACTTATTATAAGTGGAAAAGAGAAACCAAACCCTTATTACATGTTGTTCCCAAGCGTGTGGGACATGACTGTTCTTGCTGCACATACTTGGGCTCAGTCAGTGTCTTCCAGTCTTCTGAGCTCCTCTGGGATTCTTACCCTGAAATTTGCTATTTGCTTTTGCCTCCTTTCTTCCAGTCCCACAACTTTTGCAAATCTTTAGCTACAAATTTAGATTTTCTTGGTTTTGAAAAGTTATGTTTATCTGCTGCTCATTTAGACAGCTTGCACAACAAGTATGTGCATATGCAAGTGCAGAGCCATATGTGAGTCCAGTCTGACTATGGCTCTGAGCACTTGCTACAGATTTTTACCATAATGAAATTATCCATCTGATGATAATATATATGGGTTTAGAAAAAATTCTTCAGTTTAGAAGTGTTAAAGACTACATTGTTACCATGTGCTTTATCTAAGAAGTCCTTAGGATGATACACATGAATAAGAGACCATTTGCATTCTTTGGAAAAATGAAATTATTCTGATTTCATGCCTCATGTAGTCCATTTTATTGCAATTGCCTAAGTCTGTAGAGGGTGCCTGCTTATGTTGCATAATCCACTGAAGAATTTGTGAGAAGACCAAAAGTCATTAATGGCTATTTGGAGCAGTCCTAGAAGTTTATTCTGATGACTAATTTGCCCCTACAGCAAACAATATATTAAACAGTTGTTCTTTCTGTGTTTGAGGTGTAAAGGATAAAAATCACTACTCCAAAGCTAAAAAACAGTAGAATAAACAGCAATTTTGATAAGTGGTATTTTCTTCTGTTGCTTAGTTACCAAAGAAAACTTAACTGTGTTTGTATCTCAACAGTATTTTCCATGTTAAATAACAACAGATTGTTCTATTTTACTTCCTATGTGTCTTTTTATTAGGTGTGCCTGAATACTTAAATTAAAAAAGTTTCTTTAGAAGGAATACTTACTGTGTTAGCAGTACATGCTAATGCTTATTCTTTTTGTTCTGAAGAAACAAACAAATCCCTTCAGTTTTAATTCTTTATTCTAGGAAGGAAAAAACAGCCAACTTTTAGTTTTCCGATCAAATTATTTTTGATGCGACCATTAAGGTTTAATGTACAAAAGGAAACTGAAATGCATTCTGGAGCACAGAAGTGACTGAAACTTGTCCAACTAAGCATGGTTCTGGCAATTTACCAGCAGCCAAAAGCCTGGACTTAATTTACTTTAAATTATGAGTGCAGCATCCTCATCTGTGTCACTGAGATGTGTTCCATGTGAGGACAGATCCCACTAGGGAATATTTCATCATAAGAGGCATTAAAAGGCTGATTTCTAGAATATGCATACCCTACAAAGATAAAAAACAAAACCTAACTCCTTGTATTTAATTTTACTTTGTAGTATTTAAGAGATCAGAAAAATAACTGCTTTACTTCATATAATATAAAGCAAGGCACTTTATGAGCATAAACAAAATGATTACATCTGTTTCATTACGATCTATAAAGCATTCCCCAGCATCTTCTCTGCCTGGGTGATCCTTCTCAAATGGCCATAAGTCGTATTACAGCAGCATTTTATGGTCATCTAAATTTTTATGGCCATCTGAATTTAGCTACTTTATGAATTCCCCAACTGTAGCCAGTCATACCCAGCACTTTCCTTCCTTTCCTGACATGTGCAAGCTGCAGACCTCCAGTTTGTGAACCAGTGACAGAGGGAGATGGCAGGACTAAGTTAGACTAGATCCAGGTTTAATGAGGAGAAGGCAGGGAAGTCTAAAGAAATTTCTGATTCAGCCTTCTCCCCTACTAACTGTCCTCACCCTTGGGGTACAGCTGCTCAGCTCCACGGCTCAGCCCACTGTGGGATTCAACCATGCATGAGGTCACAAATCTTCAGGAAACAAATCTCCTTGTATTGGGATGAGCTGCAGCCTGGATGCTTGCACTGAGCAGCATGGATGCTGAGCTGTCCTCTGCCAGGACCCCTCTAGCTTTACAGCAATTTACTGTCCCTTCCTTTTCTCTGTACCCTGCAGGCTCAGGTGAGGCAGGCAGAAAACCCTCTTCCTCTGCACACAGTGAGGTGGTATCCCCACAGCATGCCTGGCACATGCTGCCAGATCAGATGGAAGTACCCCTGCATGTCTGCTGTTTAGTTTAATTGTCTCCATGTTTCTCCTCTCAAAACTGGGATATTCCCAGGATGCACTTGCCTCCCAGGGCTCCCTGTCAGCCTGGAGGATCTGTTGCATCCCAATCAGCCTGTGAAGTCCTGTGCTGCTAAGGCTGCCCCTGTTGTGCCTGTGGTGCTCATGCCTGGGTCAGCTTTCCCCTTGTACGGTGCTGGGGACCAAGGGTGGGAGCAGATGGAGCTTGGTGGCCATGGACCCATTGGACAAGCAGCTGATGGTGACACTGCCAGAGATAGGGATGGCATAACCTTGTCAGGAAGTATGGCATAGCCACTGGCCACAGCTCCTCTAGATGCTGCCTAGATACTTAGGAGTAAACATCATTACATTTTTTTGCACTATCAACTATGTGCTAGAATTGAAAAGGAGAATGCAGAAGTGAAATATTAAAAAAAAATTCACAGTGTGCTGCAGATGTGTATAGCTTTGTTTTTCATAGTCTCATCACTAGGCATTGCCACTGGTGCTGCATAACAGCTGCCTTCCCTATTTCAATCATAGGACAAGGCCATTTAGACATGTTCAGCAGCTCAACTAAGAAGTTTTACTGCACTGTCATTTCCTGCATGGTATTGCACACCTGTGTGCTCTTTAACTACAGGCACTGCTTCATCAAAAGCTGATGAAATCCCCTTGGGTCTCAGAGATTCTCAGAGGCTCCCTTGGTTTCCACTTGTGGGAAACACTGGATTTTGTTATATGTCAAAGCTGCAGCCCTGGAAGTGATGCCCAAGTGAAAACCTAAGGGCAAGCAGCTTCCCAAGAGATTAGATATCTGCCCTGCTCTGCGTCCTCTGAGAAACTGAGGGCTTTCCTGCTTTGTCAAAAGGGTCCTTATGGGCTTCCTGAAGGAATAGTCCACTGAAGCTGTCAGGAAAACATGGCTCTCCTGGTAAATGCCAGGGCACTCTAAAGAGATCAGCTAAAATCCTAATTCACAGCTTGCTCTGCAATTTTCTCTGTTTGGTTTCCTCCCTGCAGCTTTACATGGTGTTGGGGGTGACCGAATGGAAGGCTCTATCTGTCCTATGAAGAAGAGATGACATTTCCAACCAATAGTGGTTTACAGTGACTTTATTTCTTCTCTCCCCTTCCTCCTCATGTTGTATTTTTCATTTGCTTCTAAGCCTGTCTGCCTGTTAGTCATCCTAAAGCACCCCAAGAAGTGAATCCTGGTTTGCCTCTGTCTCAGTCTGGAGATATCAAGAGGAATCAGGGATCAGAAAAGCACAGAATCCCCCAAGGAGCTTCAGGCATTCCCTGGAAAGGCAATTAGTCATGGCCAAGGACCTGTACCATGCAGCTGTCACAGGAATATAATCAGTATCACAGGCATCCTCACTTCATCCAGCCCCTGGGGCTGCAGCAGGAATTGAATTGTTTCCCTGTTCCTTCCCAGGTCTGACAGACTTATGATGATAGCCCTTGGAAATGGTCCTGGGACCTGCCATGTGAGACTGGCAAGGAAGATGCACCTGTGTCCCAATCACCTATTTGATTGCACTTGAAGAAAGGACTGCTTGTGGAGGTAAGATTGGGCACAGATGGAGAGCAGCGTTTCTGGCTTCTCAGCTTGGGGCATCAGGTGTATATCCCAGATCTCTGGAGAAGCAGCCAGGCAGCCTCCCATCAACACAAAAGGATAAGACCAGTAAAAGGTATTAAGAACCCTTTGCCTATTTTACCACTGTTTTCACAGGAGTAAAGTGTATCACAGCACATTCTGCAAACCAGTGTCTGTGGCTGGAGACCTTGCAGTCTGGAGATAGGCTCTTCCCCTGGGTACCAGTGTTTATCATTCACACTGCACACAGGGAGATGCTCAGGCCCCTCTGGGACAGCTGAGTTTCTCCCAGCATCCATCTCTCAGCCCAGGTCCATAGGGACATGAGCTATTTGTCAATCTGAACAGTTCACAAGGGAGGGCTCAACACAGAAGTGGAGTGGCAGAGCATCTGGTGAGGTAAATACCCTTGAGCATTCCTGTGCCAGTCACAACTGCTTTGTAAGGGAATCCTTCAGTGCTCAAGTTCTCAACCTCATGGTCAACCTCACCATCTGGAAGAGGGAATACCTTTACATCAGTATTCACAAGAACCCATGTTGTTTGTCGCCTTCCCTGATGCCTTTGATAAATTAAGTAGATTGGTCTGCCTGCTGATTATGCAGCCTTTCAGCGACAACTTTCACAGAACAAGAGCAGACAATTGTCATTTCTTTGATCTAGGAAAAAAAAATTGCATTTTTAAAGCCAAGGAGATGCCTGCAGTATCTTTTGCAAAAGTCAAGAGTAGCAATAGTAGTACAAACTCTAGACAATCAGAATGGCTAGGGTGGATGCTATATTTTATCCCCACAGACAAAATGTAATGTGTTTTCTTCCATATAAACATCTTTCTTTCATGACCACTGGTGTGTGCCAGGATGAATCTGGGTTGTGTCACTCTAGGGGCCTAGCATGTAATTTCACACTGTGAAACAGCAGGAGCTAGCTGCCTCCACTAACCAGTAAAACTGAACTATTGCCAACCTTCCCCTTCCTTCCTCCAAAAAACCTTCCAAATTGCTTATAAGAGCTTTTATAGGACCTGCTTGCTCTTTCTGGCTCAGAGAAAACACACAACTGAGAATTCTGTTTGGAAATACCACGCTGTAAATAACTTTTTATTCATCCTATTTATATAGCAGTCTCTGCTTCAGCTTTTTCTTTTGAAGTATTCAGGAGAAGCCATTAGCTATTCCTGCAGTAAAAAACTCCTAATAAATTGTTTGGTCATTGTTTGGAAGGAGCAATCTATAAACACTCAGGGAATAATTTAGGATTAGTCACTCATTAAGATATAGACAGGCAGTGCTTGTGTGATCTTTATGTGATATTCAAATGGCTGTCAGTGTTATTTGACAGGAATTCAGGCTCACTTCCTCTTGGTGCTTATCAGTTTTCTGGACTAATGGAGAATGTTCTTTAAATGTTGCCTGCTTGAAGAATTTTATATAGGAAACAATTCAAAAACAAATTTGCCAGCAAATAGCATTAGGAGGGCTGAAAAGCATCTCACAAAGAAATGGTCTTGAATACCAAGCTGAACACCTCACCATGCACTATATCTGTGTGCTTTGCAAATCTAGTATTCAGAAATCTTAGGAATAAAATTTCTGACCTGAGTTTTGCCTCTTAAAAAAGCTCTAGGGCAAATGTCAGCATTTTCATGTCAGACTTTCATCAATTCCCATAGGCCAAATCCAAAGAGTGTCTATGAGAAAAAACACTCCAAGGAATCTAGAGGGAATTTTGGCAATTTACAACCTCCTAGTTTGCCCCTTATCAATATATTATAGAAAAAGAAGAAGGGATATAAGAGATGGCATTCTGGCAGCATACAGACCAATGGAGAAAATAACATGAACTGGCAAGACAGCAATTACAAGTAGGACTTGAAAGCAAACTGTGGTCATTAGAGATCTACAGTTTTCAGTCAAACTGGAGTTCTATATTCCAATATTAGTTCCATCTTAAAAAAATAGCACAAAATACAAGAAGCACGGAAGGATAGTAAAGTGCCTTGAAGCAAAATGCTTCATGGAATGGCTTGTATCAAAGGGCATGAATTTATATGTGCTGAGACTGAGTCTGAATTCAACAGCCATTTTGTTTAAAAACTTATTCAGAAAAGAAGGCAGAGATAACACAGGCATGAAACAAGAATTAAGAAAGATTTTTTTTTTTGCTATGGCAGGAATAAAAGAAAGTTTTGAAAAGATTCTGTTAAAGTTTGGTCTATGAACATTTTTAAATATTAATTTTAGCTGGATGTAAAATCAGTTTTGCAGCACAAAACACAACCATATTTGCATAGATATGCATATGTATAATCTGTAATTTCCCTGCAGTTTAGGCATCTTATTCCAGCAGAGAAGGATATAACATCTGATAGAAGGCTTGTAAAACTTGGGAGACCATGCTGTTGAAATGCTACAAACACAACTAAACAAACCTAAAATCTGTGTGCTGTAAGTCCCAAATGGACATAAGTGTGCCTGTAAACAAGAGCAGCACTTTCAGTATCATGTCTGAATTCACTATCACAATGAAAATTGCTGAAATTAAGAGTCTGATGTAGAACAGGAATGCTTTTAAGGTGATCAAACTGGACAGGGACTTGCCAGGAACAATAGGGCCATTTGCTCCTCACTGGGGTGAGCAGAGATATGCCAGAGCTGGAAGGCTGTTTTGGGACTTCTGGAGGGAACACTTGTGCTCCACAAAGCATCTGGCACTATCCCTTTGCACCCGGGCAGAAAACACCCCCCAGTTCTAATTCTTCTAAACTCAGTGAAGGTTAAAAGAGCTATGAAGGATATCCAAACCTTACTTTGCCCATGGTATATCCATTGAAACTGGCAAACTTAGTGTGATCTGCTTCACCCTTCCATTGGAATCTTAATCACAGAATAGCTGAAGTTGGAAGGGGTCTCTGGAGGTCATCTGATCAAGAAGAGCCATCGCCTAGAGCAGGTTGCTAAGAGCATGTCCAGACAGCTTTTGGACATCTCCAACTATGGAGACTCCACAACATTCCAGAGCAGAGCAACTTGTCCAAGTGCTCTGTCACCCTCACAAAGTGTTTCCTGATGTTCAGAGGGAACCGCCTGAGTTTCATCTTGTTCCCATTGACTCTAATCCAGTCACTGGGCACCACTGAAAAAAGCCTGACTCTGCCCTCCTTCCAGGTATGTGAGGTGGTCCCTGGGCCATTTCTTTGTGCTAAGCAGCCCAGCCTTTCCTCAGAAGAGGGAGGCTCCTGTCCCTTAAGTATGTTTGTGGCCCTGTGTCAGAATCTGTCCAGTACTCTACAGCTCTCTTGTGTTGGGGAGACCAGAACAGGACACGGCACTCCAGGCATGACCTCAGAAGTGCTCAGTAGAGGAGTAGGATCACCTCCCTCAACCAGCAGGCAGCCCTTTGTCTGATGCTGCATGGAACACCATTAGCTTTCTTTGCTGCAAGGACATGCTGGCTGATGCTCATCTTGGTGCCCACTAGGACCCACAGGTTCTTTTCGGACAAGCTGCCCTCCAGCAGAGGATATACTCCAGCAGAGTACATACCCCAGTATTTACTGGGGAATGGTGCATGGGGTTGTTCCTCCTCAGGTACAGGACTTTGCATTCTCCTTTTTGAATTTCATGAGGTTCCATTTCTCCAACCTCTAGAGGACCCTCTGGTGTGTCGAACATTCCTCCCAGGTTTGTGACATTAGCAAACTTGCTGAGCACACACTGTGCCCCATCATCCAGACCATGTAATACTTCTCAAGATGCTAAACAGGAGCAGAGCCAACACTGACCCCTAGGTCAGAGCCCAGCTAGTTGCTGGGCTCTAAATACATTTCGCACTGCTGTCAGAGCCCTTTGAGGTCAGCTGTTGGTTAGTTTTCAATTGACCTCACCAGCTTCACCTACTTCAGGCCACACTTTACCAGCTTCTCTACAAGGATCATGTGGAGAAAGTTTCAAAAGCCCTGCTCAAGTCTACGTAGAAAATATCCACTCTTCTCCCCTCATGTACTAGGCCAGACATTTCACCATGGAAGGTTTATACAAAAACTAAGACGAGATTGTTATGGCAGGACTTCTGGTCAGATTTGTAAGTACGGCATTGGTGAAAACGAAAGCTTACAAGTAAACAAAAAATTCAAAAAGTATGTTTAGGAAGCAGATAGATCTTTTAACTATCCATGCCCGTCACTGAAAATTCCTCAGACATATGACAGATGCCAGTGAAAAAATTCCTTATTTAGACTGACACCTCATTTCCAAAATGCCACATGCTACAAGTCTGATTCTCAGCCTAGACTTTACTTTATGACTTTTTCAAGGGAATATGAGACATATCTTCCTAGATCTTTGCATAATGAATAAAAATTCTCTCAGAATCCTAAGTGCAACTGAAGTAATACATAACACTAATAATAATACTATTAATAATAATTATAAGGCTGTTTAGCATTATTTGCTTAAATTGGAAACTATTCATATTAATACAGACAGCAAATTGCATGAACTTCCTTTAACCTCTGGAAACCCTTAAGAAATTCAATGGTTTTGGCTAATTACAGTTGCAATTCATGGGACCTGCTTGCCTTCTAAGTTAGCAAGGTAAAATACCACCATCTTCCTGACATTTCCTTCCTCTGTGTATCGCAGTTATCCAAGTGCAGAACTGGCTTTTCCACATTTGTGATCACTCTGAATTTAAGGAGTATTTGAGGTGAAGGTGGAGAGGGATGTAAATGTGCCTGATAAAGGAGGCATTAAAAACTACAAACAGCTCTTCTCAGCTTTTCAAAAGCACAATTAAGAATTTGCTTTATCTGCTGGTAAAGATGAGACCAGAAGCTAAAAGAGCTTGGGAAAGCAGGAAAAAGTAATTTTTGCAATTACATTCTTTTTCTATTTTCCTATGCAGATTATTTTAAAGAGAAGCGTTCCCTTTTTAGACCTACCAGTTTCCTTTCTAACAGCAATCTGCCTGATTGCTGTTGGCTCACAGGCCATACATATGTCCTTGGTTTCCAGAGGAAATTCAAAATGAGGTAATGTAACTCACAAGACTGCTGCTATACACAGAAACATGCACGTATAGAGAATGTAAAGAAAATATACAGCGATACAGTGAACAGCTCCTTCTGGTTCCTCTCAAGAAAACAAGGAGCCTGTGAGGGGCTAAGAGGGTGAAAGACCATGAAGATGGCTCTGCCACACCCACAGCCATGGCTGGTCTCTGTGGGTCCCTTGGCACTTCCACCATATTCTTGGTATTTTAACATTCTATGCTCTGCAGCAAAATAAATTTCTAAGGCCTAGGAAGCATTACTAAAGCTAACTCTACCAAAGGCTTGTGTATTAGAGTTCAAAGATGCATATCATTTCCTACAGCTAGAGGCAGCCATTTACTTTTGGCAGATGTTATTTTATTTGCTCAGGCTGAAAGGTCACTATAATTCTGTCAACTTTATTTTCTATATTTAAAATGTCACCCTAAACAGGTAGCTAAGGTTTGCTTTCTACATGTCTTTACCATTTTTCCTGTCAGAGAAGGTCTTTTATTTCTTAGGAATACTAATTAAGTTTGAGAACTGGTCTTTGGAAAAAAAAAAACCACTTGAAGAAAGTGAAGCACCTTTTTAAGACAATTGTCTCAGTTCCAGACATGCTTGATTCTATTGTTTTTCTAGAAGCTTTGACATGTTTGCTGCTGGCAGGATTTCTTTGCTTTCTCAAAGCATCTTTTCATGTAAGAAGACAATTATAATGATCTGAAAGGTTTCCTGTTACTGTCCTCCATTTCTCTGGTCACATTTACTTATGTTTGCACCTACAGAGATGTTTAACAAATGTGACCCTGTTATTTGAAGGCCATTTCAGAAAAAAGCAATTAAAGCCATGGTTACAGGGACACCTGCATTGATCTGTCTGTTGATGTCTAGCATGCATGAATCCTGACTGTGCAAACCAGCTCCCTCCTTCACACCAGCTCCTGAACATGGCTGAACCTGTGCTAAGCTATTTCGATATGTCATGCAGGTCACCACTATACCTGTTTTTCTAATGTAATTTGTGTTTGTTTTCTGTCATCTTAGCATGCTGAAATGGCCTCATGAGGATCACAAAGCACTAGAAGCACAGGGAGAGGCAAGAGAACAAGCACGGGCAAAGGGAGGAGGAAGGTCAAACCACAACAGCAAGCACTTGGATGGAGTCCCACTGCCATGGCAGGACATCTTCAGTTACTGGAAAGACCTTGGTGGCTCCAAGGATGCAGTTTTTCCTTGTCATATTTCCCTAGGGAATACTTCCCTTTTTATACTTAGAAACCCCCTACCTTTTACTGACATTTGAAACATAGGTATCGAAATGCATTTGAGCTGACATGTTGGTCAAATATGGCTAACTCTGCTCCAGAGAACCCCATCTGCTTATTAACTAACTTATACCAGGCACATAAAGGTAATAAATATCTCTGCTGCATTGATTAATTCGATGCCCTGCATTTTTTTTTAACTGAAGAATTAAAGCTCTTATTTTGTGGTATAAATGACTTGAAAGAAAGATATTTTTTCTGGTTTTGGGATATATTTATGAATGGTCTTCTTCTAACATTCTGTTTTTCCATCTTGTCCTTGTGAAAATGGGCATAAAAGCAAAAAGACCAAAAAGAACTCCACAAAAGAATACTTACTTTCCTTGTAAAATATAATGATGATCAATGCTGTCTCTAAGGATTTGCGATTTTTTTCTTCCATGCTGTTGTGCAAGTTCTAAACCAAACAGCAGACTGGCATGATATGTTTGTGAAGCACTGAGACCCTAGGTTGAGATAAAGACCATTATTCACTCTTTTAATTTGCTTTTAAAACTAAGTTTGAAAAAGACTGCAGAATATCTCTTCTTTTTGTACCAACTATTTAGATATTTTCACAAATGTGTTTTTATCTTTTTTTTTTTTTCTTTCCTGACGAAATGGTTTGAACATGCAGGTCAATGTGACCTTACAACTTCCTAGGGGAAAATTAATTGCAAAGATGGCAAGCAAAGAAAATGTCATGGACAAAGAATCAGTGGGTTTTCTGAAAAATACATTTACTGCTTCTTGGCAGTCTCTGCCCTCAACTCCCACCTTTGCTTTAGTAGCATCTGCCCTGATTTTCTTATTTTACACTGAGTGGTCCAACCAGAATTTCATAATTTGGAAAGTGCATTCCATTCACTAATGTGTATCAGGTTAAACTTGGCTCCAGATTACTTTCTGTTAGAAGCACATTATAGCTACATCTTCACTGAACACTGAAACATCCCACTTCCCAGAAAGTATTGGCAGAGGCCCAAATTTTACTGAAATCGCCAGGACTAAGACCTCTAATTTCATTTAAATATTGAGACAGATTGATAAAATGGGACAGACTCAGGATTGTATATACAGGCATATGTGTGTGAACATGTCCAGTGCATATACACTGACATGTCATACCATTATGCATCTACTGGACCCTCTAAAGGATTCTGCACGCTTGTGTCTTGACACTTCTTTTTCCCCAGAAGCAGACTGATCTTCAACAAAACTCTTCAAGGAAATTGAAGACAAAGAACTGAGTTGACCTCAGTCAAAGCTCTCTCACCTAAATCCACCAAAATAGTAAATTCAGGAAGTTCAGACACAGACAAGGAACAGGCACCAGGCTGTTTCTCATGCCAGTCTACTTTGCAGAGTGTAGTTCCGCCCTGTGATCCCCAGCCTCTTGTGCTAATTTCCTGGACTGAACAGAGTTCATGGTACCTTTCTCATGCTACAATCAGATCTGGCTTTGAATGTTTCTGCTGCACCTCACTGCCCACAGGGGTGAATCTGGCTTTTAGCATCAAGCTGCCATAGGTAGGCTTTGGCCACTTTGTCTAAAAGAAGAGTAGATTAAAAGGAAGTGAACTTGGTCTCTGCTATTCAAAATGAAAAGCAAACAAACAAACAAACAAGAAGCCAGTCCTGAATAAGCCAGTCCAAATCCCTTCATTCAGCTGGCTTTCAACATTTTTTTTTTCACAGTCTGGGACTCTGCTATATCAAGCAGGCCTGGAAACTGATGAAACAAATTTCATCAGTCTGGGAATCTGGCCTATGTTCGCAATGGGTGGACCTTAATGAGACACAGGGAATGCCAGAAATCATAAAGAAGACTGATGATCCTCTTGCAATCTCCAAATTAATTTTAATGAACTGAGGAATTTGACTAAGCTCCTGTTAAGCTTTTCACATTTGGACTGCTCTTCGAAGGCAAACCTATGTGGTTTCATCCATCTCTATCTTCCTGGCTTGATTTGAACTCTATCCTGATGACAAAGGGAAACACTTTGAGCAGGAGGGAGGAAATGCTCTAAAGATTGGCCTCAGCAGTGAGAAAAATACAGTCCTAATTCTCATTCTGTATATTTCTCATAAACTTTTAGAATCACTTAAATGGAGATAAGCTAACAATATTTTCAATACAAAAGAGAAGGCAGAGGTCCACAAAAAGCAGGTGTGCTCATATAGTTGAATGCAACTCAATTAGGCACATTTTGCTGAAGACTGATGAAAATCTTGACTATTCCTCTGTGGAAAAAACAACCAGTGAAATCTCTATTTTCATCCACTAGGAACACTAAGCCAAGTGTGCCCAGAGCTACCACCACCCTGTCCCAGCTGAATAGCTTCATATCTTCTTCTTGCTCTTCTCCATCCATATGGGATGTACCATAATTTACATGCCTGCTACTCTGATGTGGGCCCAGTGTAGGCTATAACCTCAGTCTTCTGTCTAGTAACTTCCAGGGGGTGTCAAACTGTGTCTGGGATAGCCCAGGCTGGGGAGAACCTTCAAGAAGCCAGTGCATTCCCTGCACTGTACTCCACCCACCACACTATACATTGGTCCAGTTACTAATTCTACAGCTTTTAGACAATTACCAAGAAACAGCAGCTAATTTTCAGCATCCACCATGTAACAAAAAGCAGATGAGATTTCAGATACCTTCTCAGTATGCTTTTCCTCCCAAGAATTCTCGTGTGCTTAAGGTGACACAAGATGATTAAGTCTGATTCAGTACGGTAGCTTTATCTCCTTGTACACCTCTCATCATGTCTGTGTGGGAATGGAACTGTTCAGTAACATTGTAGATATGTTCAGAAGCTAATTAAATTAGAATCTGCAAAATACTAGCTCCCTGGGAAAGCAGGTGCTATATAAGTTAAAGATATTATATTTAAAATGTCATGCTAAAAGGAACCTCTTTTTTTTTTTTTCAGAAGATTATCTCACAGAAATCCTCTATGAATTTTAAATCCGAAATTTCATTAGCAAGTTGTCAACACCAGCCCATCCTCCCAAACCCCTCTTTTCTCTCCCACACTTTCCTCAAAACACCACCCATCTCGAAGTATCTAGAATGGAGAAGAAAAACCTGGCATATTTAAAAGAGGAAAAGAATCAAAGTAAGCAACATGAAGCTTACTTCTTTTTAGGGCTAAAAATGCTTCCGTCTCACACATACAGTTCCCTTATACACAAACACGTGTATGAACAAACACACTCACAGAATGCCTATGTACCATGCTTGATAGATAAATTTATGCACAGGAATACAATTACCAGTTAAAGGAAACAAAACAGCAGAAAAAATGACCAGGGACTTCAGCCCGCCTTGTTTCTCCATTTTAAACTCTTTTTAAGCCTCATTTTTTACTCAGTAAATTAATGAGTTAGCAGAGGACTGTTCTAGCTCTTCTAAAAGAGCTAGATGCAAGTAAGGCTCCTACCAATTCAATTTTAACAAAGAAAATAATCACTTCACAGTAGATCCTGATTATAAATCAAAATTGCATGTGCCCATTCCATTCATGGCAATCACAGATACTTCCTAATGAACACTGCTACCTGTATCACATCAGGCACAATTTTCCCCCTTGCCTTTTAATGTACACTACAGTTTCCAATGGTTATTAATTGCATCCTGACCAGACATTCTTTTAAAATAACATCCCCATAAGATACAATATCCTCTTGAATTCCCCCAAGAACCACTGCAGATGCAATCTGCACTTAATATTGAATTTGCACCAGAGAAATTCATTACCTATGAACAGTGTAAGACTTCCTTTATCTCTGTTTTATTTTCATTCATCCAAACCCACTTTACTCTTTGGTTGCAGCAAACAAATTTGGCCTCTTTCCAGTAAAATTAACTCTTAATGCACATACTGAAAAACTCCTATTTTTTCAAAAATGCTAAGTTACATCTTGGTTCCAGAGATTTTATCCTGAATATCTTTCTAGGCTTTGGCAGTGGCTTGTAAATTAAAACAATCCTGTTCATTCCACTTATATTCCTAGCAAAATCTGGGAATATGACACAGAACTTAATACTTGTGGCCTAAAATTCTAAAATCAGAGCTACATAGGTACTGGATGGATTTGAAACATTTAAATATTTATTCTTCCAACAGTAATTTGAAAGTTTAAGTTGTGTAAGCAGACCTGTTCTGCTTTTTATAAATAGAAAACACAGAAAATGACACACTATATACATATAGAGACACAGATATGTAAAAATATTATGTGTGTTTGAAACTGTGTTAATACCTGATGCTAGCTCATATTCACTCAGAACAAGTAGTGAAACTAATATCCTGCCCTTTACAAGTCTTGCAATGTTGTAATCAATTACTACCCTCTTTGAGATCCCAACAAATAGGAAAGGGCCTGAAAAATTTGTCTTGCAAAGCTTAAGCTGAGAAGTGGGCAAGGGCTTCAGCATTGCAGTATGTATAAACTAAATAATTTGTTACTGTTTGTCTTAAACTTAATGAAATCTTGAAAAATTACTGTTTCAGCTTTTTTTCCCTTAACAAATGTGGCTCTATATAGTATAATTCTTTGAAATATTTAGTCTTAGGAAAAGACCTTTAAAATCATCAAGTCTAACCATTAACCCAGCCCTGCCAAGTCCATCACTCAAGCATCTCCCCAAGACATCTACATGTTTCTTTAAATACTTCCAGGGATGGTGATTCCACTACTTGCCTGGGTAGCCTGTTCCAATGCTCAACAACCCTTTCAGCAAAGAAATTTTTCTTATATCCAATCAAAACCTCCCCTTGTGCAACTTGAGGCCATTTCTTCTAGCCCCCTTCCTTGTTGCCTAGGAGAAGAGGCTAACCTGCACCTCACTAGAACCTCCTTTCAGGTTTCTCTACAGCTGTAGAGAGAGATAAAGACTGCTCTAAGCTTCCTTTTTTTTTTTTTTCAGGTGAAACAGACTTGGTTCCCTCAGCCACTTCTCTTAACACTCTTGCTCCAGACTCTGCCAGCTCTGTTGCCCTTCTCTGGACCCACCCCAGCACCTCAATCTCTTTCTCATAGTGAGAAGCCCAAAAGTGCACACAGGATTTGAGGCGTGGCCTCAGCAGTGCCAGATATAGGAGGAATTATAGCAGCATAACTATAGACAGACACTCCCCAGCCCTCCATTTCAAAGGGTACAAAAAATCCTGTAATTGTGTACCTTTCAAGAGTGACTGTGCATTAACAGAAGTGCTGAAAGCAATTATTGTGGCAATCTAGGATTCTTGACAGTTAAATTACAACATCTGACATAAATGGGGATAGGATGCTTCAATACTTGATATTGTGCTTTTTGGAGTGAACAGATTCCGAAAATATGTAGGTTCCTCTGTATATTAAAAACACTTAAAATTCATTCATTAATTTGAACAGGCTAATCTCCCACTTTTCCTGAATGCAGTACTCTTTAATTACTATATTTTATTAAAACCTTTCTTAAAATCTCAAGCAATGAAGATAAAGAACCAAAACGAGCAACACTTTTTAAAAATGCAATCACTCATGAAAATTAAGATAATTCAGCTAAATACACAGTTGATTTTTCAGGGATTTCAAGCAGCTATTTCCCCTTTCTTTTTCTCCATCCCATGGGCTTCTCTAGGCCTATAAACCAGACCAAAACTGTGGCAACCAGAGAAAAAATCCATTAATGCATTGTATGGCTAGTGCCCTTAGAGGAAAAGTAGCCTTAAACTGAGATAATCAGGAACCATAGAAGCTCAGTATCTCCTCTAATGAAGTTCTGCTTGAGTGCCTTTATTTGAAAAGAAAATGGACACAGGTTATCTCTGTGCAAAATAATAGGCAAAAAATCTGACTGATTTTCTTTAGTATACAAAGATTTATTATATCTGTAGCAGTTCTATCCATATCAGTGCAATTACACCAATATTTGACTTCGATTTGCATTTAGCAGAGCATAAGTAGAATTATATCCCACTCTCCTATTCTACACTTATATTTCTATTTCTGAATCATTTCTCATGAGTGCAAGCTTGCCTTTGTCCTCTGCTTTATACTTTCTGAACCACCAGATCCTAAAGTGACATTACTAAGCCCAAATTAAGACCAAAGTTCTATTTTGGTGATCATTAGCATACATTGAGGATCTTTATATCTCAATGGGGAATCAATCTATGACCTTTTAAAACGCATCTTCCTAGTTTGTAACCACTATTAATATCTTGAATTTTACTTCAAATACCATTAGAATGATGTGACTTCTTCATCATGCATTTGATTAGTCTTACAGTCAGCATGAATGTCTAGTGCTGTCGGTAAGCTTGGTGGTTCAAAAGACCAGCATCACTTGTATATTTTTCAGGTATAGAGGCAGTGGATTAGGGACATTACTGGAATTCTGCTCTCTTGAACTCCACAAGCTCCTCCAGGCAATATATAGTGAAACTGAAAATTCAGGTGGCAGTAATAAAAATGTAGTTTGAACTACTGCACCTCTATTTTGTTCTTTTATAACCTGGGAATTTACACACTCCAACTGCAAGCAAGAAAATACAGTAAAGGGATGTGTTCAGCAGCTGCCTTTACTATTTAAAATGTCAAGTTCACATTTTCAACTATTGCTTTCAAAACTATTCTAACTTGTGAGGTGGAAAAAACATATCAGGGACTATATTCTATGTTTGATTTACAGAAAAAGCATGAGATATCTCACTGGTTTTTTGCACTTGTGTATATCATGTAGCTTTTCCATGTGTTCAGATCTTTGTGCCACCAGCAGGTAGATTTACAATTGAGATCTATTTATTCATCAAGTCCTTACATTCTTTCCAGACTATACTCTTACACACTGTTCTTCAGGAAAAAGAAAAATATTTTAAAGATGCTTAGATAACTTTGTTAGTTTCCTGGTGTTTATTGGTTTCTTTTTTTCTTTTTTTTTTTTCTTTTTTTTTTGGGGGGGGTGTGTGCGCTTTTTTATTATTTTTTGGTGCTTTTTAAGGTGTTTTTGTTTAGTTTTGTTTTTTTTTTCCCAGAAATTTCATTTATCCTACATGTTCCAGACCAGAAAACTGTGAGAATAACTAAAACAAACTTTATTAAATTATTGTTTACTCTGGACTTAGTAGCATGGGTTTTTCATTTCACTGATGCACATTTTGGTTTCTCGTTTCATTTATTTTATGATACAAATATTTAAACTTCCAGAGTGCCCACCTGGTGCATACAGAGTATACACCAAGGACTGTCCCATTGATTAGACTGTCTAATCTGCCTGCATATTCCAGAATCCACTGACAAACTCTTCCTTCTTCTGAGTAAAATCCATGCATGTAGACATATCAGTTTTCTTGACTTTTACTGAATCTTGAAAGCTGAAGTACTTTGCAAATAAACTTCAAAAGGTTTTGTGATGACTAATGAGGACATTGCTAAAAATATGAAGAACTCATGCACTTGAGTGAGCTGGTACAATTTTCCCTTCAGAAACATATTATTTCATACAAGCCTGTATGAATTTACATTCCCACAAGTATTCCAATAAAGTGCTGTATCAACACAACAAACTGAACCTCATTACTGTCCTCTCTCTCAGAGTACATCTTACCAGGATTTTAGTCTTCATGTCTTGGTGCTTTTACTCAAAGTAAAAACACTCAGACCAAGGCAGCAGCCCTCTGAGCATTTGTGATCATCTTGACACATACTGGAGTGCAATAGACTCAAGAGATTCTTTTCCTGCTCCCTTTGGGACAATGAGAAAAAGCCTCAAGATCATTCATTCAAGTTATTTAAAAAGCCTTTAAAAGCAAGGTTTCCAGGAGAAGAATATCAATACCATATTGTGTGCATGTTTAACTTTGCATTTTTCTGGAACAAAATGGCCCAATTCTGCTGGGCTTTCTATGCCAGCTTGTCTCTACAGACAGCTGCTCACACATGCCAACCTTTAACAGCTTTTCAGGTTTCCTCTCAACTTGAATTCTTCATTGGAATTTCAAGATTTTCAGTATCTTTGAAATCAGGAACAGGGTCTTTTAAGCTGACAGCTCCTTACACTGTCTTGGCAATGTATATCAAGATGAGAAGTGGCTATGATGTTTGGTATGGATTAAACTAATAATGCGGGAAAAGTCTTAATGCTATATATTACTCTGTTTTTCTCACCTTTGGTGTTGACCTTACTTATGTCAAAAAAGAAGACAAGAGTTTCATTGTCATATTCATTTGGGAATAATCTAATACTTATTCTTAGATCCTACACAATCTCATTTCTCCCTTAGGTCATTAAAGCACATGTGGGCCATCAGTCTTTGTACAATGCCCTGGAAAAAGCTGGTGATTAACCTACTTCCATACTGACCAGAAGCCATCTATAGCTCCTCTTTTTTCTTTCAGCCAGTTTACAGTCTATATAACTGCTTTATTTTGGGCTGGCCAACCTTGAGTACTTAATTTCTTTAGATACCACTGACAAAACCTTATCAAGATCACAGGGCCATAGCTGGATTTGTCCACTCTCCCGGTGCAGTAGCACTGAGATGGTATAGTTGTTTTCTAAGAAGCCTAGAAAAAGTAATTCAGATAACAGAAAAGATCCATAAAGTATCATGCAGCTATATGGAGCATTTATTTTATTTCCTCCTTGGCATATCCTCTACAAAAGTTACTTGTTTCTTATATCTCCAATAATCCTTACTCTAATAATACTTACTCAATACTGCCTTAGACAGCCTCATAGTATGACAAATGCCAGACATCGAATCCTGTTTATAGAACTTTGGGAAAGTCTTTTCAAAAGTCTAGATAAAGATCCAGCTGACACAATATTTTCTGACGTTGTAATGACAGGCTAAAAGTCTATGAAATTAGTAAGATTAGATTTTTTTCTTCATGGAAGCTGGAGCGATTTGTATCTATTGTGTCATGCTTAGTTTAGTGTTTCATAGTTTGGGCCTTGCTTTTTTCAGCTGTTGTTCTGGATCCTAATGTAAGTACTTTATGCTCCTCAAGTGACCCCCTAATTTTCTTGTTTAAGAGCATAGTATTTGTTGCAAATCAGGACTGTTGATAAATAATGGACTCTAGCATTAAATTACATTTTTATCAGCAGCTCAGGCACTTCTCCAACATCCCTGTAATTCTTGTATGAACAGTGGCTAGACCCACTATTTAATTGCAGTTTATTCCACTGCTCAGTTTTTGAATACCTCATCTTCCATTATGCCTAGATTTCATTTGCAAAAAAGAAGAGTTATAATAGGAGAATATGTCTCATCTTCTATGATAGGCACTAATGCAAAGTCATAATCAGGCTGCTTTGAAATCACATTTCCAACCTGCCTTCCTCTGACTCAGGGTTTTGACTGCAGCAATGAAGGAAGAAAGAACTGTGCTCTCTCCACTTCTCCATTGGATGCAGCAAAACATCCTTTGATGAGGGATCTGCAGCTTAGGCAGGATGCTGGGCTTGTGGCAGGAAGTGCAGATTACCTGGCAGAGCTGAGAAACCTCTCTTTTTCCAGTTATTTTTTTCTAACCTGTCTGTGTGTTCAGAGGTAAGACACCTGTGACCAGATTTGAGGGGAGGAGGAAGTACAGGTTAGGCTGTGGACCATTATTGTTTGAGAGGCATAAGCACGGAGGAATTTGCTTCCCTCTGTGCCATGGCCCTTTGGCAAAGCCCACAGTGCTGTGGGGATGCAGGGTGTCTGTGTAACACTCTCTGCATGTGACACTAATTCTGAGAGATATTTAACTTACAGACAGGAATTTTGTGGTGGCTGGGGTTGCACACACAGGCTGGCTTTTCCTCTGGCCTCTTTTGGACTATTACTCTATTATATGGTTGGCTGTGTTTGCAGGCAACAGGCTCAATGATCCATGAACTGCCATCCATTCCTATGGGGAAAAATTGGGGATAATACTAACAAAAACTCTGTGATTTTAGAGAATTTGGGAGTCTTGTTCTTCATTTCCCTTGTGTTCTGCAAGAGCTGCTGTGAATTTTTTAGCTTCCCCAGCTTTCAGAGGTGTTAAAAGGTTTGCTAGGCTTGCAGACCTGTTTGGGAACTAAGAGACATTGAAAAATAGCAACAGAAAGGCCCAATGAAAGAACAAAGGGCTGCAAGCCAGAATCTGTCCTTTGCCAGATGGTCATCTTAATAGTACTTTGCATAAATGTAGCATTAAGAATTTGTACTTTGGCCTCTGAAGTGGATTCATATCATTAAAACTGTTATAAAAATGAGGAAGCTGAGGACTAAAAAGGTGCACTCAGCAACCACCACACTGCTAAACACAAACAGGAGTTACGCCAAGAATTTTTACACACAGGTTATGCAGAAGAGGTCTTAGTGGCTACACTGCATTATGGAGATCCTCGGAGTAAACTGTGATGTTCAAAGAGAGCAGCCACACTACAAACCTGAGCTAAGGGAGATTCCTAATTTTAGAGCTAGAGATGTGTACAGCTACCTTTGGGTATTAGAGTTTGCTCCATGCCTTATTATAAAGAACATTGTCATACAGTCACAAGCTACAGCCAAGCATCATGGTAGAGTTCAGCATCAACACTGACCCAGGAGCTGTGTTTTACTCAGTGTGCCTCAGCAGGACAGAAGATTTTTTTTTAATATGTTTGGCCTGCATAGTCCATGGACAGATGAAAGCCTGTTTCTGCCCATGCAGCAAGAAGATATCAGTTTAGTTTGCCTATACTCCAAGGCAGTAAAAAGGTCCATGCCCATATAAAATTAGACTTGGAATTACACAGGTAAAATTAACCTTTCCTTAAATTTCATCATGCATGTCTAAACAATACGTATGCATGATTTTCTCCCCCAGTAGTAATGCATTGAAGAGTAAGCACATCTTCAATCTAACTCTTCTACACTAACCTCTAAGTAGACTTCAGGGTCTCATCCTTCTCATGTGATAGTGAATACAATTTTGAAAGAATGCAGAACTATGCCTTTAAAGCATTACTCAGTAAGACATACTGCCAAGAACACTGCAAAGTGTCTAAACCCAAACTGTTCTTCACTTTGGCTCCTTTATAGTCAATGTCATTTGTCCCTTGGCATTCAAGTACAATTTGATACAAAGGATACTTTAATAAGGATTTAGGGCACTATTTCTAAACCAAAGGGCCAAAAACACAGAAGGACAGTGAAAATAAATCAGGGTCACTTGAAGTATTGTAAATTTTATTATATTATAAAGCAGAGAGAATGCTGGTTTCCAATTCTACACACATACCCCAGTCTTTCAAGGTCAAATAATCTGTTAACCTCTCCAAACAGATGCATGAACATAAGCTTATATGTCCTTCTTGCTACTGTGCATATATTCTTTGTTCTTACATCTACAGAAAGTGGAAGGAAATCATAAATAATTGATTAAGACTTTGCCAAGTAGAAAAGCTTAGGAACACTGTTCCAATTTATGCATTAAGAAGAAAAAAAAATCCTGGGAATATTTAATCTGCAAACAGCTGCTGAAAATGGTGAGTTAATAGGAAAGATTTTTCTTTGAGAAAAGCTAGGCTTAAATAACAATATGTGGAAATAATAGTCACTTTTATATATTGCAAAAAGTATCATAAGAAGTTTGATGCTTTAAGTATTATAGTTATAAAAGCCTCAGTAAGTACAGCTTAACAGTGATATACTGCTATGTGCTCCTACTTATGCTAATGGAATGTATGCTAAATACTTTACTGAGTACACTGAGGGAAAAAATAGCATAAAAACAAAGTAAGCAGAAATTATTCTCACATGGTATGCACACCCATTGACCCCACTTCAGCTTTGAAGTGCTATACATTTGGAAGTGCTGTTTCAGAGAGATCTTCAGAGAGCCAGATGAAGATCATGAGACAAATAAGGTTTTGTGATTTCACCTGTACTTCCAAAAAAACAATTACAAACTAGCTAAGAACGAGTGAAGTACTGTGACATATTCTTATAATGCCAAAAAAAAATGAGAAGCAGAGATGAGCTTACCAGGGAAGAGAAAGCACCTGATACAATATTAGAAAAATAGGTACTAAAAGCAGAGGTGAACTTCCCACAATATCACCCATACACATGAATAACTTTGTTTTACTGCTAAACCACAGAGGAAATGGCCTGGTCGTGCAGTGGCAGTGTTGGTTTGTTTAACACAAACTACTTCAGGATTATACACAAAAAATACAGTCTCATACAGAGTCTGGCATCTGTTTTAGCAGCTGTCACACTAGTCCTGCAAGGGAGCATTCAGAGCTGCAAAAGAGGCCAAAGGGGACTATATTCTGCACAATCATCACCAGGAAAAGAGGGTGCCAAGTGGGTATTTGAGTCAAATTTATAAACCGACTTGCTTTAGAACAGTGCTGCTATTTTTAACATGCAGGGATGAGCCAAGAAACAGTGAAATAATGCATTACAAATCACAGAAAGATACAGTTCTGCCCTAAGTTTCTCCCTTGTGCTTTTAATACTTGAGCTTGAAGGCTGCATTCAGCATTGGGGTAGGTGAGTGCTGCTTTATTTAGAAAAGGAATAAAATGGAAATTGCTTACAATAATTCAAAACTAGTGCTTAAAAAAAGTATCATTCCCTGTCAAGACTGCTTAGTAATTTAGAAATTAGTTTTGCAGGCAGTAATGAGTAAATGAGCTAAGTCTTCACTTAAATAAAATGAGCCATATCTTGTGGTTCAATGTTGCACGTTTTACATTATGCTAATATCATAAAAGAGTATTAAAATTATATTCCACTCTGCCCAAGACAAGGCAGTACCTGATGTTCTCATGTTCTCCAGGTATCTATTGCATAAATGTAAAAATTTTAGACAGCAGAAACTCAAATGCCGAATTTCTGAAGATTTTTAAATAATTTTAAAATTTAAATTTTTAGAAAAGCAATGTAAACCTCTGTATTTACACACACTACTTTTTAGGCTTCTGATTAACACAATTTTAATAACAGTCCAACAGCTACACACAGAGCTCTTAGAATCACTGATTTGGATCAGGTGCAGTTTCTCAATATGTTGGAACCTTTTTCACAAATTTACAATGTAGATTTTCATTTGTGTTTTCAAAAGGGTCAAAATATGTCTCTTAACCCTCATAGAAAACATGTAACAGTGAATAAGCATATGTAGTCTCATTATTTGACCCAACTTGCAAAGTTCTGGTATTCCCTCATCTCCTTTATGACTTTATCCAAAGTTCACTATAATTTTTGTGTCCAAAGCTGCAGTATCAGTGGAATAGCCTCATATTAAATCCATGCAGAAATTAGTTGGCTTCCTGGTACCATCAGCCTGTGTTGCTGCTTGTTGTCAACCACAGCTACTGGAACACCAAGTTCAGCAATTTTTTTTTCCCCATAATAGAGAATATTTTAACAGGTCAACAGGGCAGCTTTCAGCACAAAGGCGTGTGATCTCACACTGATAATTCATGCTCAAAGCAGCTTTTTGTGGAGAGATGAAGACGTGCTACCCTCCATCTGACTTACATATCTTCGTGGCATTCATAACTGTGTGTTATGCCAGGTTAAAAACTGGGGTTTGAACTCCATCCTGGCTTTTATTTAAGTCCCCCAACTTAGACCCCTGTCTCTCAACCCTTGTTTTCGAAGCATACCACTCTTCGAAGGTCATATTAAGGTCTACCAAACACATCAGCAAGGCAAAGGAGCTTGTTTTGGTCTTTATACTCTCAGAACAGGTTTGCCTGCAGCAATTTTGTTTCAAGTATCCTCATTCCCAGGTCAGTAGAGTCTATTTTTGTTGTGAATTTACCCTGCCTCCCTGCCACATGTATTTACCCTTAGACAACACCTAGTTCTCAGCCTCCCCAGTATTCAGCTGCTACTTTGCAAGCTGTCAAACAACCACTCAGGTGTTAAAAAACCCAACCAAGTCTCTCTAGAGCCTTAATTTAAGTGTTAGCAGGGAGCTGAAAATTAGCAGCAACGTTTCTGCCTGCAGCTACGGGGAAAAGTGTGAAATGACACTTTAATGATTGCTAAGAAAGGGTGGGCAGTGAATTTGCTACTTGCTCTCCATTTCACCTTCCCTGCCAACTGCCGGATGCATAAAGCACTGAGCCTACATTCCTGCAGTTCCTCACATGAGGGTAGGAATCTGAGCTATGGATGCAACTTTGGGAGTAAGTGACCATGTCAAGTACATTGGTAAGGCCCAGCAACCTGCTTGGGAAGCTTAGAACATTCCTCCCACTGCTGACTGCACTGCAAAAAGTTTTATATGCTGCTGGTTTTGAGTGCATAAGTCCACAAAACTCCTCAGAGATTTCAGAGCAGTCACCTTCTTCAGCACCTACTGTGTGTAACTTTTCTCTGACCCACCTGGAACTCCTCTATTGTTTTTTTGGTTTTGTTTTTTTTTTAAGCTGTTCAGGCATTTATTTTCAGGTCTTTGCTCTTTGAGAATTTACTGCCTCTTTGGTGTGGACTTACGAGCTATATGCCATACAACCATAGATGGTGCTTGCTCTGCTGAACGCTTTTAAACCAGCTGTGTGTGCTTTTCACTTTCAAATCATCTCCCATGTGTCCTTGGGTGTACACGACTGCTTCTGTGTCATGGGCACAGGGCAGCAGCTGGTTCTAATACACAGAGAGTACATCTCAGCATTGCCTTAATGAGGCTGATTGTCTACCACCAGCTGATAAAATTGGCTACCAAGACAAGATGAGAAATACTGTAAACATCAAATTTGCTAATCTGGTGAGGGATCTAAGACTTTTGCCCATCTGATATTTTCCTGGTTTGCTATTTGCCACCAGACTAGTCAAGGTTTACTTGTGTTATGCTCAAAGTGCAGTTGTGTGCAACCATGCTGCTCAGACACTGTGTGACCCAAATCCTAACTCCGTGCCATCACCACTCAACAAACATCACTCTGCTGCACATCTGCCATGAAGGTTTTTCAGCCTGAGTACCAACATACCCCTAACTTCCCATTGCAGCCTTTTTTCCTTCCTCTCTTCTTCTACTTAATCTTAAATCTGAGGATCTTGGATGGTCAGTTTAGCCATGTCATAACTTCTTAGTGGCACAGTAACATTTTGCCAGCAGACAAAATGAGTTCTGATCTGCTCCTGTGCTGAGAGCCTATTTCAGATAACAGCATTTGACAGACTGCATTACCTCTGGTCCCGCCTAAATTGCTGGTGGCCATAGCCAATGTGTAGGCAGCACCCACAGCTGGGCTTTCAGAACAATCTGTGTTGGCTGTTTGGCCACATGCACATTATGATTAACAGCACAGGGAATGATCTGCTGGCCAGGAAGGTTCTAAACACGCTGAACACTGCCAGGTTTGTCACGGTTTGGTTTGGCCACTTGTGCACATACTAAAAATAAAATTACAGCAGTAGACACCAGGAAAAGCAGTTAACTTCTGACAGAAATCTGAGTGACAAGTATCAAAATCTCATGTCAAAAAATTTAATCTAAGACATCACAGGTCCAGCTGAACTCTGAGCCCAGGAGCACTTTCCATCTGCTGGCTCTGCTGTGCACCTTGGCTACGTGACAGCCCAAGGCTGATGATGAAGCTGGGACTGGGACAGTCACCCTGTGCCCTGGCAGGTCTGTACACCAGGGGTTAAGGCTGCAGGGCACAGAACTGAACACATCCCTCCTGTGGTTTAGGCTCTGTGTAACAGAAAATAGTGCAGGAAGCAACAAAAAACAGAGAATTCATATCTTCTGCAATTCATATCTTCATAACCAGCTTTCTCTACATGAACTTTGATATGTTAATTACAGTGTGCAGTTTTTCATAACAGAGAAGATACTTGGGATACTAGAGGGATACTAGGTTTGGTGGAGTATGGGCAACTTTAGAGATAATATGAGCAACAGACCTCAAAATATGAGGCATTTGAGAGGTATTGGAGTAAGTGTCTATAGCAGTTTATGAACAGATTCAGAGATGATGGTTCACAGTTCACCTATAAAACTGTAAACAGTTTTGAGAGAAGATTAATTCCATGGAACATCTTGGAAACATAGTGTTCAGCTGTGATAGTCTCCTGGAAGTTAGATGTATTTGTACCATCTAATATAAATATATCAGGGGAAAGTATTTTACCAGATTGAATAATCACTACACAGTGTTTAGTAGTGCAATTCTCCCTTTAATTGTCTATTCCCTAGTCCTGGTTGTTTCAGTGATTCAAGAATAAATATCAAAGAATAAATAAAGTAAATGCAAGAGATTTCTTAATACATAATTACAAGACTTCACTTTTTAGATGAAATCTCAGACAATTCAATCCTTACATAACCAAGAGTCTCATGGCAATTTGGGAATTGCTGTAGATGAAGTCTGATTTCTCTCTCCTCTGCCTATCCTCACCATAGCTTAATCATATTCTATTTCTGACTTAAGTTACAGCACTTCACTGACAACATATCAGGCACTGATAGTATCTTGAAGACAAAGGAAAACTCTCTGCAATACTGCAAAACTGAGTCATGCATAGTAATACCCATTTTTAAAATAAAGTAACTTATAATTTACACATGTATTTTAAAGAAGAAATCATTACAGTGACTAAAGAATCCTGGAAGTGTTCAGGGACAAGCTGCATAGAGCTCTGAGAAAAGTGATCTTGTGAAAGATGTCCCTGCCCCACTGATGGCAGTGGGGTTGGAACCAGATGATCCTTGAGATTCCTCCTAACTCAAAGCATTCTGTGACTGATACTATGCTTCTATGATTCAAAACAAACCTTGCCATTTTTCTCTTTGCATGGCTCCCAGGAAGGCAGTGGTGTTTTGGGTACACTCACATCATAGTCTGATGACATCCCTCCACTCTGCATGTATTGCCTGAACATACTGAGCACAAAAGAATGGCTATAGGATGGGGGCATCAGAAAGCTCACCCACACTGACCATCCTTATGGGCTTGTTTCTCTATAGCTTTTCCCTCAGGAGCATTCAGGCTGTGCCCTTTTTCTCTCCCCTGCTTTTGCTTAGAGTAACCAGAACCAGCCCAAATATCTCTTTCCCCTGATATGCTGCATAACTGTGATTGAGGTGGATTTTGCAGCAGTCTGCTCATACTGGTGTGTACCAATTTGTGGCAGGAGAACTTCTGCTTAGTGATAGACCTTGTACCATTTCTATCTGAACCTGAATTCATATACTTAATGAACTCTATTTCCATCACATTTTACACCTAGTAATATAATGGTTTAAAAATAAAATTTTTAATTTATGGAACTTAGAATTATATAAAAGCTTCTAATTATCCCTTAGCTTTACTATGGACAAATGTATATTTTAAAACCTGAAGATACCACCATACCCACCTAGTTTTGTTTCCTGAATAACAAAAGCTAAAAAGATCACCCAGCAATTAGCTGGGAGGCCTAAATTTTTCCCTTCAGGCACTGTTTTCTCCTATTATGTAAGTACAGACACTGCACTGACATTGAACTCAGTCTCATATGATTTTTACCAGCTGCAGCTGTCTCAGTGCCTCGTCATTACCCTGTGATTGGCAGGGGGAATGCAGCTGGTCCAGCATGAGGCAACCTGACAGCAGTGCCAAAGGGCCAAGAGCCCAATACACCTATTAGCATCATCATCCAGGAAACTGCATCCTGAAACTTCACATCCTGAATAATAGCCTCAAAGGCCAGTTTAGCACAGCAATGACATCTGAGGTAGCAAACCCAGACCTGAGCAGACACACCTGAAGAAGATACAGACCATAAAGAGAGCTTTAAGAGGGCCCATATCCTTGGTGTAAACAGATGGACAACAAGTGCCTTCTCTTGTTTCTGAGGAACACATACTTTGTTATCAGTGCTCTAATTGCACTCTTATTTTAAAAAGTCCAAATGGAAGTCCTAGCCATGCTTTCATTAAAGAGCAGTTATATTCCTATAGTCTTTAGGTAAGCAGCTAATTTTAAATGGCTGGAACATAAACTAATTACATTAATTTTAATAACATTTCATTTAGAAGTCTAGGAGAAAACTAAATGAGACCAGTTAAATAGATAATGTTATAAACATTCTTTTCATTTACTGATTTATTAGAGACATTCAATGTTATTCAAGTAGCTCCCTTATAAGAAAGGCTGCATGGTATGAACCATGGTCATGTGTAGCAGCAAATCAAGAGGTTTTCTCCCTTCAGTGATCCAGCTACAAGGCACTGCCATGGGCATCGTGGGGTGAGGTCTGATCATCACTGAGGCTACTCCAAATGGATTTTCTCATTCATCCCTAGCTAAAACCAGCTAGACAAGAGTAACAAGCTCCTTGACGCTACTTCCCTTTCTAATAATGCTAATTTTAAAATTAGAATTCTTGACTGGGTTTTGTTACTGCATTTAAGAGCAGTAAATAGAATATAACTTACTGCTGATCCCTGAAACTGAACTTTTAAGATTAAAAATACTGCTTTTGTATACAGTTTTTCTTAAATGTATAATGAAAAAATACAAATTTTTTTTACTTTATTTCTGAAAGCTTTCTGAAATTCTATATTTTTTTCACTATCTCAAATTTTGCAAAATATATTTTACTGAAAGGTTTTGTTTTCATTTCCCGAACTTTGCTTCAGGATGTGTAATGGACTGATAATGCAAACAGGATCTGCTATGATTTAAAATCAAAGACTACGATATGCAGTTAGGGGCAGTAATATTAATGAGATTTATGTTACACAATGAAAAAAAATATTATCAGCTTGGACCAGTTTGAAAGTTTTTTCCCTGCAAAATATGGGATTTGAATTTATATATCAAGTCAAGGATACAATTGTTTCCTGGAGCAAAACCTCAAGCCCATTCCACCTCCTAGTGGAATGCCCGACCCACCAATCTACTGAATCACAATCTGCATGCCCCTGGATATTCAGTGTGTCCAAATGACAAGGTCTCATTTGCTTGTACTTTCAATTACTGTGGCATTTTCAAATAGGGGAATCTACCAGAGAAGAGAAGACACAAGTTTCAGATAGTCCTGCACCCTCTCTCACAACGTTTCTCATGTTAAAAAAAATTCTCTGGCTCCTGCACAGCAGGATCAATCTAAGTAGCATGTCAGATATGGTCTCAGTTGCCTCAATAAAACTTTTCCATCCTAATTTGATTTTTCCTCTCATGAGTGTTGCACATTGACTCGTGCCATGATTCCCCTGCAGTTTTTTAATTAGAGCCTAATCTTACCTTCTCACACATGGCAAGACTTCCTTGTACTCATAAACTGCAGCCAAATATTTGGCAACAGTGGTGATTTTGCTGATACAAGCACTTTTTCCTCTTTAGCACCTCTCTAGGGCAGGATGTGCTGTTCAATTCCCTCCAGTCTTGCTGCCACTGCCCTGGTCAGCATTCAGCAAAGGGAATTAGGACAATGAAATCCACAGTCCACAGCCAGCATACCCAGCAGGAACTGAGACACAGAGGAGAAGGAGCAGGCAGGTATTGATGATGCAACATACTCAGTTCTGGGGAAGGAGGCCCCCTTTCATCATGGATGAGGAAAGAGGAATAGAGCCAAGAGCAATTACTTTGGGCCAGTTACCAGTTTGTGTGACACTAGGGCAATGTGAGGCTGCTAAATTCTCACCTGGAGACAAGGCTCCATTACCCGTTACTCCATTACTCCAGTTAACTTTTATCATCCACAACTTGTTCCAATTAAACTTCTAAAGCTTCTAAAGCAAATAAGAAAAAAGACAAGGGAAGTCTAGATCTTCTCTCAGGTATGTTTTTATAACATTCTGTGGGATGAGAAACCATGCACGAAGTGCAAAACAGACTGTATTGATGGTAAAGTACATTAGTATAAGACTAATTTTTTTTCTAATTACTACCTTTTAAATTCTTCTACTGCTACTACTTAGAGAGAAAAGAAAGTATTACTAGGCAGATTCTCCTGAGTGTCTATACAGATTCCTCTAATGCACAGGAGAAATGCATACCTCTCTTCACACCACTTTTAAAATTTCCAATTTTTCTTGTGTTAATTGCTATATTTAAAAGGGGGATTTGTATTATATTAACAAACCAAACCTTCCCTACCATATTTGGCAGCCTTTTAGATTTTATATTCACATTCTGTAAGCCCTAAAAGTATGCAGGTCACTTTACTGGAACAAAAGCATTTGTGTTTCTTTGGGACTCTGCCTGCTTCTAGTTCAGAGCATGAAGCATGTAAACCACTTGTATCAACCAAAAGGGAGCCTAAGCAAGAGTGGGGATCATCCAGAAAGCTGATACAGACACAGAACACAGATAATATCCTTTCCATCATGAATGTCCTGGAGGCATCTTCCTGTAAGCAATATTCACGGGAACAGCTTCAAATATATAACTACATGCCAGATTCCCTCTGAGAAGAGGCATCTTTGGAACTGAGGTAGAATTATCAATCCACAGTTTTTTATTAATGCAGAATGGAAACTGTAGCAAAGTGGAGCAATCTTCTGTCACACTCTCACTGTCATCCAATTTGTGCTACGGGCTAGAGGTTTAATTCTAACATATAGGAAGAAAATATATAGGAAAAGGATATTAAATGTATTCGTGATTTGAATTACATGTGCTGTAATCGGAGTATGCACTCTAATGCCATGCTGATGTGCCTCCTGTGCAGTAGGAGATGGAGAAATCCACAGCCTGCCTGGCTTGACACTTGCTGAAGTGCTCAGCTGGAGATACTGTCCCAAGTACTGGTAAAACAAATGGGGGGAAATTCAGAATAAGCCTAGAGTAGATGAGGGGGAAAAGTGACTGATACAATGAGAAAGTGAGGCTGTCAGGGTCCATAAGCACAGTGTACAAACCAAGTTTAGGAATACAGTCAGCCATCAGGCCAAAACCTGCTGTTCACAAAACTTCAATTGGAAAGAATATCCCAAAAAGGAGTTGACCCTGGAAAAATGAGGTAAGGCAGCAACAGATCTATGTTAACACTTGCAGAAGGCAAGATAAGGAGCCAAGAGGAGGAAAAGGCAGTTTGTGATGTTCAAAAGAAGCAGGTCAGAGCAGATACCCAGGCAACCCACGAGTTCCCAGAATGTCTTTATTGTGACAACAGTGCTTAGGGCACAGCTTCTCCCCAAAGAGTTCAGAAGTCAGTAACCTGGGGAGCGATTGCCCTCAGCCAGCCATTGCTAATTACAGAGACCATTCAAGGCATTCATTGACATATGCACATATGCACCAGTTTTTGGTTTTTTTTTTGCTAAGTTGCCTGTAATAACTTTACAGTTTTCCTAGATCCACCTTTTGAAATTCCAATAAGGAATGGACACAAAAGACCTCATGACCCCAAAACCCTATTGCTCCCAAAAGAAAAAAGGTATCGTTTTCTCTCAGTTCAATCTATAGTTTTGTCATTTTTATATCATCCTGTACTTTATTGCAGAATCCTGTTGCAAGTCACTACAATCCAGAGTAGCCTCCAATGAGAAAATGAGTAAATATCTGATTTAATGGTTTCTTAAAAAAAAAAAAAGCATCCTCCTGTACTATTTGTTACACATAACTGGGAATTGGTTTTATTACACCCTAGCACCTAGTGCAAATTCTTGTGTATTAAATTTTTAGTAAAATAGCCTAGACAGAAATAATCTAGTGTTGAACATATTTCCTAGTGCTCTGAATTGGTGAAAAGAACATTTATGAGAATACTAAAATTACAGCATACAAGGGAGAGACCAAAACAAAGCCTTGTTCTCTTCAGCAAAACACTAAATAAAGCTTTTTGGAGAGCAAAAGCATTGATTTCCCATGTTTTTTTTTTTCCTGGCTTAGCTGATTTTTTTTTTTTCCAGAACTCTTCTGTCAATTTGCATTCCAAAGTTCTAGGTGAGAAAGCTGGCCTCAGAATGGAAACACCAGGCAGCCTGAGTTTAATGCTGGGTTCTCATGCCTTTCAAATTTTTTTTCTTTTCCCTTTCCATAGGTCCATCTTAATTGCTGACTCCATCAATTTACGGGGCATTTTTAGCGCACTGTACTTTTGTCCTGACCTGACTCTATTTTCATAAAATTTTTTCAACTCAATTTTTTCATAAAATGATAGAGTGGGTTGGGTTGGGAGGAATCTTAAAGACTACCTAATTCCAGCACCCCTGCCACAGGCAGGGACAACTTCACTAGACCAGGTTGCACAGAGCCCCATCCAGTCTGGCCTTGAACAGTTCCAGTAATTGTTTGTTACATCTTGATGGTGCTTAGTGTCCTGGGGTTATTCAGAACACTACACCTTTGGAAGACACCAACAGGCATTTTGGAGAGTGACTGTTCACAAGCACCTGAATGTCCTGAACCACATAACTTTAAGCATGTGCTTTACTAACAGAAGACCTGCCAACAACTCAGATTTAAACAAACACATCATGTGTGTGGGAGCTTCCCTCCTTTCACCTCGTGGTTGTGTTGGTCCTTCATTCTCCACACTTCTACTCTGCTGCTTAGTCATGAATAACACTGCCTTTCCAATCACAGTAGTTGAGCCATATTTATATAATTACAACTATCTATGGAATGGAGCAGGCCCAAGCCTTAAATTTGAGTCTTAAATTTGCATTTGCTGAGTCATTGTGAGCAAGGGTGCTGCCATGGCTCTGTCTCCTTGTACAGAAAAATGTAAGGATAAACACTACAATTTTATGAGGGTTGGAGCAGGAAAAGGCTCCACTAGCTGAAATAAATTAAAAACTGGAAAGCTGCCAAATCCAACTGTGAATCCAAGAAATCTAACCCAAGTGTGTTTTTTGAAAGATAAAATAAGTATTTTTGGGTGTTTGTTTCTATCACTTTGGCCAAAGGTTAGACTTGATGATCTTGGAGGTCTTTTCCAATCTTAATGACCCCATGATTCAGGTCTGTGATTGTTTGCTGTGTTGCCTGGAAAGAAAAATGTGTGACTGTGTTTCCCATGGGTTCAAATCACTGAGTGGAGAAGTGGATCTAAACTCTGAGACGAAAGTTAGCACTAAAAAGTACAAGAGCCATTGCAAGCCTGAAATAAAGCATTCTACAGCAGGAATGAGGAAATAAAAGAGAGATAACAGGGTTTCTCATGTGTCTGTCTGAAAGGCCATTACTTGTTTATCACTTTATACCAATGCCCATTCAGAACAAGAATTGCTCCAAGTTGGTTGCATGTGGTTTTCCAGGTAAATTATCTTCATTCCCTATATTTTATGTAATATAATTTTCCTAATCTACAAATTTAATAATTAATCAAGCATAAATCACACAAATACATTTTATACTCTAAATTAAACAATTAATTTCTACCCTGCAGTAACTATATTTTTGATCATGCCACTTCTATAGTTAAGAATTATTAAATTTGGTTTCTCACCTGTATACTCATTTCTTCCTCAGAAACAGTTTTGGTTTTTCTTTTACCCTGTGGTTTACACATAAACTTTTCATTTGAACAGAAGTTAAGACCATGAAAATCTAATTTTAAGAAGGTAGTTTGTCCAGAAGGAGCTTCATCCCTAATCAATGCACTATTGGCTGATCTCAGATACAAGGCAGATAAACACATTTGGATAACATTGTGGGGGGATGCATTTGGAAAAAGAGTGCAACGCTAACACTAAACAAAAGAACTACTACAGTCCTAAAGCAATTGGTAGATTCAGCTTCTTGATAAGTCCTTTTAAAAGTGATTTAATGGAAACATTAAAAAACATTGTGCCAGATTAATTAATTAGAGGGTTGCCATATGTAATATGTATCTATTAACTGTAGTAGAACTCTATCTCTCCATCTAAATCTAGTGCTGTAAGATAAATTTGAGTAATAGGTGTAGGATTTTAATTTTGTATTATTTTAACTCAGGCTGACAGGAACTAGGATCCATTTCACCAATTTTTCAAAACTGAATTAAGTAAACTATGGTCAACAAGGGCTTGTATATGGCAGAAAAAAAAGTGCAATGAGAAAAAAATTCAAACAGCCTGGCATCAAACCAAATGCTGGCAGAGTTGGAAAGAGACCTCACATCTCTAACACCCCACTCCAGGCTTGTATCATTTCATCTCTCGTTTATTTACACTGTTTTTTTTTCTTTTCTGCTGATTAAACGAATTACAAAATCTACATCAATAGCTGAACCTACAAATTTGGTATATCATTTTAATAAGAAATGTTTAAAAAATGAATTTTAATTGCCAGTGGTCATACATCTTGCACTAGCTCTCTTCCTTCCCTGAGCACAAACATACACTGCTTTCATTTGTGTAAGTTACTGATCATTCATCTAAGACTGGAAAGGCAATAATGGCACTCATGATAACAAAAATCAATAGAGCTGTAAATAAGATTTGCTACGTCTCCCAACAATTTTAAGTCATTTATTTATCTAGAAACATAATGCCAAACAAGGAAATAGACTGGTTTCTACACTGGTTTCTACACTAGTTTCTACACTTTTCCTGTATTTGTACCCATTACCTTCAATTTGTGGTTCAGAAGAGAAGATTCTGTAGACCCTCTAAAGGCATTGAACATGCTTCCAACCCTATTTCACATAATGTGATTATTTTGCTGATAAACACATGGAAGAAGATAATCAGTGTGTAACCATATATTCACAGGGACTTCTCTGTTTCCTTTATAGCCTGCCTTTTGTATCAACTCTTTTTTCCAATCTCCCAGCTACATTTTCCAAAGGCCTCCAGGAAGAACAGAGTAAGTAATTTAAATAAATTCCAATCACATTTTGGCCTATAGATGGGCAGTCAAAACAGTCAGGACACAAAGGGTTTACACTGCTAGGATTAAAAGGTGAAACATCAGAGTGTAAAAGGACAAGGCTTCACAAGGGAAAGAAAGCATTTGAAAACTAAAACTGCTGCTTAAAACATGCTAAAATGGAGACACTGAATTTGAACCGTTTCAGAAAGGCAGTGAGCAGAAGGGGAATTTGACAATCTGACTGGAGTAGTCCTGGGTAGGAGGAGACTCAAATACTGCAGAGGTATTAAGGTCAAAAACACTGGCCATGGACTGCCCCACTTTTCATTTTGCCTCAAGAAAACCAAAACACACTGTGGAATGATAGAATACTGCATCAAGAGATAAGACAGGCAAGGAAAAGGCATGGTATTTTGAAGTCCTCTTCCAAGTTTCTGAGAAAAGTAGTGCTGTAAACCATATCCCATACCATTTAATACATTCAATTCAGCTCTTTTGATCAAGAAACAGAAACTTGGAGAATTTCCACAGGCTTTCTAGCAAGGAATACCTCCTAATTGCCAATTTTTTATACTTTAGTTGAAACTGACTTTTTTCTTACCACAACATGAAGTTCCAGCTCCTCATATATTTTTGCAGAACAAGTTGGACTCTGTGAGGTTCAATAAATACAAGGGAAAAATGTGAAGCATTAGAAATCCTGATAATCTTGATATGTTTCTCAGAAGACCACGAAAGAAAGCTGGATTTGATTGCTTGCCAAAAACAGAGGTAAAGGTCTTTAAGCTAAATCTTCCTGGATCAAAGATGACATCTGACCACTGAGAAACAAATCCTTTGCAGTTTAGTAAGTAGCAAAAGCCTAAATTAACTCCACCAGAGCACCATATATTAACACACATCTGACAACTTTGCCAACAGGAGCTCTTACCATTTAATCATAGAGGAATTTTGGGCTTAGCCTCCCAGGAAGAGATATAAATATTTTCTGAGCAGAAAACCTGAAATATCTATGCAGAGCGCACACATACTTTGTTTCCCTATACCTCTCTACACACAGTATAAAGAGACCTGAATAATGACAAGTATTTTCAGTCTGGGATTGAATACACAACTCAGCTTTTTCATGTAAGGCTCAGACTGTCTGTATTAATTTAAGCTTGATGTTCACAGTGGCTGAGTTCCCTCAGCTTCATCTGGAGTTAAAGAGTCCAGCACTCATAAATAAATAAGCAAGTAAATCACATTCCCATGGCTGATCAGTTAGATTTACTACTAGACATGATAGCAGATACTTTCCCAGTGTAGCTATCCACAAGGAACAGCTTATCTCCCAATCTAGGAGCCATTAAATGAGGAAGATTTAACTTGAAGAATGCTTGTGTCCTAGATACCTACCAACACATTTGTCTTGGAGCTCAGGTTCCCCTGTTAATTGGCACTGACTCTATATAGAGCCCATAAGAATATTCATAGAATTCATAACACATTTGTAAATGATTCTTGTTACCAATCCTCAATTACCACTTTTCAGCACCATTACCAGATTAAGTATGTGATGTTACATGAACATTTCATTATGTTCAATGTCATCCTTTATTCTATTTATAGGCCAAAATCTGAATCTGAAGGAGACATATCGATTTCTCGGAAGCCTTGTCATAATTTTAGTGACTGAAATCTTGATCAGGGCTCGGTGTGAGGGAGGGGAAAAACAGAAAAGAAAAGAAAACAAGAGTTTGACTGCAAAATCACTCTACAAGCAAGACAATGGGAATACTGCTACAAATTTATAAACCAGATTAGCTTTTCTTTCAACTGCCAGCATGAAGCTGTATCTAGCACCCAAAACCTAGATTTGTGAGACCCTGTAGTATCAGTTATTCTCAGACAAGATTTCATCATAGGCACCACCCTTATACAGCAGAATTTAATGTATGCACCATTTCACATTTCCTCCCACGCATATTAGCACACATGGCTTATGCAATGTGTCTCATTTCAGAATCACCAAGCCACAAGTGCTCAGCTATATGTGTCCTGAAAATAGCTCCAGTGTGGCTCCAGTTTGGGAGATATAGCCTGCAATTAATAAATGGTATGCCTGACAGGTAACATTTTATTGCTAAGGCCCAAGATTGCAGCCTGGCCATGCCCTTGAGGCAATCTTTGGAGGCTGGCTTGATACTCCTGGGACAGTCTTATGTGAAGCAGTGTAGGCTGCTTCTCAGCATCCCTGCATCTGCCTGCTAGCCTAGCACTTAGCTCAGAGAGTACACAAAATCTGAAGAGCCAGGAAAACTTCAGCTGCAAGTTAAACTCAGTATGAACAGACTAACTTCAGCAGTGGAATGAAGGAGTTCATGAAGGAGGAGGTGAGAATTAGAAAAGGTTGCATGATAATTCGAGTACCAACCAACCAACCCAAAAAAACCCCAAACCCCAAGAAACAAAACCAAACCCTGCTGAGAAAAAAAAAAAAGTGAAGCAGTATACCTCTACTTTTTTGACTTTATTAATATTTTAGTGCATGTGATACAAAAACTCATCTTGCTAAATTGAGAGTTATTGTGTCACCATTTAAAGAACAATTTAGATATATATGCAGCTTTTGCCTGTATGATCCAAAAGTTAATGTCTTCAGCTATCCTCAGTTGCTCTGAAAACCAAGATGATGTCTCCTCAGATTTTATTTTCAGCAAGATTGCATGAGTATTTTGATAACTGCAACCCTGACATTATTTTGGTAGGTATTCTTGAAATACAAGTCCCAAAAGAAGATAAAAAGTTAGGCTCAGGAGACCTTGATGGGACACAGAGGATCAAGGCTGAGACAATGCTATTTAATTCTATGAGAAAAAATTGGTACATTTAGGAAAAGCAATAGATGTAAAATTTTGCCTTTTTGACCTGTTCCTTACTGCTTATAGTCTAATGAGGAGAAAAACTTTCTTTTGAAGAAGCTGCTCTCTGTAACTATTTTTTTCATGGAAATCATAGATCTGTGAAAAATCTATAACCAAAAGCCTCTTCAATAATACATTTGCTAAACAGGGGGTCCCATTATCTATTGACCTAGGTAAGTAACAGTGACTCATGTGTTTCCACTCTTTTAGAAGCTTTGCTCAACCCAATAATCTGGAAAAAAGTATTCATAGAGAAAATCAAAGACACTGCACGGTCATCTCTTAACAGTCAGCTCTGTGTCATCACTGCACAGTGTGAGAGCGTGACTGAGTGATCAGGGCTGGGAGCCCTAGAAACATTTTCTTTCATTTTGAAGAATCTGTGACTACATTTGTACTAGAAAATAATGTGGTCTGAGACCTTGCCCATATGTCAAATATCCTTTGGCATTGTGTTAGTGACCAGTCACATCAATGCCTGTCCTTGATCTTGTAGGAAGTGACAGCTGGCCCATGCCAAAGCTCTCAGGGATGAGGCTCATGGTGAGGGCAATCCTATGCTCGTGCTTTGGCCTTGCTTCATTATGAGTATGTGCACAGCCAGTGCAACCTGGTATCCAGCTCCTGATGTCTGACAAGGACATCCCATTGGCATCTTGAACTGTCACCCACCTGCTGTCCAGCTTCCAATACTCCTAGATCAGGAATACTCCCAGGACACCTATGTCTCTACCACTGATGAGCTGAAAAGCCATTTAAACTTCAAGCCCCCATAGCTCTGCCCTGTGTCTTGAGACACAGAGAACCAGGGAGACTTGGAAGGGGACCATGGTTCAGGTGGAGGAACACATATTTCAACACCAGTCATCACCACTCCTCCTGTGGGCAAGCCTTGAGGGAACCTTAACATCCTGCATAAGGTATGTCACAGCTGGGAGGAGGGACAGGAAGCTTGCCACCCAAGGCAGAGCAGTCAATACAGCTAAATAAATGCAAATAGCTAAGAGGGAGCATGAAACTGAACTGGTTTTGACAATAGATCATGGGCTACTTAAACACTTGATCTGAGTTAGATGATCAGTACCAGCAGTTGTGGATGCTTGAGGACAAGACGTGAAGACAAGAGTGACATCCACCTTGGCTGGCCAGCCACCCTCACAACCTCAGGTGCTGAGGTACTGCCCTCCTCTCTTATACACATCTATCCCATTCCACTTCTGACTCACTTACAGGACTTCCATCAGCTAGACATTTTTTGAACACCTTTCCTTGGAATTCCTCCTGTACACATACTGTGCCACTGTATTGAAGCCAACAAGGGTAAGTTTTTGCAACAGGGAGTAAAATAACAGCTAAATGCCAATAAATATGGACTTTGGGAACAAACCTTCAAGGAGCTATGTGATCAATGTGCACATATGTGACCAAATGGATAGGATCAAGCAATTGAAATTAACACATGCTAAGGCCCAGTCTACACTGTGAAAATGTGTGGCACTCAGGTTAGCCCCATATCTAGTACAAATGAAGAAACCATCACAAAATAAAACTGTAATCAGGGCAGCTTAATTTAGTAATGAACTCAAATTTACTCTGAGAGCTGCACTCAGCAATTTCCAATTTGACAAAATATTCATGCATAGATATTCCTACCAGTAACCCAGTTTCAGTATAAATTATATTTAATGAAAAATGAGAGTTGAGCAGTAAATATTGATAACAAAAACTGAAAGGGAATGAGGAATACAAAATTTAATTTATCATGAAGGAAAAGCACATAACCTATTTTGACTTTTTTTTGGGGTACTTTTTTCCTTGTACTTTTTTTCCTCCTGTGTGGAAGGTGAGAGGAAATCAGAAAATGATCATAAGAAACTGAGAAGTTTTGGAACTTCGTGTGTAGAATGGCTTGAGGGTCACTGCCCTCCTCCAGCTCTCTACAGAATTTTGATAATTTGATGCAATATGGAAGCACTTTGGTGCCAAAGAGCAGCATCTGCCTTCCATCACTTGAATTTACTGATCTAGTTTCCAGGTTCAGTGATTCAACCCTTCCTTAAGATTAATGCTATTCTTGCACTTATTCTTCTTGAGAAAGGTATTTTTCTCAACTGTGATTATGAATGAGTGAATAATTTTAGGGTACAGTTTGTACCCCCATGTACACATTGCAAAATATCTGCAAACAGATTGCAATTCCCTTCAGTTTAGAATTCAAATACATTTGATGCATTTTTTTCTTCTGTGGATAAATCATTAAATTATTTGCTGTATTTGATATCTGAAAAGTTCAGTTTGACTGCATTGGTCAAACAAGTAATAAAATCTTATTTCAGTCTATTTGTGGTGCTAGATCTTCAGCTGTGCTAAACAACAGCCCTGCATCTAGTCAGGCGTGTTATTTCACAACAGTGTCTTCAAAGAGTTTCACTGGTAAAACTCCATTCCTTGGAAATTGAAGAAGGAGCAAAGGAAGAAGGCAAGGCTGAAACGCTTCCTGAAAATCTGGAATAAATTATTGGTGAAATAATTACAAATTAGACTTGAAAGAGAATGCTTAAAAGGTGCCACTTAAAAACTTTATTCCAAATGTATGTGAAGACTACAGCGCAGCTGCCTTCTAATGTGTCAATACCAAGGCTCCCAGGGCCCTTCCAGGTCAAAGACCTCCCCTGGAGGCAGCAAATCTACGCCTGACAACACACATAATTCCCAAATGCCTCTAGGTCTGGCAGCCTGACTCAGTGCAGACATCCACAGCATTTCATCTGCAGAATTCAAACTGTCTTGAGCAAATCCACCCTACACTTTGCTGTGTTTTCTTTTCCTTTTTGGGGTATTTTTCAGAGTGTCTTTTTAAAATTTGTTTGGTTGGGGTTTTTTTTTGTGGGTTTGTTTTGTTGGTTTTTTTTTGGGGGGGGTGTTCATTTTTTTTTTATTTTCAGGCTTCCAGAAGAACAAATTTGCCCACTCTATTCCATCTCCAACTCCTCATTCTATCTGCACTGCTCTCCTAGGGAGAAAAGACAAGGGAGGAATAGCACCAAGAGATTTTTCCCTGCCACTGGGCTGCTCTGGTGCTCTGCCCAGGGTAATGAATCTGCCTGAGGCATGCTGCAATCCTGCTCTCTGCAAACCCTGAGCAGGTAAAATCTGTGTGGTGTTGGACTAAGTGACCACAGACTTCACAGGAATACATCTGAAAGTGATTACAGACTGGCTAGTGGAAGCTTCTACATGATAGGTAAGAACGTCAGAAAGGTATAGGAAATCCCAGCAGTGGAGGACTCCACTGAAAAATGGAGTGGAGGACTCCACCAGAAAACCCTGTGTAGGGCTAAATCATCACTGTGCCTTGGCTTTCGTTGACCTTGGTCCCTGGACAAATTGCAGATGTTTGCAACTCAGAAGGAATTTTGTCAGTCTATCTGTTAGAAAGTAATTAAAGCTTTAGAATAAATTAAATTGGAGAATGATACTGCTGTGATGAGAAATTTTAATGCTGAGTTTCTTTAGACAAAAAAAAAAGGAAAAGAAAGATGTGAAGGCTGGGGAAATACATTCCCTTACATATCAATGAACTGTCAGGCTGTGATAGAGTCCTTAGTACACATGTATATTTGGCACTTGTCTTAAAATTGAGTACTATTTAGCATTCTATCCTGTTCTGTGTTCTACTTGGCCACATCAACCCTGGAGCCATAGAAAGAGCAAGAGCCCATGATGAGTGAGATCTGGCACCAGGCACAGAACATAGGCATGAGCACCATGTATGCTTAAGAACCAAAGATCTCTCAGGACACACTGCTGTCACTATGGGTTTTTAAATTTTTTATCTTCTGCCAGATGGAAATGGGTGTTCTTTTTCATCAAAGTAATTTTAGAGAGTTCCTGAGCACTATACTATAGCACAAGCATTTGATTGGAGTAGACTGCTTCTTGTTTCAGGGTACAGACTGTCTGCCACTGCCTCTTGTGCATCCTTCCCTGCAGTCCTTTTGGCTCTTCTCAGGAGGGAAATGACCCAACCTAGCTGCCATGTCATCAAGAATTTCTTGTTCATTCCCTTCAGTTATTTTTCATTTCCACTTCCATATGGTCCTCCACATCTTTCCTTCTCTCAGTTCCATAATATTTTAAAAAAGGAGTAGGAATCCTTTACTCATGAGGTTGTGCATTAGTGGTAGTCCAGATATTTTGGCTTTATCTCTGTTAATGATTGTATTCACTTTTTTTTGCTGTGTATATTTACTGCACCCATAGCATACATCTTTGCAGAGATGTCTCTGGTACACAAATGCCTGTTAAAGTAGTAACAGGAAGATTCAAGTTGACATTGCAAATGTGCATTTTCACAAGCATTAGTCACATATCAAGGAGACATTAATTATTTGCTACCTGGCAGAAATCACAGGGTTTGCTAATACTCATTCAGTTTCTTGACAAATATCTACCTACAAATACATTTATTTAGATTTTTAAATCATCTTTAAATAAAACACTAGGCATATCAAATGGAAGCCTTGGCCAAAAACAAAACTAAACAGCAAGCAATATCACTTTTAGAAGTAAAGTACTTGACAAGCTGGCTCTCAACTGCCAAGAAAATATTTGTTATGATAAAGCAACACAGTTTTCTTTCAAAAATGCACCTATTAGAAATTTATTAGTTTTATGAAATTATGTTGACTGTCAATGTTGCTTTTCAATGGAAGAAAATCAAAGTGAAATTTTGATAGTATTGATTCATGCTTTTAAGCTATTAAACTTTAATATTAATTAGATGCCTGCATCTGATGTAATTTTTAAATTTTATATGGATGCTTCATTAATGAAAAAACTCCAAACCATCAGCACTTATAATGGAGATAATGAGAAGAAAAAGGAATGTCTCTTTCATAAGAACCTGAAATTTGGGGTTTCTTTCCATTTCACATTATCACAAATCTGCCAGCAACCTACGCTCCAAATGTTGGAATTATGCACAGATTTGAAATGTCTATTTCCTACTAACTCTGGTTCCTATTACTGTGTCAGTCAAAGCCTTCAATGTGCTAACCACTGCTCCCTTCACAAGAAAAAGCCCTGTGAAAGAAATAACCAAGGCTTTCACAAGTAACAGGGGGTGGCACCGTTGGACTTCACTACAAGCTTAACACGGATTCCAGCTCCTCTTTGGAAACTCCCTACAGCCCAACCTCTGGACACCACAAGAGTTCATCTCCAGCATGAGCTGCAGACAGAGCTGTTGACAAGTAGGATTTCCTGATGGCAGGAAAGGGATATTTTTCCCTGTTGTTATTGAGTCTCATTTTGGTCAAAATGAGACTAAATGCAAATGTTTCTGTATTTCCAGAATTCCCCTGAGCCTTGCAGCTGCTTGGTGAAAGAGACTTTTCCATCAGACACTGCTGATGCCATCAGGGAAATAGATGCTCCTCTTTTGAACTCTGCTTTGGTTTTGTGGAAGATTTAATCAAACACAGCACATTCTAAATCAAGGAACTTTGCCCCAAGGAATGAGAATTTCAGGATGAAACTTTGTTCTGTCAGACATTTCCTTAACATGGCACTCAAAGACACTCAGCAACTGCTACATCATATGAATAGGAAGAAACTTTTCAGTAATCAGGATCCAAACTCAGTATTTGCACTCAAAGGGAGATATAACTAGGAATTTATTCCTATTTTTTTTTTGCCTTTATAGTTGTGGCATCCTGCTGTATCCTTTGCTAAAGATTTTTAATCTTACCTGGTCACTTTTTAATCAAGACTACTTTTCAGCATAATTATGTGGTATATTTGCCAGATAATTTGATACTGAAATACTATCTCTTCTGGAAAAATCCAGAATGTTTCACATATAATGCATAAGAAGATGGCAATCAGCTTAAAATGTGTGTTTGCAAAGATCAAGCATTCCTTACAAATCAGCTTGCTGTAGCATGTTCTGTGAACCTTACTGCTTGCAAAATTGCCTTTGGCATCAGTGCACTCTTTGACAAGTTCAGTGTGTGACAGCGCCTTAAACCAGGATGTTTTCCTGGATATCCTTTGGCTTATGATCATTTTAAGTAGAACTATCTTGTACAGTAAGGTGCAGCCACTTAGAAGAAGTGCTTATCATGGATATTTAAAAAGAGCACAGAGCCTCCCAAACCCAGCAAGCTGCCATTGTCACCTCATCCAAACCTCAAATGCAACACTTATGCATAACCAAGGCTTCTCCCTTTATGAAATACATGTGCTCCTACAGACCTGATGTAGAAATGTGGAAGTGTAGATGATCTGGAAGGAGGACATTTCCTCTCCAGGGTGCTTGCATCACCTGAGTCTTCTCAACAAGGAGCTGCATCTCAGCCCTGCCCTCATATCCAACACAGGCTAATGTTGTGCTACAACACATTTCATCATCTAGAAGCTGAGAGCTGCTGCCTGGTTTAGACCAAATTTGTTAAATTAAGAACTTTAGGCAGTTTTCTATGAATGTAATTAAACAGAAGGAGATCTGCAAAGAGGAACAGAAAACAAGGAGAAATGTTGCCTTGTTGAATAGTCTGATAAGTGAATTGTCCTAACACTATTTGACATTTCTATTTAAGATAACAACATGTTCACTTGGAAAATGTCTTCAGATGAAAATCAAACAAGAATTATGTTTATCACTAATTTTTTTAATCTCCTTTGCTAATTTAGTGCCATCAACCATGACTCCATGTCAAGATCAGAAAACAACTGTTCCTGGGCAGTTTACAATATAAAATATTCTCTGTGTGTGTATCTTTGGTTTGATCTGCTAATCTTCCATCATAAACATGAATTAGATGAACAGAATCCAGAGCGTAGAAGGAGGATGACAGACAGAACTGTTTACTCAAAGTGGACTATATCCAAAGAACTCTCGTTTGGAATAAAAACTTTTGTCTCATCACATGAACAGTGCATTTTGTTGGGAATCACTTATTGGAAGTTATATTCTGCTCACTGAAAGCACTGGAGATGATTTTCATTGCAGAGTTAATTCTTGCATAAAGAGAGAAATTGAGAGAAGCACAGCACAAGTTTGCTTCTTGCAGTGTGATGGAGATTTTAAAACTATCTCTAAAGATATGGAATAATAATCTTCTCTTAACTTAATCAGTTTCTCATGGTTTTATTGCTTTTATGATCGTAGGTTTCTGCAGAGAGATGTAGTTTTAGAATGAGAAGCTTGTCCATCACCTGAGTGGTGATTTAGAATAAGAAGTAAAATTAATGCTGCTTGTACTTAAGTCTTTTCTAAGCTACTAAATAACATACAGGTCTATCAGGGAGACACTGTGATCAGTTTTGTTTTTAGAAAACTATTTGTAATGCCTTGCTTCTGAAAGCACAACAAAGATGGGAAGGGAGGGAAAAAGAGGGAAAAGGAAGAAAGGAAAAAGAAAGTCAACACAGATTCATAGAGATAAGACAGCGCTGTCTGACTATACTGAATTTCCATTCTGCTACCATTCCTTTGACATTCATGACATGAATGAACCTTAGCCTGCAATTGCAAATCATATTATTAACAGCAGCTACATTCTTGTTGAAGAGTCTTCTATTTTAACAGCTATCCAACTCATTTTAATAGCATTTTGACAGGAGGAGTCAAAATATACCAGTCTATATTTTAATGAAGATATGGAGATGAAGAATGTAATGATACTGTAAGCAGAAGGTATGATTCCCTGAGAGGAGTTTATTGAGTCCTTAGGGCCACTGTTGAACTATAAATAGAAAACTCCAATCACTACATTGCCATAATTCATTCAGGTGTTTGCCTCTTTCCATGAAAAATGCCTATGCTTTTATCTCAGCCCACAAACAGGATAGGATCAGCTAAACACGCTTTCCTCATCCAGCAATAAAATTGAAAAACATATGCTTTTCCATTATAGAAGCACTATATTATGCTCACTACACCACTTTGTGAAGTCTGTGACAGCATCTGGCTGATGTCTAGGTTATTTAGCATAAGCAATCAGATTCTATCCATTATGCTAAAAGAATAATAATATCTTCTGAGCTATGAAACGACAGAAATTCATAGTTTCATAGACTTCAAACAGGTTTTTGCTGATTTAGCAATAAGAAGTTCCACCGTTGAATACTTATTCAACTTTAAGGGAGCACTAAAAGAGAGTGAATGTAGATGTTTGTCTCCTTCCTTCCCTTCAGGAGAAAATTAAACTAGAATAGCAGTCAGAATAATTCCCTGTCAAAATAAATATGTAAGTATGGCCATGTGCACATTACGTCTTCATAGCAGTAACTAAAATGCCTTTCATCCAAAACAGAAAAATATCTGCTTAATCCAGGGTTTCACAGAAGGACCAGCCTCTATAAAGGTTGAGTCTGACTGCACCTTTTCATCTGGAGCAGGCTTTCTTTAAACACAAAATAGAAGAAATTTTCTCAATAAACTCGATTCTACTCAAAATCACACATCTTAAATTAGAAGACATCTTGTATTACAATTCAAGACATCATCCAATTTATTATCCCTGATTTTGCCTACAGCTAATAATTTCCCAGTGACTCCAGGAGCCTTCTATTTCCAAAAACATTTAAGATTCGACCCCTCAGTTGTATTTTTTAAAAAAAGTCAGGTTTTGGTGCTGTAAGGAGCTGAATAGGAACTCTCTGAAGGGATCAGCTGTTGCTATGTAAAATGCAATTCAATAACCTCCACTAGGGTTCATTTATACTATCTTGATAACAGCTACTTTGTATTTAATGAGTGTTGGCTTCTTTTTAAACATTAATCAAAATCCAGTGAGTCACCCTAGGTACAAAAATTGTGTCAATTACCAGCTTTGAAGAGCAACATCCACTAAAAGTAGGTCTTTTGAGGTACACAACTTATCTTTCTGCCTACAACCCACAACATAAATAAGAACAAAAAAGCATTAATAAATACAGGCCCTATATTTACAGATTTAAAAAAAAAAATAAGTCACAGCTTGAGTTTGCAATATTAAAAACGGAAGGGCAATTAAACCATTTAGGTGCATTTTTAATTCTGCTTACAGAAGCTAAGTAGCACAGCTGGAACCATGTTTCTGTAATTCTACCACAGGATGGCTATAAGGTATTAAATAAAGAAAATAATAAAACAAACACCCTGAATTTCTCACACTGTTACAGAGCAGTACCTTCTGCTTCTTCCAAAAAGGCAACTAGACATTTAAAACCAGTGATGTGGAATCCCTAAAGGAAATTAATTTTATCACCATCATCAGTAGAGACGTTCAAAACTCACAATTCCCATACTGTTAACAAAGTCAATATTTAGGAAAAGTTTAATTTCAAATTGGAAAGATACATGTTTCAGGTAGGGATACTTTCTCAGAATGCCTTTTGGGAAAAGAGAAAGAACTACACATGTTAGTCAGATTTGTAACAATTACGATAAAAGTAGACCCCCCAGTTATGAAATGCTATAAACAATAAATACTTACAGTTTGGCATTACAGATCCTGTTAATCCCAAACTAGAAATATCAACAAATAAATGAATAAAGCACATAAAGCATTCATCCTGTTAAGAAAATACACAGAAATACACATTTATCAGGCTAATATCACCTGTCCTTATGCAGCTGGCATGAAGTTGACCTAAGGCTACAAAAACTGTCCTAAATGACACATAACCTAGTTCTGACTCATTTGGCATGTTTATGCTGCCTGCTGATCCAGCACCACACAGGCAGCGTGTGCAGGACCCAGTCCTGTGAGTTTCCACACAGCCCTGATTGCCAGACACCTCAAGGTATTAGTGAGGCTGACAAAACCCTGCATCTCCCCAAGCACCTCTCAGGCTCAGACCACCTCTGAGCAGAAGATCAGAGAAGTGATGAGGAAGAGTTTCTGTGAGGCAAAGTATGAGGAAGAAACCAGCCCCACTGATTAGGTGATCACCAAAATGAACTGACTCAATCCTTTAAAACACTGTGTTTCAGCAAACAGCCTGACCCTCCTCTTAACTCTCAGTGGTAGAAAGGGGTTTTTTTTGTTGTTGTTGGAAAAGCTCTTGGCCAAACCTGAGAAGTCTTCAGGGAAGAGGTGATTTGGCTTTTCAATGAACTTTTTTTCAGTTCAGTTTATTTACATAATAAATCAAAAGGTTAAGGATTAAATGAACTACAGCACAAGTTTGAGGATTACTGCAATTACTTAAAGGCTCATAGCAACATCATCAGTATTTTATGCAAAAGTCAAAAAATCAGCAAAAATTTAATTTTAAGTGTGTAGACAAATAATTATTTTAACCAGTAATCAGAAGAGAATTCCACCTCCATAGAAGCACATTAAAATCTTCAGGAGGCATAAAGTTCAGTCTTGCCAAATTTTAGCCTGCCAAATTTTACATTAACAAACAATTAAGACCTTACAGGGATGTCAAATATTTTATACCAGAGTGGTTAAGTGCCTTGAAAACACAGTGTTTTGAGTTAATAACCACCATTAAAGGAAAGATGTGTGAAAACATCAGTGATACATCTCAAAAGTAGAAATTTTTGTACAGATACTCCATAAGGTCATGACAAGACCAAACCTCAAAGAAGATATAGGAACTCCCTGTTAAAGGTTAGAATAATAAGCCTACAAAATGAAAGGTATATGCAGATTAGTAGTAGTCTAATCCTCTTTTCTGATTGAAAAAGATCCCCAGTATGATGATTTTTAAGTGTTAGAAGTTACTATGTATTATAAACTGAAATTAATTTGCATCTCCCTTCTTAGAAGCAAAACACGATTGTTATATGGAACTAGGATAAAAAAAGATTTCACTAAAGTCCTCACGGATTGGAATCTCACTGTATAAAAATTGATACAAACTAAACTAAAAATCTTTATGTGCTCTTGCAGATGGGCAACTAATCCAGATCAGATATCAGTTATTCAGATAATTCTGAACAAAAATGTAAATGTTCTTAACAGCCCAAACAATTCACAGATAAAAGAAATACCTCTATAACTCATATCCAAACAGACTTGATAATAGGAAGGACAAACCTCTTCCTCAGCATATGGAGGCTCGCCATACTTAATAATTGAAAGATTATTTGAACACAAACAAAGCAGCATCTGTGATCTCAGCTCAGGACAGTGGCAGTGCATTTGGTGACCCTGGCAAACATTCAAGGACTCCTAAGGAATCTGAACAGACTCTGTTCAGTAGGTTGTGATATGCTGTCACCAAACCATCCTCTGTGAGAAAGCATTTTTTGAAGTCCATGTGGGATTCTTCAAATAGGTCAAATTTGATAAGGTATGTACAACTCAATGTCATTGACTTTTTCAGTTCCTTAAAACAGAAGCAGAAATGTGATGCTCAATAGGGAAAAACAAAGCATTCCTCTCCCCCTCCCAAACAAATATGACTACTTCTTCTTTCTCAACCCTCCTAAAAATTCAGAGGCCTCTCCATATGTGAGCTGGTCACGCTTAAAAGCATTTACTCTGCACCTACTAAGGTGTAGACCTTAGGTTAGCAGTTATCTAGGAATAACATTTAAAAAAACCCATTGGCTTTTGGAGGTAGGGTAATATATCAAAATATGTCAGACAGAGATCTGCTGCTCATTGTTCCTGAACATCATGATGAACTATTGGTGGTGAAATATAGAAGTGTACCTGGATTTACCAAAACAATTTCAAGCTGTATTTCTCAGACAGAGCAGTACATTAAAAACAGTGCAGAAGGAATAAATAGACTGTTGCACCTTCTGGATGAAGGAGTTCATGTGGTGTCTGAGAAAACGTTGTACACATGACTCTTCCCTCCAGCAATAAGGTTCATTATACAAAATTTCTCCTTGGCAAGGGTGACATGAAATTTTGCCATTCGCAATATTCATACCGCAGGAGACTCATGCCATTTCATTCAACCATCTGGCCACAGAACTTTGTTTTTCAGGGTATTATCCAGCCTGCTCAAATTTGGATATTGCATCATCTCAGTTTTACGTGTTTGGCGAGGAAAGGCAGTTTAGCTTGCCCAGCTTCTCTACAAGTCAATGGAGTCAGATACCTTTGAAGACTTTTAAAGATATATGTAGTCTTCCTAGCTTGCCTTTTTTTCTTTTGTCTTGCCAATATATGGAATTCAGGCATTTCCAGATATCATTAATTCTGTCTACTTAAATAATGTCTATATCTTTTCAACTGGATCACAGGAAACTAAAGGAAAATTTTGCACTGCTCCATTCACTCAGTCCACAGAGTGGTGGCACTTCACAGAACTGCATTGGCAATAAAAATGTGCGAAAGAAGTGAAGATCTGGATGCCAGGCTATCTGATCAGAGCTGAGGTCATGTCTCAGAAAAGTGGCTTAGTGATTGCTCAATGGAGAGCTGTGTCCAAATATCATGTCACTGTGTCCAGAATGTTGAAAGGGAGCAAATGCTGGAAAAGTCCAAGTCCAAGTTATTAGTTAAAACATTCAGTTCTGAGAGGACTTATTAATGCATTTCTCATTAAATCACACCCTGATAACCAAGGGCAGAAACTTAGATCCCATCTCCTTCTGCCTTCCCAGTACTCTCCTTGTATAAGAAGAAGCCAGACAGACATATCACACTAATATTTGGGATTTCTTGCTTCTGGTACCTTTCTGCTTTGTCTTTGATTGCAATACACATTTTGTCACTCAATTCCCCAGAAAGAAAGGCTCTTCTGTGCACTGACAAAATGTTAGTGCCTAGGGAAACATTCAGACTACATGGGAAGCATCTAATGAATTTCAATGCCTCCTGGATTTAATAGTCTTACTAAATAAGCATGCTGGATCAGTGTCTAGGATGCAGCAGGGTTAAAGCATTCTAATCCTATTGTAGTCAAGATTTAGGCAGACTGGATCATAGCCTCTCTTTTTCATTTCTTTAAATGAAGAAGTAACAATAAATACTCCAAGTTGCAGTCTACAAGGTATTGTAAAAGTTCACAGAGAAAAGCTTCACCAGAAGTCAAGTTTCTGACTTCATATGCATATGTATGTTTGCTTAAATTATCAGTAGTCAGCTGAGATCTGATGTAAACTCTACATAAAATAAGCTGACATGGTTTTAAGGTTAAGAGGCTCCCGAGTTATCAAACTTTAACAGCTTGCTCCCACTCAGCTAGTTATGCTACAGAGCATATTTGCCATGGTTAGAAGCTTGTATATCAAAAGAATAAAAACTAATGAAAAAGTCTCTCTATAAAGGCCAAATACTGATTATCCTACTGCCTGAGATGGAACTCCTAGCCAGTTAACATTTTATAGTGTAGGACAAGGCAATAAACCAGATCTATACATGAAGGTCTATTGTTCTTTCAAAAATCTCTGATCCTTTGCCTTGCTCACACTCATTAAACTTAATGGTACATTCTTTTACTGAGGTGTACTGTATTTTTTGTTTGACCACACCTTCCAAAACAGAAGAGTCGCAAACACAAAATCAAGTGATAAACCTGCTAATTTAAAAGCATCTTTGCTATAAAAGCCACTGAAGAATTGAGCTTGAATTTCTTTCAATCTGTGAGCCTGCCCCATTTAAGACAAGAAGCATCATACATAAGTGACATGCACTTCTAAGAGATCACAAATGTAGTTTGTTGTATGACTCTATCATTCTCAACTGCAATATTGTACAAAGAGTTAGTTAATCCTTTCAAAAAGAGTATTACTGAACCAATGGAGGTGCTCACAGAAGAGAAGTTAGAACACTTTTCAGAAAAGGAAAAAACCTTCTGTCCATGAGTATACTTGGAAAATACTGTTGCTGTCAGCTCAGTGAAAGAAACAGGAATGATACTAAACCAGAAGTGATGGTTTACTTTGCCTGCTGAACAGAGGGTTACATTGACAGGACTTGAGAAACAGGTAAGGACCTACAACCTCAGTTCATTCCTCAATTTCTGCTATTGATATAAAAAGAAGAATTCAGGTCTTAGACTCTTCCTTTCTTCTCAGTTCTGGTCAGGTTAAGTTAAAGAACAGTTTTCAAGAATAGAGACTAAGATAAGCTCTTCCCAGTGTCTTATGCAGACTGGTGTTAAAGGCATTCTCTTCCAATAGCAAAGGACATGGGCTGAAACTCTCCCAATAAAGAGAGAGATTTATGCCTAGATGCTGTTAACTACTGCTCTCAGTGGCAGATATTGCTGTCAGTGCTAACAAGGAAATATTATTTTGCAAAAAAAATAGTAAAGTAAGTGTAATTGCTTTTGAATGAACCATTTTTCAGTTCTTTTCAATTTGTACCTATTAAAACAAAGGAGAATACAAATATACAAAATAATTCAGGTGGAAGTGTGAAAACAGAAATTAGAAATCATAAACATGAAGTGAAAGGGTATCCAGTGAAACAGAAAAAATAATATTGTTGAAATTTTTGGCAGCAGCATTGACTCTCAAATTTCCAGGTTTAAGTCAAATTCCTATTAATCAGAAGAAAACTGAAAATGGTCTTCAACTTTGTCTTTCCTGGATTCTTACATCCTTTCTCTGGGGAAGAAAAAAAAACAAGGTCCATTTTTTTATTTTTTTTGGCAAAGACATCATAAACACAACTTCTAGTCCATTTTAATAGTTAAATTCTTTTTAGCCTAAGTTTTTATGTCAGTAGCTTCTCTGTACATGCAGCCAAACTATAATCACTGCCATGGTTTGTTTTGAAGCCAATTGGTCTGCTCATGACCAGTAGTTAAAAACAGCAAAAAAGCCAACCAAACCTTACCTCACAAAAAAAACCCAGAAAAAAAAAAAGTGCAAAGAATAGAAAGAGATGGCTGTGTCCATTAGGAAGAGTGCTTAGTTTTCAGGAGAATCTCAAGGGAAAGTGGTTTTTCAGAAGCATGCTTGAAAGATTATCCCGGGAAGACAAATGTCTATTCATGAAAGGAACCCTTCTCTTTATTCCAGCCATCAAACACCTGAAACACATTTATAGTCAGCACATCACAAAGTAGATGATACTGTAGTAAAATTTACTTTTATCGTTTAAGTATGTGATCTTGTTTGGCAATGTTATACTAGCAATGTGAATTCAGATTTAAGTAAAAACTTTGGCTTGCTACATATCTCAGCCTATTCTACTTCAGTATTCAAGTCTGACTGCCATCATGTCATTTTGCTTTTCATTGCTATCCCTAAGAGGAAACAATAAAGCTTTTCTATCTTACAAAGTTACCATTAATAAATTTAAATGCTGAAATGTCACTGATCATAAGAATACAAAATATTTTTCTAAAATAGGAGATTAAGAGAGCATTTTTTTTAAACAGAATATTACATGATACTTCTCATAAAAATCTCTGAACCAAATATAAATGCATACAAAAGAAACGAGATTGTGGCAAGGCTAGACAAAGGCTGGGCACAGTGAAAACCACAGGAGTGCATTTGGTTCTACAGAGCTCCTCTCCATCCCTCTGTTGAAATGTTGATAATTTTAGCATCTTCACAAGACATTTCAAAGGTATGTGTTCCATTATACACACTGTACTGCATGACCTTAGAGCCACCCAGAAAGGAAAATATATCTCTGTGATTATGCCACTCATCCCTCTGTGGGATAGAATTGCTGTAACGTCTATGGAAGTGTGTCACAAACCCCACCTGGCATTCTCCTTTGCTGGCTGGGCTGTTTCTTATATCATCTTATAGCAGCTAGACGAAATCAAGGGACATTAAGATAAGAATATGAAGCAGCCAGATATTCTGGTAATCTGAGGAAAGTTTTTCTTGTAATGGAGGAATCTAAGTTATAAATATGAGATAATGGGAAGAAATCCCTATCACAGCACTTTTTTCTTCATTAAGAAAAAGCAAATAGCAGAGTGAGCTACAATTGCTGTACACTTTATAACTCTCCTTGTGGGAGCTGCTCCACTGCATATCTTGGAAAAAAAAGAAATTATGATGACTGAAATTGAAAGCTAAAAATCCCCCACTTAATCATGAGTTGGACTTTAAAATAAATACCTTAACTGGGACTTAAATTCCTTTCTAAAAACATTGCATTGATAAAAATTGAAAATATGTCATAATTAATTCTGAACTGAAAATAAAGCAAATCTTCCTCTCCTAGAGGATTAACTCTGCAAAACCAAGGTGAATTGCATTAAGTGTTCTGTGTTTTTATTAACATTTTTATTTTCTTGCTCAGTATTTCATCCGAAGTTCAAGTGTAGGTATAGAAGAATTACATGTTGTACTGAACTTAGTGGATCATCAGAATATATTGGGGAGAATACTGGACAAGGCTAACAGTGCTGCTCATAGGATCCATACAGCAGGTGAAAGAAAACAAAACCAAAACCTAAGTCAATCTCTGTTGTTGATCATCTAGAATTTTAAGCACATGGTAGCACAATAAGACATTGATATAAATTAAAACCCAGGCTTAGTCACCTGGATTTTCACAGTCATCAAGTGACCTTCTTGCAGGTCTTCCTGGATTGATACTATTGACTGGGAAAGAACCCTGGAGGATCTCAGAGCACAGAGCCATTGACACACAGAGGCCACAAGAGAAACAGGCTGTGATGTAGGATCCTCACATTCAGCCTCCCATAGTGAGAATACCCATTGCTCCTCACAGTAACCTCACAGAGTACCTCATAACAGAGAGAAATATAAATGCCTCCTCCCTCTCCCGAGCATCCTGTGTCTCTGAGCAAGCTCTAGGAGTTATTGGAGAAAGGACTGCTAAGAGATCTCATAGCAGATTTGAATATTAAACAAGCAATTTTATTCTGCTTGGCCCTGCAGACTATTAAGAAAATTGTTGCATTACTCTGATTTGTCCTACGTACATTGCTTCTCTCTTGCTAAATACCTGTATAACCTGAAGTTCATGTGTTTGAAATAATTAGTACATTGCTACATTTAACACAAATATTATAGCATTAGTAAAATAAATTAACAAACCTAAAACTCCAGCACTGAAAGGATTAGGAATGTTATTATATACAAATAAATGCTCAGAGCTGTTATTGAGCGCTTTTTTTTAATCGCAGTAGAACTACCAAAAGAGCAGGTCCTGTGCTTCCCCCTCCTAATTCTGCATTTCAGTTTGGCAATGTCAGAAGAAAGGTTGCCTGTGCAAAATTAATCTAGTCCCTTTGGTTATACACATTATGGCACAGGCTTGTAATTACACATTTATGCACTGTTTTTCCCTCAGGACCACTGTTGCATCCAGTTAACAGGAAGGAAGAGTGCTCTGCTAAAAACCAGCTGGACAAGCTTCAGTTTCTCATTTGTTTCATCTTCCAGGTTGGTATATGGTCCTGTGCCATTGTGTTTTCTGCTTCCTGACCATCCATGCTCCAAGAACAGTCAGCATCCTCACTCCCTTTTCCTCAGTGCTTTTCACTGTGATACTCAAATTATTCACACATATTAACTGATTTATTTTCTGAGCACTTCTCTGATTATATATATAGTATAATAACTCCTCCTATTTGTAAGGAACTGCTTGGAAATTCAGGTATAAGTTTGCACCCGCCTTGAGTGGGCATGAACCAAGAGTTCCTGAATTCAGCTGAGCATCCAGAAAAAAAAAAGAACAGATGCAATCAGTGTGCATTTGTGGAGATCTGGTTTAAAAGATTTTTATAGTGTTCTGTAGAACTTATGGCAGGTATAGAATTCATGTTCACAAAGGAAAATTTAGCTGTCTTGATCCTGAAACTCTTTTTCTGAGCTGCCTTGTGCCATTCAGAAACTTTCAAGTTTTACAGAAGATTAAAAGGCATTTTACAGAAAAAACCCAAGCTCTGTTATTGCAAAGTCCAAATTCCCTCCATTTCCCTCACTCACTCTAAGAAATTTGGCCACGTGCTCATTGTTTGACTCGTTCTGCTCTAGTTTTCTTACTTTTGATTCTCCTTGTAGTGTCTCCCCTTATCACTTTTGATGGCAGAATAATTTTATTCTAAATACAGTCCAAATCCCATTGAAATTTTGGAAAGACAATCTACACACACTATCTGTAGAGAAATCTGTAGACAATAAGTTCCCAGAAGAAGCAATTTCTGCTGGTCACTCTAGAGCTTGGCACATGCACAAATAAATATCTTTAAAATGAATTTAATAGAACTTTAGTGTAATTTGAGTGAAAATTTTTATGTTTATTCAATAGCACACAGACAGGGAAGGAGACTTTCTTACAGTATCATCCTCTATAGAAAGAATATTTACATCTGTAGGAGCTAGGGATTGTTTATGTTAAATTTCTTTGGAAACCTTTTGTTGACTTATGCACTTCTTCAGTCAGGGACATTCAGTCAGTTTTCTTATATAAATCATATCCGTGCATAATTTTCAAAGCATGAATAGTAATGAAGTTGCATTTATGATGCTTAATTTGATTTTTAATTTGGCCTCTGTGGGTCAGTGCCTCAAAAATACTGCTGCTGCTGATAGGCATCATCATGTGAAGAAATCTGCATTCAGGCCAGCTGTGTTTATGTATCATTCACACTGGTACCATACAATGAAGAAAATCACAAATCTGACTCTAATTGTGGCAGCTGTGTTCAGTGAAGTGTCCAAATTAGAAGCGACCTATAAAAGACTGTATTACTTGTAAAAGGAATGTGCTCTGGGGCATTTTCTACACAATGGAATATTTGGAAGCAAGCTTTCAAAACAAATAGGAGATTATATGTGAATAAAAATCATGAATGATGTATGTAACCATGAATGAACTTTCTGAATGTACCTTCATGCCCTTTGATAAAAAAAATATTTGTCAAAAGTCTCAAAAAATTGCATTTCAAGTTCCAGTAAAACTGATTGAAGCAGACCCTGACAAAAAAAAAAAAAAATTATAGAACACTTTTAAGAGACAAGGGTATATTATTCTGCAAATAATAAAGCTATAGCTCTGCAAAAAATACACTTCTGCAGCACAGACTGTCAAGCCAAAAACCATTACCTCATCTAGAGATGTGACTCCAGGAATTCCAGCCAATTTGCTAGTCTACCTGGTGGTTTTGTCAGCTGTATACTGGATTTACTTATAAATTACATCTAAACTCTACTGTTGGCCCACACAGATCTCACTGACTGAAGAATTTACTGAAAATACTGTGCTGGAATTAATGACACTTGCCTTGTAAAAAACAAAACAAGCCAAGAATATTCACATAATTTTTTAGACATAATTGTCTAACCAAAAACTGAATGTTTTTAGTGCACTTTTTATTCAAAACATTGGCTTCCCAAAAGTGTCACTGTTTTCTATATAGTCAAGAAAATAAATAAATGGAAATTTCAGCATTCAGTATTTTTTCTTTTCAGTATAGTGTGCACCACAATAATAACCTGATACTTGCTTCACTGAGTGGCTAAAATACTTACAGAATAAAATAAATTTAAAATGACTGAGACCTCTCTCGACTTCCAAAATAAAAAGTTTTTAAATTTCTGAGTGAATCAGACTCTAACAAGATTTGTAATATGCATGTCCTTCTCTGGGTTACAGCAGATTTGCTGCAGAAAGATTTAAATAGAACATTCAATTTATGGCTTAGTACTTCAGCACTCTGAGCATTTTTTGCTAACTCCCCAAAATACAACAGAATTCTCTATCTCCTAAACATAAATTCCACTCCTAAGTAAGTCATTAAGGTTAACTTTATGTAAAGCAACCCATAATATGAAGAAAGCAGTAAGACACTTCCATAGACTTAGAAAACATGGTCTAGATGAAATCCTCATAATGGCGCATTTTCTGCTTGTAAAAAGCTCTCCCAAAGACATCTTAAAATGGGGTTTTGTCAAAATGAAATGGTTGTTCAAAAAGACCTCTGTGTGGTTTCACCTGAAATCCATATCAGTCTTTTTCAATGGATGATGGAACAAACAGGGCAGGAACTGCAGATATTCCAGAGGAAGGATGACAACACAATGGTACTGGGAATTTCAAGGAATATTTGAAAATTTGAAAATTTGATCCTATGAGATCCAAGATATGAAATCCAAGCATACTTTTCAAAAAATATGAAGTATATCAATAAATGAGTAACATCTTGCTAGACAGTAGTGGGATCAGGAATAATAGCAGATTACAGACAAATAGGGACTAAGAGTGGGATGATGTTGCACGTATGTATCCAGAAGAAAACCTTCTGGTCTACTTAAGCAGTATTGACACAGCTGGAATACCATGCCTGCTGTTGCCCAAAACATACTAAGGCAGTGACAAGCACACTAGGGAGAATTCAGAAGACAGCAGCAGAAATTGTTAGATAGATACCGTGTTTGGAAATACAATGTTGTGAGGAAAAACTGGAAGAACTTATGTTGGTTTAACATGGATTAAAGACAGAAAGGGACATGTAAATAGTGCACATATTAAGACATATAAAGGATGTTAATGAGGAAAATAAGGACAGTGTTTTACTAAATTACCTAAATCTGCTGCCATATTGATACATTAAGCAAATAAGTAATAATTCAACTGTGGGTAGTGATCCACTAAGATGGCTGCACTTCCAGCTCTTTTTTTTTGTTGCATTCCTGTCTTACCTGAAGAGAGTAAAAGCCTGATAGGACCTCCTGTGCTTGAATAAGAGGCTGGAACTTCCATTCACATATTAACTTGCTTCTTTTAAAATAATCCTGATTACTTCTGAAGTGTGGTTCTATTTCTCTTTGGGCAAATATACCATGAGAACCAAATCAAGTTTCAGTGTGCCTCTCTGTTAGCAGCAAGAATGCTTTGCTTTTTTGGTGTACTGTGCTGTCTCAATGGGAAAACAGCTTGAGCAACAAATGATAAAAATGCAAGCAGTTTAAATCTAAGAAATGATACTTCTTTGAACTGAAATTTTGTCAAAACAGATGATTTGTAAGAAATATATCTAAAGTTGACTTCTTTGTAACAGCTGCAAAATGTTTACAATATGCTCTCACGTTTGAAGAAAGGTTGTATTTTGCTGAAATACTGATTTCAGCTGCCTCATGCCTGAACAAAAGGCAGAGAATTTTTTTCTTCCATTTGCAGTGCTGCCATTAGAATATCAATTTCAGGAAAAAGAAAAAAAAGAATAGAAACTCAAAAACTGATAGGCATAACTTTGACTTGCTGCTTTCAAATTCTGAGCAACAAATAGTTTTCCAAACAGAGCTAGCTAGTCTGCTGGTTTAGTAATGTGTACAATTACAAAGCATTGTTGTGAATTTAGTCTCTGTTACTTTCACTGTATTTAATAGACTGTACATGTTTTTTATGCTGCAACATTATTTCAGACCTCCCTGGATTGAAATGTAATCTTCTGGGATGTGTTTTTCCCACTGCTGTTGTAATCACACACCATTCAATCATTTGAGACTCTTATCTACTCCTCACTCTCTTTGGCAACTCTAATGGATGACCCTTGTTCCGAGTTCATTCATTCCCCTTTCCTGATGAATGGCACCAACAAGACGTTCCCATCTGCCTGGCAGTGGATAATACAGAACCAAAACAGACATTTGCATTGCATTCAGCTCGCTCAGAGCAGCACAGTTGATCCAACTCAATCCTACCTGACATGTGTTCATTTGAGTGAGTTCAATTTGCAGTCTGCATGGAAATATGGTGTGAGACTTCCTGCCCTTTTTTTCTTTTTTTTTTCTACCAGATTGTTGTAAAATTACAAGTAAAAGACACATTGTAAATAGAAAACCGATATACATATAAACAAAGGTAATAATTTTTTACCTTTTTTTTTTTTTGTCTTTTAAGATGTACTAAAATATAGAAGCAGAGGAAAAAGAATTGTCTTTGCTTTCACATGAATGTAATACAACATGCAAGTTTCAATTCTAGTATGACTAATGTGACTCATGGAAACACCTAAGACCAGGATTTTCTCTCGTGTTAAATCTTAATGGACCAGAAATAGACATTTGCTTATACAATTTCAATCTTTGAAACCATATGTTAACAGAAATATATGCAAAGGCACATGAATTCTATCAAAGTAAATCAACAAGTAAGAGATACAGGGAGAACAAAGGAAAGAGTGAGGAGAAAGGAAAACAATACTTGCATTATTTAAATACTTACTTACATTAGACATAAAAACATGTATCATAGGCACCTCACTTTATGTTGTCCAATGGTTTTAAAGCTAAAACCACAGGAGGCTAGTGTAGATGAAGGCATCAGAAAACTGAACAAAATCAGAGATGAAGTCTTTTCATTGACTGGTGCCTGGAGCTATTAATTGGACAATATTGCTGCTTGACTATAACTACTCAAGCAAATACTTTTTTTTTTCTTCTTCTCTTTTGGAAAAAGGCAGAGAAAAACAAAAGACTAGTGATGAAGATGAATAGGGCTATCACCAGAAGCCTGAGAGAGTGCTGAAAAGAAAAAAAATCACAATATCTGCGGTTTTTGGGTTGTTTGTGAAAGCAACTGAGCTGAACAGTATTTCCCAAAGCTTGGGAGAAAATACTAAGATTTAGTGAAAGCAAAATTGTGATTTGAACCTTTTTTGCTTTTTACCATTTTCTTTGATGACCCTTAAGCAAGCAGCTAAATAATGTTCTGTTTTGAATAAATTAGATTTGAGTTGCTTTAATTTAGTTGCAGGTATGAAAACAAAAGAAGCAAGATAGCTGAGATGGCGTATGGATGTAAAAAAAAAAGCATAAATCAGAAGTGAAGGCCTTCAAAACCCACATAAAAAATTATTTCCTTCTTCTTTTACCTGAAGTGACTGAAGCATATCTAAAGTAGAGTTAAAATACAGCCTTCAAAAAGGCTGTAAGCAGCAACAGAAATTAGAAAAAATGGAGTTTTTTGCATTTCCCTTTGCCATTTAACACATATGGGTGGGTGGGTGGGTGGATGGATGGATGGATGGATGGATGGATGATTATTAACATCACAGGAGAAATCCTAAAGTTCACAGAACTTAGTCCACTGTTCAGAGGTCTCAATCACACACCATTGCTCCAAAGCCCCTCCACTCAATAGCCAACATAAAAATGTAGTATTGAGAAACCTGTATTAAGCATACAGGTCTCACATGCAGTATGTAATACAGGGCAAAACGTCTCAGCACAGTAATTCAAAAACCCAACACATTTAAAAAATTAAGTGCCCAGAGTTTATTTCCCAGAAACACTTCTTGCAGAGTTGTAGCTGATGCCCTATTTCTCTCCTAAGTTAAAGTACCTGATTCAGTAGTACACCAACAATACTCTTGAGCACACGGTGTGACTCTTGGGGATGGTGCTGTGCAGGGCTGGGAGCTGCAATTGATCCTTTTGGGTCCTTTCAACTCAGCTTATTCTGTGATTCTGTAATCTCAGGCCACCAAAACCGAGCAAGCCTCATTCTCTGCTGAAGAAGAGCTACCTGCCTCCAAAATCCAATCCAATACACTCTTTTTCCCAGTGAAGGAGTATGTTAAATTACATCTTAAACCACAGCAGCTGAGACCAGTCTATAATGTAACATCTTCATGATTAGAATGACACACATGGGAGGCATCCAATATTCCTCTTCCAGAATGAAGCATTTCAAAGCTTAAGAGTGTGCTGCAACTACCCAGTTAAAAGAGGCTGAAAATAATCTTTTTCTTACTGAGGTGGAGACCACTGAATGAATCTACAGAGGAGAGTAATGCCTCCAGGACTGAGTCCTCCCAGCATGGTTCCTACTCAAAACACTATATAAAAGACAGGTGCCATCATTACTTTCTCTGATGTGTCCATTTAGAAGAGTGTATAGCCTATCTCCTCATGGGAAGAGCCTGAATCCATTATTAATTAATTCAACAGTTATCCTAGTGTATTAGTAATGTGTGGTGGAAGTACTTACAAACGCCTTACCATGCCGTATCCTTCAGCTGCTCTTTAAAACCTTTTGAAAAGTATTTTTCTCATAATCAGAGTCATTAAAATGCTCTTATCAGCAGAAGAATTGCTGATTATGTTCTCTGCAACTGGAAAAGCATTAGAGGGTGAAGTCTTGACACAGTTTTGAATGGTGCCAGTGTTAAAACTTGTCTTAAACTCTGTCAGTGCTCAGTGTGAAAAGAAACAATTTAAGAGTCAAATATTTCTATAACTCCTGTCAGTGCCTCAAAGTGATGTAGGTTAAAATGGTTCATTCCCTCAGTGGTCTTCTTTTTGTAGGGGGAACACCAGGATTGAACAAAGAAGTCCAGGCTCGGGCACGGGTAAGCTCCTGGGAGTTACTGCTCCAGATCCTCTTCCCCATTCCCAGTCTTTGAAGTCAAGCATTGGTATCACAAAATCACAGTGAGCTGGAAGGGTTCAAAATGTAATCTTGCCCACCTGCTAAATTGAATTTGCCAGCACAAACTGAATGTTCTTCCCTCTACCCTTCAAAAGATGGTTAAAAAAGAAAATAAAAAATTCTTATCATATACACTTCCAATATAGAAGAAATGCAATAATCAGGTCCTTTATGAGACACTTGATGGTCTTTTACCACTCATGTAAATCACCTTTCAATACTTAATAGCCAAGCTCCCCAAAGGCAGAGTATTTTCAGACTTCTCTCATTCAGATTTGTGTTTACTGACATCTACTGGCTGTTCTGACTCATATCTTCATTTGCCAGTGGAATGAAAGAGGCGAGTCCATTTGGCGTTGTTCTAAGTCCAGCTACTTTGGTAGCATCAGCCACATAAGGAGAATCTGGCCCTTCCTATCCCAATGTAGAATACAGATGATCTAATTTGCATGTACTACTTCTAAAAATGATCCTTCTAAAAATATGGTTCATTAATAAGCTGCATATAAAAACACCTCAGGTAAAATGACGCACTGTGGAATACATTTGCCAAATTCATCTCTCCCCAAACACTTTTCTCCTTTGTGAAACCCAAGCAGAATCCAAGGAGAATCTTCCTTTAACTGGGCTGCACACTCTTTACAAAGAAACACTGCTTGTAGCATTCAGGAAAAAACCAACCAAACAAAAAAACTCACAAAAATACCCCAAAATAAAACAAAACAAAAAAAAAAAGAGCAGAAAATAACAAGTACAGACTGAAAACCAACAAATAGTGAATTTATTCAATGTGATAGATGTTGCAGGAATTTTTTCAACTGAAGTCTCAATGGCTTTGTCACCTCACCTGAAAGATGAAAATTTTAGGGAAGACTCATTGCACATCCTTCTATTGTGCCTTGGTATTTTTTTAATGTAGTCTGGGAGACACCACTGCTTTTTGTGTCAAAATCAAACACTCCTCTGAAATACTGTCTGAAAGGAGAGGAAGTCAGAGTTGGCTCTTTGAGCTAACACAGCTGGTCAATATGGATGGCAAAATTTGAATCATCTTTAAAGAATTTCAGAATCACAGATTTTCTTTGCTATAAAAATTCTGCTAGGACTTGATTCAATCTTCCAAGGGATGTATTCAGAAGATTAGCATTTAATTTACTTCTAAATCAGCTAAAGACTTCACAAGAATGTTTCACAGGGATTCAAAGGAAGCAGTTTATCTCCAAGATGAATTTAAGACCAATTGGTGACTCAGTCTATAACATTTTCTTACCAAAACTGACCTTCTAAAATCAGCCTATGCTGTCTGATGACATCAAAAGTTGATCAAGTAGCAAGGTTCATAACAAAGCGTCATTCTCCCATTACCAATGAGGAAAGAATTCTGGTTTCCTGAAATTCCATGTTTTTCTTTTCTCTCTTGCACACTGAAGTCTTTCAATGAAACTACCAGGGACATTAAAAGTATTTACTTCCATCACTCTTCCTTAAGTAGATAAACATAGAACACTGGGTAGGTGTCTGCTTTAAATGAATCATGCTTTCATGAGGTACATTACTCAGTGCAAGAGTTTTAGATACCTGGATTATTTAGGTCAAATTTCCTAATTTTAGAGAGGAAGAGTTAGAAAGAGCACCGATCTCTTGTGGATGAATAGATGAAACAGAATGCTTATTGATAAAGAGCAATGCACAAGAAATATGCATCAAACTGAAGGAAAAATATGGGATTTCAGGCAAAAAGTATCATAGGAACCCAGAAGATATGGAAAATATCTGAATGGACACTAAGAGTTGGACAATTCACTATCAAAAGCAGTTCATACACTCATAGTCTAGAGACTAGTAAGAAAAATTCAAGTTATATTCCAATAACCTGAGAAGTCTTATTGGTATTCTGTACCATATGCTGATAAGGAGGTTCCAAACTTCTGTTATGACCCTCCTTTGAATATGTATCAAAAGGTTTTACAGGGTCGAACAATACCGAATGCCAGAAAATTCTCATGGTGTTGCACTGCCAAATAATATTCCTTTTGTTCCATTCTATCAGGTGTTACCTGAGATGGCAAGGGCAAATTAGGGAACTTAGTAATATTACAGATAAATGCTCCCTTTAAATATGGAAATGCATTCTACAGCTCCCAAAATAAATTCTCAGATGAACATGCATCATCCTGTAAAGTCTAATTAACTATTGTTTGGGTTTGTTTATTTTTTTAAAAACAGCAGCCTTTTTGGAACACTGTAGAACTTCCTCTCATCGGCAATTGAAATTTTCATGGTCTGATTTTCTCTCTAAAAAGGACACACTGGTTTCTGGTTTCTGGCTTCTGAAAACTTAACTGGTCACATCTTTTAGCATGAAACTACAAAAAGTTAAAATCACTATATTTTCATTAATAAAATATCCTTTGCACATAAGCCTTCTAGTAGAGCTGAATGAGGGGCAGTTCACTAACTTAACTGGAGTATCAAGTGTATGGTGCTCACACTGATTTTTATTTTTAGGTAAATTTAATTCTGTCATCTAATCCTTTAGCTATATTGCTAAAAACCAAAACTGCTGCCCAGTACATAATTAAAGTTTTATCTTTAAGTACAAAATGCTGTGATAAAAATTCCATTGTTAGAATGACAAACATGAAGTGCTCTTCTACTTTATTGCTAGAGAGGGACAGACACCGCTGGCTTGATTCGCCTTGATGGCTCCTCTTGGAGAGGTTTTCAGAGAAGCACACAAAAGAGTCATAAAGCATAGTACCTAGATCACCAGCAACAAAAAAATAACATTTCTCATGTTTGAGACACATAAGTTCACTACCATGAACAATGCATTGTTATAAGCTTCATAAAAGAAATAACCCACAATAATAATTTCTGTTTTCCTATTTTTTATAAACTGTCCTAAAACTTCTGTCAAAATCAAGACGATAAAGCAGAGAGAATGCATACCCTGAAGAATACCAGCACCTTGAAGATGTACTAAATAAAAAGAGAAAGCATTCCAAAACCAAAGGCTATTGCTAGTAACCCAGTACTCTAAATTTCCACCTGAAGAACATCAACAATACCTGAGAATCCAATCAACACAGCTCCCGAGTTTCAACCAGAAATTAGCAAATAGCTACACGGCAGATCAGGAGGTACACAGGTAATACACTGCTTAAAGAAATACCATCACAAGGTAAGATGAAAATGTAATGCTGTGGCTGGATACATAAGCTAATCCTAAATGGACTTGGTGGAGTACCAGAAATAGTGAGAGGATATATCCTGTTTTCTAAAGGGTTACTTCATGACCTAGACCATCTTTGCTTGATTATACAGGCAACATTTCATTTTTTTTTTGTGAACAGATAAAGCATATTTTAAAGCAGGAGCAGTTATTACAGATAATATATACATTTAAGGCCTTTATGCCACCATAAATGAAGGTAGCAAGCTATCTCTTTTTAAGCCAGTTGGTATTTTATCCTTCTTCAAAGATGGAGGTATACAGACCACATGGGATAATATTGAGAAGGAAAGGGGAATGCTGTCCATCCCCTACTGAAACAGGGTACATTTTCCCAATAGTGCAAGGATCTTTGCCCATTTGTGAATCTGAAGAGCTGAAGATCCAGTAAGACCAAAAACCCAAGTAGTAACAGCCTACCACAGATTTCTTGGGGTAGAGTGCTTTCTGGAATTGCTAGACCAAATACCTGTAAAATTACAGATTAACTTGCTTACCTACCCATTATACCAACACCTCTATTCATGACTGTTGTTATTTATTAATAAACATAACCTTGCTTTAGAGCCTTTTATTGGTAAATCTCAAAGCACTTTTCAGTACTGGCATTTAGTTAATTCTTTATTCTTAGAGACAGTGAAGCACAGGATAGAGTGATTTATTTGGTTTCTTTGACAAGATACACAAAGGGGAAGGGAAGAGAGTTGATTAAGGGACTGTAGCATTAAAGATACTACCCAAGTAGCAAGGTCTTTAACTTCAATATTGAAATAATTCTCTTTTCATTCATCCTTACCAGAAATCTTTTTAGACTTCCTGAAGGACCCTGTGTAATTTCTACCAAAAGACCTGCAGTGTCTTTTAGAACAGTGCTACTTTCCTTGGGCAATAGTGGGAATGACAAACAGATTCACAACTGAGTAATAACAATCTAAAAAGAATTTGTTGCCATGGTTTGTTTTCAGCAAGCCATGCAGCACTGTATTGAAAATATACAGTATTTCATCACCTGATTTACAGAGTTGTAAAGAGTTACAGAATGAACTCTAGCATGTGTCTCATACTTTGAATCCTATAATATTTCAAAAGATGCCTCTTGCCCGTGTTTATTGCTTCTCAGTGATCACAGATGAACAATATCATAGCCGGGGAGACAGCTATTATTGTTAGCCCTGTAAATAAAGTCTGGAGTTTGAAAAGCAAGCTGTGTTCATCATGATCATTTATCAGCAAGATTTTGACACTCACAGCTTCATTAAATAACTTTATCTGTGATACAAGACAGACCAATGTTCTTTTATCCTGCAAGGCATCATCACTATCAGCATCACTGAAAGCGTAAGAGGTTTCCAAAAGAATGACTCATATTAAAAGGAAAGTTCTACAATTTAGTTCTGAATACACACACAGAGCAGCCTGATGAAGAAAAGATCATTTTAGAAAGAAAAAAAAAAAAAAGCCACCATCACCTAAGCATCATCTAAGCCTCACTTAAAAAATACAGGCGTTATTTAAGCCTGTTCCCATTGTAAATAGCACACCAAAAGTCCCAGCAGAGCTTATTTGTGACATTACTAAAGACAGTTTCCACCCAAGGAGTTTACAATCTAAGGTAGACCAAAGAATCCCATGAATAAAACCTATTTTTAACTAAAACCAACAAAATATATGATTATCATATAATTTAGATTTATAATGAAATGGCACTCTGAAGTGCTGAATTAAACCAAAAGTTTTTTCAGAAACTTTGAAGATGAGAAAACCTTTTATGAAAAGGTTTATCTAATCTAAAGGCTATTTTATATATTCACATATACATACATATATATATATATTTACAAGTTCAGATATAATATTGGATCATAGAATATATTTCTGAATCAAACACTGAAAAAATGCATTTACATATTTCATATCTCAACTTAGTACAAATACATTCTGCAATTAAATTGCCACTACTTTTAACTTCAAAAAAACAAGAGGATACGTGCAAGAGGATGTGCAATTGATAACCCTATTGAATTTCAAAGCAGTTGGAAGGTATGGGAGAAAAGAAATTAAGTATACCTGTGTGAATCCTCTCCACTTTCTATATTGCTCATGAGATAAAAGAATATTTGGGGCTAAGTTTTCAGACAGGACTAGGTAAGGATAAAATAAGAATTGGCTACAACGAGACTTTAGGAGTAAATAAATCCATGATGACACCAAACATCAGTAAAAAATTCTGAAAAAAATTGCCATTTCTCCTGTGCCAAATGGAAGCTTTACAGAAGTTCAGCTTCTGTACCTGCAGAACTCTTGTAAATGTCTTAACCAGGGTAACTGGGGCCAAGCACTTTACATCATGACACTCTTCATTGATAGAAACCATGGAGCTGCTCCAGAATGAACCCAGTGACTGAATTAAATATTTGGGATCCGCTGAGAGGAATGTATTTCTGTGTGAAGCACAGCCAAAGCAAATTAGATTGTGCAATCTGCATTCAACAAGAGACTCACTGCTACCTGTTCAGTTTCTCTCCATGGTACCAGTCAGGCAGAGGAGCATGAGCCTCAATCTGGCATGCTGAGCATGGCTCCCTGGCTTGAGCTTGCAGAATAGTGCTAATAATTCTCCTCATGCTCATCTAAGGATCCTATATGCCAGATGCAACTCTTCAGTGAATGTCATGCTCCATAACTCATGTTTTCCAAAGGTTCATGTCCCTAGCAGATGGGACCTGCCATGCTGAAGTGCAGCAGAGTGTGAACTGCCAGCTTTGTGCTTGAAGAAACACCAGCAGAATCCAAATTTTCCTCTGCTATGACCTAAGCCTTCTCCATGTGTGACCTTGCACACATGCACAAGTGCAGCATGGTGCACATTCTGCATACATGAGATACACAGCGTTCATGAGAGCTAAATGGAGATATCTGCTGAAATTCAGCATGGCAGGTCCCATGTATAAAATGCCAGTATAAAAGGCCTAATGGTGGTCATTAGGCTTCTAACTGGGGGCAACTTTGAAGATATATCAGGTTGCTCAGGGTCTTTTCCAGTCACATTATGAATGTCTTCAAGAATGGATATTTCACAAGCTCTCTGTGTAACCCACCCTCCTGTCTGACTGCCATTAAGGCAAAAAACTTATTCCTT
>QUSF01000001.1:31220871-31286377 GCA_003676055.1 Chloebia gouldiae | reverse complement strand
GGGGGGGGGGGCCAGGGCCCCAAGGTGCCCAGCTCCCAGGTGGGAGCCGGAGATCCGGGCAGAGAGCCAGCCAGGGAGTCGGGACTTTTAACCCTTCCTTGAGAAATGAAAGCTTTGTGAAATTTTACTCCTCCCCGGTTTGAAAAAAGAGGAAGAGAGACAGCCTGGGACCCGAGATGTTAGAAGAAGAAATTCTGGGTGGAAGGAGATGATGGAGTGGCTTCTGGCTGGACTTTTTCTTGTTAGCCATAGACTGAACTGATTTTCTCCTCCAAGAGAGAGACTGTATTTTAGGAGGATGCTGGTGAGCCAAGAGACCTGCTTCAGCAGCTGAAGAAAACACAGGAGTGGAGCGAACAGAGAAAAGTTGGGGAGGTTTGTGGTGATGCCCCCCGTCTTCAGAGAAGAAGAGAAGATCTCTGTTCCTGAGACCCTCGGCCCCAGGGGAGGAAGAAAATGGGGGGGACTGTGGTCCCAAAAAATGAAAAACTGAACTGTTGTTTTTTTCCCTCTTGGCAGAGTATCCTTGAAAAGAAAAATCCTAAAAGCAGTCTTTCCACCCATGCATCGGTGGTGAGAGCACTGTGCATGGAAAGGAGAGGGTCACACTGGCAAACCTTTTTCTCCGGGCGGTGCCATGTGTGACATGGAAACACAGAGAGTGGCAGCTGTGTTTCCGGGGGGGTCTATGGTGCAAGGGAGACTCCTCTCTCCCCTGATGGACTCAGTATTGATTATATTGAATAGTGATGAAGGGCCCAAATGTGTCTCACTGTGGTTTGTTGGAGTTGGGTGGTGGGAGGAGGAATGTTTTGGAAGGTTTTCATTTTTGATCTTGTGTGTGTTTTTCTTTCTTTTTTCTTATATAGTAGTGATAGTAGTAGTAGCTTAATAAAATTCTTTTCCTTTGTTATTAAGTTTGAGCTTGTTTTGCTCTGTTCTTGATCACATTTCACAGCATTCAACAGAGAAGTTGCATTTTCATGGGAGCGCTGGCATTGTTGCCAGTGTCAAACCATGACACCCACCCTCCTGTCTGACTGCCATTAAGGCAAAAAACTTATTCCTTATGCCTGGCAGTGATTTGCATCCATTGTTTCTCATTCTTTCACTCCACATCTCTGAATCTGACATCTACCATGATATACCTGAAGTCAGAAAGAAATTTTGCTCAATGTTAATGGTCAGGAGTAAGATCTGACTCAGAAAACATTTTCAGACTCTACTCAGGTTTTCCTAGTTTGGTCAAAGCAGTTTATTTAGAACCCCCCAGTGACTAAAACATAATCTGCAGCTTTCATTTTACAAACTATTCCACAGACTGAATGCTACAATGATTTTTCTTTGTAAAATAGGCTACCGGCAAGTTTTTCTTTTTAATTGTGCACAATTTGAAAAGTGGTGCTAAAAGATATCTTTAAGCATTTTTGATAAAAATCCACCAAACTAGCTCCATGTCACATCATATGTATTCAGAACATCTGCATGGTGAGGAGATGGTCACAGCAGCTCTGTCACAATTTATGTTGCCCCTTAATACTACCAGAGATTGTTCATCTAGAATGACTACCTCACTAATGAAACAGATGTGGTGAGCTGTACATAATGGAGGGGTAGCACAGGTTGAAAAGGTGTAAGAACTCCTTTTCCTGGACCTACACTCTCAAAGAAGCATGTGCTTCTTCTCCAAATCATCAACTACTAAATGCCAAAAAAGAGGCATTGGTATCACCACATGAATGTGCTTTGTGGCAAGAAATAAGCAAAAGCATAACTCCTGAAGATTTTTTAAATTGCATTCTCTCCTCAATCTGAATTACATTCCTCTCTACAGGCTGGAGAGAGAGGAACAGTATGTAAGTCACATGCCAACAGATTTACTATAATTTGCTGTATTCTTATAGGTAAAGTATTGGCATGGGTAATTTTGGATCAATTTTCTTACAACACATATTTCAGTACAAACCTGCAGTAATTCTGTTTCAGTAACTGGCATTATACTGGTGGAGAACAGCTGTTATTTAGTAAGGATTCAAACATTTATCTAGTTACACATTCATAGTTCACTCAGCTGGGTCAGAAGTGCAAACCATTGTGTCTGACAAAAAACCTACAGGGTGCTAAGGCTTTGCCCCAAAGAAACCGGAGAAAATATATTCCAGAAGGGTCAAGAGAGAAGAGGAAAAAAGATAAGAAAACAATCACGCATATAAAGTGGATGTTTAAATCTTTTTCCTCCTGGAAATGTAAAATGACAGTTTGGGTGAATGGCTCTCACATGATGCTGTCACCATTCATTCTGCAGCTCTGGCTGAATGACATCTTACAGAAAGCTCTTTTCACCTCACCTTCAGGGATTAGATTCTTGGAGCATACTTAGGTAACTTCTAGATACCTGTTCGAAGCATTCAAATCTGTAAAGCAAGGAATAGTCTAACTGACAAATGCCTCATGGCTTATTCTTGTGTACAGCTAATGCACTGTAGTGAATAGTAATAACTACTGGCTTGTACAACCTCATTATATCAATAGGCAATAAATCGTTGTTCTTTCTTTCCAGTAAGAAAATGTAGAAATGAAAAGCATAATTTAATATACAATATTTACTATACCATTGTTTACAAAGTTATCTGCACATAGCCCATTCCTAGTATGTATGACCACCATTAAGTATCTACCTCAGTACAGCTTTCTGGACTGAGCCTTTATGTGGCAAGGTACTTGGCAAAAAGATTGTATTATAGGTACAGTGTTCCACAGAATAATATATTTTTGCTTGTTGGAAGTTCTGTTAATTTAAAAAAAATTAACAGAAAAAAATGTCCATCTTGCATTGAACCACATTCTTTAAAAAAACCCTACAAATCATACCTGCTCAATGTATTCTAGGTGAACCTTTTGTTATGCATCATGATCACATGTCATATAGAGACCATTCTATGCTACTCAGATGAACACTGGAAAGGCAAAGCAAAGCAATGCAGCACTACCCAGAGACACCAAACCTTGTGCTAGACCATGAGGGCTAACAAAACAACCAGGGTAATAGCAGGCACAGGTTTTGCTCAGCTCATGGAGTTTGTTGGGATTTGTAATTATTTTCTGTATTGATTGCTAAACAAAGGACACTGATGAAAGCTGCAGTTGTAGAGAGAGTATTAAAAAGTAACTTAAGCTAACACAAAGAAGACTACTAAGTAATATCATCACTGGATTATAAAAGTTGTCTCTCTCTGTCCTACATATAACTATTCTGCAAAACTACTGCAGATATTTATTTCTATACTAGTCAGATTCTTCAGTAAAAATATTATTTATTTAAAATCTCTTTATCATAATGAAAAGCAGAAGTTACAGATGGGTGCACAGACAATCCTCCAAAAGGTCAGACAAGTCAAGGCTAGCATCTTAAGGAAGATAGTCAGATTCCATGGCAGGAATGTAAATGTATCAGTTACCTGATGTAAGTTAAGCAGTAGTTCAGCAAATTTTTATCTTAGTAGTGCCTAAATGCTGCAATTTCATTTCTACAGTAATAACAAGCATTTAAGTCCCTCTGTGGATGAGCCTTGTTATCTGCTGTTAGTACTAATGTTGTAGAAGACAGACCTGTGTGGATGCCAGAAGCCACTTTCTAACATTAAAAAGAAGTCTTATTTTGTTTATTTGTTTCCTTCTCCAGAAATACTGTTTGTTTTATAGCTATTATGGTTCTAAGATTATTACTTTATGATAAAATTGATGTATTATCTTGAAATTTAGGACGTGATGGCTGGTGAAAAAGTTTTGCAGAGGTCTTAAAATTCCACTACCCTAAAAACCTTAGAATTATGGAAATGTTCTAAATGCAGTCTCTTTGAAAGGCTAGGTAAAAGGAATGCACTGAGTGCATGAGAAAGGTCTTTTTCCAGCCAGCAGATTGAGACTGAAAGCTTAATTTATCACTCACATTAATACAGCAGATTAGCATGCTATGTGGCATACATTTCTCAAAGCTCTAAAGTCACTGTAAATTATCAAGGCAGCCATTCAGGTAAGTCAGGTAATGTATATGGATATAACTATATGTGGGAAGAGGAGGATGGCCCCCTTCTGAGCATGGTGCCAGTCTGGGGAGAGGAGTCACACACACACACAGAACCATGACCTTGCCAAACTTCCCCAAAACCCAAGGGAAGAGGGAAGGTCAGCACGGGACTACCCTGGCTCTGCCAGCCATCACAGCTGGTGATGGCTGCGGCAATTTCCTGAGCTTCACAAGGCTCCTTGTTTGGGGGTATGGGGTCAGCTCTCTCATGCAATAAGTGGAAATGGGAGCAGAAAAAGAAAAAAGGGTGTAGAAAGCTCTTGGCTATATAATCCAAACTGATATCCACTGCTCATAAGAATTCTTTGTCTTTGCTTCTGAGATATTAGACCACCACACTAGCAATGTTGCTCAAAAGTACACCTATAAATATTATAAATGTACATTTACATCATGTACAATCTATCTACTGGTTATCTGTCAAAAATATACTACAATTATTTTGGTTACTTCCAAGTAAAATTTTTCTTGTATTTTTTTTCTGAGTTACTATACTAAAAATTATAGGTCTTTTCTGTTTGGTGGTCAAAAATATTGGGTGAGTACAGAAAACACAGTATAAACCTCAGATGAGCATTTGAAGGGAGGACAGTACCAGTCCAAAATAAAAGAATTTACTACAAATTGCACAAAACATTTTAGCTAGATTAGCAAAGAGTTTGGCCTAAACCCAGTCTGCAAGTTTTGGCAAATGACCACTGAAAAAATTTTTTCCTGCATCTGTGTCTTGTATTAATTTGTACTCTGTAAAATCTAGCTACCCTTCTGCCCAATCATTACATTTGTACACCCACTGGATTTACACCACCACTGCTTATTAAAGCCCTGTCTTGTAATCTGATCCCAGGTACTGACATATAGGCTCCCCCAACTCCTCCTGCTGTGTTAATGCTACACTAGAAGGAGACTTTTCCTGCACTAAATTGGAACAAAAACATCCATTTTTCTTGTATTTCAGGAGAGGTCTTGGGCTGGGATAACAACTGCTGACTCCCTGTAACCTTGGGCAGATTGCCTCACCCTTGCATGGCTCATTTTAATCTTCTGTTCAACATGAATAATAACACTAGAGAGCACTTTTATGCCTTTGTATGAAAGACTTAATATAGTACAAAGTATTTTTTATTTAATATAGGAATATAGGTTTCACAGTAACATCTTATATGGAGTGGAAAATTATCATCTTATATAATCTGTTGTATACGGACACTGACAGTTTATCCTTGAGGGTCTGGCAAGAAATAACTATGAGAAGGTAATGGCTGTGAAGAATATTTTTTTCTGTCCGTGACACATCCCCTAGGACATAAAGGTCTCAGCAATTAGTTTTGTTCCTCTTTTGAGAAAAACACATTAAGCAGTATCAAGGAAAGACCGTAGTCACTTGGGGAAACGCACCAAAATCCCAAGTGCTATTCTGTATGGGCAAAAATTTTTCTCACTCCAGGCCCTAGGTAGCCATATGAACCCCTTCCAAGATAAGCATAATGAATGAGTCAATAAATAGCCACCATTTTATGTAAATTTCCTCAAAGGTACAAAAAGTAGTTCTGGTTGTATTTTGAACATAATCCAAGCAAGAGCTCAGATTCAAACGCAAATTGAAACAGTTTATCAGTGCAAGTCTACTCTCATTCAGATACCCAGGCAGCTCCTGACTGTGGGTTGGGTGGAAGATTCACGCCCTCCACCTGGATAGGAGATGCACAGAGTCTGGCCCATACACCTCTGGATATCACGTGGCTGTCCAGTAACCAGGCTGGAAGGATCTTGCAAGGTGTGTCACAAAAGCAGAAGGAGTTTCTAGCCTGTGAGTTTTACACTACAGTCATTTTAAAGTGCATGTTGCAAAGCACCAACCTACCAGCATCCTTCAAATATATAGAACATATATATGGGGCCAAGAAATTCTCCATATCTAGACCTCCAGCTAATGCATAATGAAGCAAGCCCTAAGTCACACTCCATCAGTGTGAGCATGATGAAGGGAAACCCCAACTGAACATTTATGGCAATGCTTCACCCTACTATTGGGAGGAAACAGAGCAACTCATAGATGGATACCAAGCAAATTTTTGCAGACTAGGGGCTTTAATGAGTTTGCTTCAATCTTCCAAGTCTTCTCTTCAGAATATGTCTCTAGAGAGAAGACAGCTTTAAACAGAAGACAGAATAATCTCTGGGACTTTGATGTATAAAAATCAGACCTGAAGACAACAAAAGTATAAAGAATGTACAGCTAAGTGCAAACCCTTCTAAACTAATAACAGAACCCTTCTAAACTAATAACACTGCAAACACTGTGACTGTGCTCCTCTAGAGTATTTCCAGATACATTTAAGTGTCTTGGTGAAAAAAAAATAATACAAAATAAAATCAGCATTTCTGAGAGCATTTTTCCCTAATTTTATAATTATAAATTGGGAAAAAATAATAGAAATCCAGTTAAGATGTGTTAATTTAGAAAAAGGCAATAGAATCTTAGAAAAACAGTTTTGGTTTTATCTGTTTTTTTTCGTGGTGGCTTTGGTAGTATGTTGATATTTACTTTTCACCATCAGATGACCAAGTTAGTAAACTGTGTGGGTCACACATGGCAGACCTGATAAATGAACAACTAGAAGAATTTAAGGCAAATTTCAGTTTCTCCATTAAGGAAATATTCAAAGTATCAGAACAGAAATACTGAAAGATGAGTCAGAAGTATAGTGACACAGCTGGTGTTCCACAAATAAATAACCTTAGGAAATTTGTATCTACTCAAACAAAGAGATAGTAAATAAATATTACCTGTAAGTAAATCTCTAGCAAATGCTTTTGTAAAACAAACAAACCTCTCCAACACAGTAAATAGAGATGTTTGTTTCCATGCTGCTGAAGCCAAAAATCTTGAATAATTTTGGCCATTAGAGTGTACTTACTCTACTTCTATTTGTCCTTTCCTTTAAGTAGAAATCTAATACTCCATTCTCCCTCGAAGGCTTATTAGAAGATAAAATGCCAAAGGATAAAACAAACACAAATTAAATGGTGTTAGGAATCCCAAGAGAAGAGTAATTCAGTTTACATTTTGGGGGGTTTTAATTGCTGGTAAATTACACTTCTGAAATCATGTTCAGAGGATAAAGTGATTTCTGCTCTGCTTTGTAAACCATTTTCACAATTTTCAGGCACACAGCCAGCTGACTACAAAAAGTCCAGAGCTTACAGGATCTGCATTCCCCATATATTCATTGGCATAAAGAAAAGTTCAAAGCATGCAGTATATTTGTTAGGAGAAAAAAAATTTTGAAGCTTACTTGCTCATTATCTACTCAGCTACACACCAGTTTCCAAGCAAGAAGACAAACCATGATAAACTGATGATAAGCAAAAAGGAGCAAAGAAATTAAATGAAAACTTGACCATATCTGACCACATACTTCTAAACAAAATAAAAACAAATATTAAAAAATTTTAAAATATTAATGTTTCTTGTGTAGCCCCATCCCTACCAGCAAAATACAGCAAAGTATGTAGTTAGTGAATGGCAATTTTCCAGGCCACAACCATATTTTTTTATTTAACTTCACTCATAACTGCCCCCTGACATTTTAGAACAGGACTTCACTGCTGCTAAGGTCAGCCTTTATGTACCAAACACTCCCAGTGGAGTACAGGTGTTTTATTAAGAACCCAACAAACCACAACATGCAATGGCTACAAAAGCTGGGAGTGAAAGAGATGGAGTTATTTATATATTAGGTAGCTCATGTTATGAGCAACTAATAATAATGAAAGGGAATACTTGGTATTGAAATACATCTCTCTGTACTGCAGCACCTTAATTATGGGATGGGCTGGGATGCACTGCATATTAATAGAGATCAGGTAAAACAGATCTTTCACTATGCTTAATGTTCTTAGCTCTTAAGGGCCCAACTTTAATCCTTAGAGACACAAATGTCCTAAATGAGGACTGTTCATAAAAGATCCATCCTCTCAGTCTTAAAAGTAACATTCTAACCAAGGTGGATCTTGTAATAAGGTTTTGTCTTCAGTTTCTTCGTTATTATTGTTATACAAGATCTATTGTTAGACAGTAGGATTCAATCATGTGAGTACTTAAAAATATCATGAGTCATCCTTCTAACAGCAGTGAAGTTAAATAAATCCAAGTCACAGGTGCTGTGCTGAAAACAGACATGGTTACAAGGTAAAAATGTTTTGTCCATGGGATCTGTCAAAGCTCAATTTCCACAGTTTCCCAGACATCCCAGGATAGAAGTGTGGAGTGAGTGGTTTTAAGTTAACTTAATTTTCTCTCTTGACACAGTCATTTGGCTCCTAAAACCTCACTAACCTTGGTTGGTTCATAAACAATTGTTCAGCCAAGATGTACAATTTCACAGCCATTAAAAACAAGCAATGCAAACTTCCTCACCCAAAGAAGAGGTTTTTTATTTTTAAATTATCTAAACTAAAGAAATAAGAAAAGATATTAATATAGCAGAGGATTAAATTCATTGTCCTTTAACCATGTAAGAACTCTTTTCATGTCAAAGCAGTGTTTTCTGATTTACTGGCATCATGAAGGGATAGCTATGTTTATGCTAATTTACAATGCACAGAAAAAAGATCTTTTGATCAGACTTTTTATTTTCATCACTTTGATTGACTGTCAGCCATACTAATTATCATAGAACCATTGATCATTTGCTGCTAACTAGAAAATGTTGACATGTTTTCTATGGCATTATTTAGTATGCAAATTTATGAAGAAATGGTGCTAGACCTAATAGGTAAAACTTTCATGTCCACTTTGTTTAAGGAAGTCAATATCTATTTAAGAATAAAATAAAATTCAACAAGAAAAGTCCCTCAAAACAACACACAGAGTAAAGAAATGGAACTGTAAACAGTATAGAAATCCTTTCTATTTATCTTTGCTCATATTCCCTCTACACCTTCCTTGCTAGAATCCATTCCTTACCCAAATCCAGATCTTGAAGCAAAAAAACCTTGAGAATTTGATTAAAAAAAAATTTAAAGCCATTACAAAACTAAGAATAAGAAGGTGCAAATACAAGCATAACTTCTTCAAACATATTTTTGCTTTAAAACCCACATTTAAAATTCATACCATATTTTATGCAAAAAGTAAGTTTTTGTCCTTTATGAACCAATCCAATATATAGAATGAAAGAAAAATATTGTGATACACCATGGAAAAGGAACAACAAACAATATTTATCCACAATTCAAATGGGTGCACTGTAGATTTTGGTGATCTAATATGTTAATAAATAATAAATTTTAGTAATAATACATTATAATAATACATAATGTATTATAATAATATTTATTAATATATTAATTAATGAAGAATAGATAAATAATGAATTATCATATATTTTAATCACTCCATAAAAACTTTGTGCAGTCTCACAGAATCAACACAGTAAAACCCTCTTTACTCCCTTGGCAGCTTCTTTATTCTGATCAATACAAAAAAAACAGGCACAGTTCCCATTCAGGAGCAACACCATTTAAACTTGTAAATGTGGCTTCGAAAATATTAATTTTCTATTCAAATGTCCTCTAGTAACTACAAAAATCTTGCCTCAGCAGTCACCTAATCATCATTATAGCATTGTAAAAGCACTGCAGAACTAAGAGCAAGACCTCACAAATTGCTGTGACAGTGGGGTGCCCATGGTGCTTCTGTAGCCCTGAGAAACCACAGTAGTGTGGTGGAAGACCTCGAGGAGCAGCTGCATGGAGGTTTCACTTCATTAGAAAAGTAAACATGGCTGGCAGTAGAGTACAATACTTTTTAAAAAAGATGAAACGCCACAAAAAATATGGTGTTTTGTCCACCATTTTTTGCTGTCCCAGATATGAAAGCTATCATCCAGTGGTTTATTTTTAAAAAAACCTCATAGGTCTAAAAATGGAATTTTGTCTTTTTAGAAATATACTTGTATTATTAGTATTATGAGGGACAAATGATTCCTTGGGTAGGAACCCTTCTCTGATGCATCCTACAGCCCATGCTTCCACTCAGAGTTGCAAAAGTTTAGGAGGCACAACTGCATCCATGTTTGGTCAGCAGCCATAGCTGTCCTTACCCTTCTCTGTCAATTCAGAGAGACGACAGATGCTAATTTTCAGTTGCATGTTGTAATCTGCTTTTAACACTATTAAGGGAAACAACTCATATTACCAGCATGTTTTATCAAATTGTGTTTTTCCCTTAAAGAAAAGCATTTTTTCTGATAGCTTTGAAATCAGCATTAAAGTTGATTCTTTCTGATTACTGTCAACACTGGAATGTCTCTGGTGGTTCTGTGGCTATACTAGCTTTGAAATCTGGATTATTTTTTAATTCCTATGACTCCTTTCAAATAATTTTCATTAAAAGAAGTAGAGGCTTTTTAAAAGTCAATGGGAAAAATAATGTAGAAGTGGCTTTCTTCTCCTACTTGTGTTTTAGAAGAACCTCATTTTCTGTTTTTAGGTCAAAAGCCCCACAAAATCCTAAAATTACCTGAGACCACAATCACTTTTACTCCATATTTAATAAAAAAGGGTGGTTTCTTTCCTTTTAGTGGATGAAAGCCTTTTAAAAACCCTATTGATAAGAGGCAAGTATAACAAACTTGGTTGTGCCTTAACTTTGAGGTACCTAGGGCTTTGAAATAAAATATATTTGCAGTTACAAATGTTGACTTGATATTGCATGCAAGTTTGAATGTAAATGTTACAGGTAAAAATAGCCTGAAAATTTTCTTGTAGCTGTGAAGCTGGATTTGCCAGTGGTCTGCATTTATACAGTTAAATTCCAGAAACCAATACGGTTCAGCCAAGGAAATTGAGGGACAGAGAATGGGATGAGGCACAAGGATAAGAAAAAGTCAGCCTATAGATTAAACCTGTGAAAATGCCACATTCTTAATCAATGTTTTATTCAAACACTTTATTCAGAATTATAAGTGATTATTTTGATATAATTAAGAGCATTAGTGAGGACGAGTTTTGCTGCAGTAGCACAGAGGTGCAGTAAATAAGGAGCATCACCCTATAGTGCTTCTGTGTGTGCAGCAACGTACCGAAAGTCAGCTCCTTTGCCACCCAGTCTGTCATCTAACCTGATAATTAAAGCTCAGGCAGGAGGACATTGTCCCTGTGTTAGTAAGAAAAACAGAGGGAATACATGGAGATTTTATAGGAGAAGATGCAGGAATTTCTTCCAATCTATATTTCTTTATACCACTCCTTCCTTTAACCACAAAATCACTTTTAATCATGTCTTCACTGCAGAGCCAGCCTGGCTACAGCAAAGAAAGCTTAGCTGGAGCCCAGCTTAGTGCAATTGTAGTGGCTGTGTCTAGGATGGAGCCAGCCTCCCCACAGCAGTCCTTGCAGGGCTGTGCTTTGCCTTGGCAGCTGAACAGTGTAGGTAGCACACCAGTGTTTTGGTACTGCTGAGCAGCTTTGGCTCAGCATCAGCAATGTCTCTCCAACATTCTGCTCCCCTCCTCCAGCAGGCTGGGGGTGGACAAAGGGTTGAGAGGGGACATAGCCAGGGCAGCTGACCCTTGCTGACCAAGGGCTCCATACCATATGACATGATGTTCAGCAATAAGAGCTAAGAGAAAGGAGGAGGAGAGGCATTAACTATTAAGGTGTTTGTCTTCTGAAGCAATCACTACATGTACGAGATCTTAGGTGGAATCACCTGCTGATGAAAAGCCAAGATTAAATCTTCACTATATTTCCTTTGTCTCAATCCACGAGATTTTGATCCTGTTTTTTCCCTCTTTTTCCCAAAAAAAAAGAGAAATGAGAGGGTGGCTTGGTGGGCAACTAGCAGCTGGCCAAGGTCCACCCACAATAACACATAAATACAAATAAAGTGTAATATATACATCAATTGAATAATGAAACTTTCCTTGGCTTATCATCAGAGCTTATTTATGCTAGTATATATAAATAGAGAATGGCAAAGTTTGATGAAAAAATCTTTGTTTTACGGAGTTCTCCAATAAGAAATCTCTTTGAAGGTAGTTAGACTACACAACTGTATTTAGTAGTCTGCATATACTTCATAGTATTTTAATTATAGAATGACTAATGTTGATTTGGAAGTCACTGAGTGACAGAAGCTATAGTCAGATTCTGTTTAATTTCAACAGTCAATTTTTAGTATTGACAGATTTTACACACAAAAGTGTTCTTTTGATGCATTAAAATATATTCTTTTGAACTATTAATGGACACATAATATGTTTAAGAAGTAAAGCCAGTGTTTCTCTATTAAGCTACAGTAATATTAGTTCAAATATCTTTATTCTTAGCCACATACTATAGCAAGTAATGTGATATTATTGATGCAATTTTTCATTCAGGAACATTGGGAATAGGCAGATTTCATACCCTTAAATAGCAGAATTTTTATTCAGCAGTTTAAGCCAAACTATGCAGTCCTTATAGCCAACCTTGCTGGCTCTAGAAGGGACTTGACAAATAATTTTTTCAGGTACATTTCACTTCTACAGACATAACTGTCTCCCATTTTTAAGTATGTCTAACAGCTAAAATGTGCAATTTACTTTTATATTCTTTGTGCCATTATTTTTTTTTCTGACATCAAGATGTCTGAATAGGCTATTTAATCCTTCCAGAATCCTTCAGATAAACCTTGGTATTGCCTGTGAAGAGGCTGTATTTTATGTAACGTGTTTTACCATGCAGAAAGAAAGGCACAGTGAACTTGCAGTGTTCATTCCTGCAGCAACTAACCCCCTTCCTCCTGTGGGTTAGCCATTCTTTTCCTTCCTAACTCTGACCTTTCACATGAACCTTGATCACTCTCCCTATTGTTCATATTTATTTTTGCAAAATTGTTATGAGGGAAAAATAATCAGAAATAGGATATTTTACGTCTTTCAAGATATTTAAACACCATTAGGGATAGAAAGAGATTAGGTTCCACCCTGCATACTCAGTAATTAGGTGCAAAATTTGAAAGGAGAGGAAGAATTCAGATGAAGAAGACATTTTCCCTGCTTGTTCTGCCTGGGCAGTATGGAAAATGACTGTGCTGCTGCCTCCAGCTTCGAGCCTATGTCTCTCCTGCACTTGACAGGGGAAGAAAAGGCAGAGTTATGGCATGTTGTACAAACCATCTGCCTTTCAGCAGCACAACTGCACAGCCAATGGCCTCCAGGCAGCTTAAGACTCCCAGTCCTCTGCTGGCAGAGATACATGAAATCTACTCTCTCAGAAGTTGCAAGCAGATCTACATCCACTGACTTGTTGCTGCTTTGGATTCCTGTTGGTCTATGTGACAGTACCAGCCTGATGTGACAATGGGTAGCATGGAAAGGATTAGCTGTAAAAAGTTGTAACTGCCATTTGATTTTTCCAGAAAAATTGATATTCATCAAAAGTTGAGTTTTCTGACTGAGCTGCGACCTCCCCAAAAATTGGGGTTTTTTAATATCAGACGCTGCACTATCTTAAGCAATAATAGATAAAAGCCAATATTGAATAATAATAATTATAAGTTGGACATGTTTGAATTCTGAATACAGTTTATAGTTCGAATACTTTTCAAAGTCAACTTTTCTAACCCTTCCTCATGCCTGGTACCATGTCACTATTTATTTGCAACACATCTTCACCAAGAAATACCAATCAAAACCTGGGTTCTCACAAGACAGTCCCTGTATGAAGAGTCTCTACTCAAGGGGGTTCAGGCTAAATCAACACAATTAAGTGTGTATGGAAGCAGAAGGGGCAAACCAAGGTGGAATGGATTAAAATGAAAAGAGAGAGGGTTTAGATTAGACATTGGGAAAAATTTCTTTAATGTGAGAGTGGTGAGGAACAGGTTGCCCAGAGAATTTGTGGATGCCCCATTCCTGGAAGAGTTCAAGGCCAGGTTGGATGGGGCTCTGGTCTAGGAAAAGGTGTCCCTGTCCATGGCAGTAGTGTTTGAACTAGATGAGCTTTAAGGTCCCTTCCAACCCAAAGCATTCTATGATTCTATGATGATTCTATGAACTCAGATTTGAGTAACAGCTTAGCAGTCTGAAATGTATATTCTCCTAAAGAGAAAGCTCCTCTCTGAATACCACACAACCTGAGCTGGAATCACACAATGGAATTCCATTGTCTTTCAGGTGTAAGTAGACAGCCAGAGTCAGTTTAGTCTCTTGCCCTGCTTCTATATAGTGTTTTTATGTGGAAGACACCATTCCTTTTCTACATATGTATTTTCACATTTCTTAGCATGATGAAGAGGGTTTAAGCAGTTCCTTTTGCCCACACCTCATTTCTTGACCTTATAGTACAGTTTGTTTTCTGCTGACTGGTGACAGTACAGCTCTTTATGGGCTGTTCCACAAACAGGGTCACAAAACCCAACCAGAGCAAATCCAACCTTGTTTTAATAACTGCAGTAAGAAAGGGGCTCAGGAGAGATATATGAAGTTGCAAATAAACTTTCTGAATAAACTCAGATGCTGAAAGAACTTCTAATGTGTTTTTACAGATGCTGTCATTATCCTATATATTGATAATACTCTATTTGAGTCTCTGAAGTTGACACAAAGAGCAGTTTCAGTAGTTAACCTGAGGGATTTTCAGGATCATCTACATGACAGGGGTGGTATGGCTGCCTGGGTATTACTTACAAATCTTGTCTGTGCTAATGAAATTTCTACTTTACTGAATACTACTAGGTAGATAGAATTGACCAAGGTTGTGTCATGTCTCTAGCCAGGAATAAGGGAAGGTCCCTTGCTAGAAAGACCTATTTAAGTGGAAGTACCCCATAATAATGAGATACTTCAGAAAATCCCCCTTGGAGAGCTTCTTTGAAGGCATTGGGCTAGAAGGAGTGGAATTTCCTCAAAAGCAAAACAAAAGCCAGACTTATTCCTGGGTTTCAGAGGCCTCAAAGCGTGAACAACTTGAAAGGAACTGACATTCTCAATGTCACAGGAAAAGAAAGGATGACAGCTCTGTTGCCTTTACACAAGCATCTACTGTAATTATCAGACTATGCACGAGGTAAAATGGCTACACAAAGGAATGAGAAAGTGTCCTTTTACTCTAAAGAGAGTAAGAAAGGGTCCAGTCATAGATCTCACCCATGACTCTCGTTAATACAAATTATATTCAAAAAAAGGTGAAGAAAATAAGGAAAATGCTTAAGGATCTGCTTCTCTTCAAATGCATACAATTCCTTTATCAGTTAGAATTGCTCCCTGCTCAAAGGTTTTCTTTCTGGCCAGTTCTGCTTTCAGATGTCCTTTGGTCTACTGATCTATAAACATTAAAATGACCTCATTCCTGGGGCTCTGGGGGATATTCAGGGTGTCCTTCCTTTGGGGTTTTGACTTCAATCAGTGGCATGTTGCCAAAGCAAACCCCACAGCTGTTCACATTTACTTTAAGAGGCACATTATCTCTTGGTCATAAAGAGATTCTCTTCTTTTGGGCATAAAAAACCCCAAAGCCATGACACAGAGTGTACCTCACCCACTTGAATTTCTAGTGAGCTAGTCAAAAGAAAAACAAGGGAAATTCTGGCAGCATGGACATGAGGGCTTCAGCCAGTTTCACTACAGAGTGCCATGCCAGCTACTGTAAGCACATCCTTACACATTTCCACAGACAGATATTCTAGGACTGATCACAGATTCTTTTCTTTCAACATCACAGTAATGCTGGGCATTGTGTCTGACAAGTTTCACAAGACTCCAGAAAACTTAAAAGCCTCCAGTACAGCAACCTGGCATGTGGCAGTTGACAACACGTCCATGCAATTTCTTCTAATTTTTGCAGCTAACGCCTTTTAGCTTTAAATTTACCCATTTCAAAAATTTCATTGCCATGTTTATAGCTCACTTGATTGAAATAACTCTCTACCATTTTAGATTTAACGATAATCTTCAAAATAATGCAATTTCTATTAAATTACATATATTCTGAAAACTATCAAAGACTGACAGAGTATTTTCTAAAACTACACAAGGGAGCTCTTCTGTGGACTAAGAAGAAAGAATAACTGAGAAAATCCACCAACATAAATTTAAGCTGTATAAATATTTTTATCTTGCAAACTAATTTGCCAAGAATTAAGTGTTCTGCACCAGTCATGACAGCACATTTTATTCAGAGTTTTGTGATGCTAACTTCATTCATTTAAAAATTTTCTTTCAGAAACTAACAGCTAACTTGTTAAAGGAAATTTGATTAATCTTAAGTAAGCTACTTTTTATTTCACTACAATGCAGTATTAATGGGAATAACATAAGTGATAATGGAATTAAGAACTGGGTAACAGCTCAGACAACATCCCATTACATCAAATTCCAGTGTGTTTCTGTAGTAATCTGCTCTGCACCACTCCAGTGTGCTTATGCAATCAGAGCAAAGAGCTGTTACCAAGGAAACCAATCAACCCAAGACCCCTCATGTGTGGAAAATGCAGATATTTAACACCAAAAAATCCCATAGAAAAATAACTTCAAATAGCAACCCAGACTGGACTGACATCTGACATTTATAAGCTCATGCAAATCTGGTCATTGTTCTAACCTTTCAGTTAATCATTTTGCACCTGTGGACTGAATAAGAAAGTTCTGTCAAAAAAAAAATTAAAAGGATATTCATCCAATAGACAGAAAAGTTTATCCAGTGTTATTAATTACAACAAAAATGCAAACAGCAGAATTGCTTCCCACAATTAGTTCTCCACTGGTTTTATTAAGCCTATAGCTGAAAAACCTAAGTCTGCTCTCAATATTGGTCAGAGGAATAATTCTATTGCATAGCATGAACTGATACAAAACCTTGATATCAATGAATAGGTTAATCATAAAAGAAAGGTTTGACTTTATCCCTTCATCCCTTGTGGCAAGAAGCTTCTTTCCAAATCTGCTGATCACCGTTAGCTACTTAGCACATGGTAATGCCCAATTTCCTGAACTATGTATTTCTTTTAAGTGGCTACAGGACTGGATACCAAGCAAGCTGCATTCTTCAGCATTACATAGACCTGGATTCTACACAGAGAGAAACAGAAAAGCAAAGCCTCCTGCTCATTAGGGTTTGAGTTTTTAAAATTACCAACTAATTTTGCTAATATTGGTGGCTAACTTTAGATGCTCAGTTAGAGTGAACATAGACAAAATTTAAATAAATGTCTTTAATTTTCATTTAAGGGTTATTTTTTGAGAGATTGTCTGCAACAGCAGTGGCTAAAATTCAAAGCAGAAGTTTTCAAAGATGTACAGCTCACATAACTGGAGATTTGAGAAAAGCTTGGTGCTAAGAGAGAGAAATTACTGCCCACAGACAGAGGGTTCTTAAATGACAATTAAGTCCTCCAAATGTAATTTATGAGAGCATGGAAATACTACTTAAAATATGCGTGTGGATGGCACAGAGGTACTTTTTGTATTTTACTATGTACTTTTTACTTAATATGCATAGTATAATTTACTGTCTCTAACAAGCACTGATACTATCTTATTGTAGGACTGTACCTGTAAAGGACACACTGTGGATAGAAAGATTAAATTGGAAATTAATTCCTTACTGAACAACAGACGGCCTAAAATGAAAAGATTTTGAACATATGGAACTAACAAATACTAATCAAGCTTAACAAAAATTTGCATGCTTCAGGGGATTTAACAATAGGTCTAAATCATTTGTGTTACTAAATATGCACACACTGCTTTAGAGAGATCAAACCTTCCAGTTAACTTCATTTGTGCTAATAAAAGTCAGAAGAGATATGGCTGTCCTGCTTCACTGGCAGAAAGCAATGTCGGAGTTAGGAGGCAGTCACACAAAGCCCCAGATCACCCTGATTTTTAACACTGCAGAAGTGAAATAGTTTTTACAGAGGTATCTTTCACTTTTAGGAGAGAGACATTACATAACGAAACTGATCTATGTTTCTTGAACAGATTAACTGAAGCCAATGCTGTATATGATGTTTTATAATTGTTAAATTTAGTCTAGGTAAATACAAAGAGAGCATCTGTCTTAAGGTTTCCTTGAAGCTATGTTAACCCCACCTGTTTGTCTACCACCTTCATTAACTCTGAGAGCTTAAGTGGTTAACGAGCAGTAAAATATAAATAAAACCCATTTTGAGGGCATAGTTGCTTTTTTTCTTAGCTCATCTCTGTCAGGCAAAGCAAAAAAACGTATTTTTATTTTAAAAGCAATAATTTTGAGCATTTCTACAGCATTGCTAAATATCTACCATGGAATCTGTGTGAAGTGCATTTGCCAGGCTCATTTGCCTCCTCTTCTTGTGGCCAAGTTGGGATATACTAACTGGCATTTTGGGGGTTCAGAAGATAACTCTATTGTATATCATAGGAATGCTAAATAAAGCTCCTTTCCTTCTGGTGCACACAGTGCTCCTTTTTTCCCTTCCTTTTTGAGCTAAATAACTGTTGCCATACAATAAATTGAACATCTCAGTTCTTGTAAGAGTCACCTGTTTTGTTAAAGATATAAGTTTCAGATCTTTATTTTTTTTCCACATGGAGAGATGACTGCACTGAGTTAAAAGTTAAGTGCCTCCAGATTAGTTATGTGGAAGTTAACATGGCAAAAGCACCAGTCTTTGAAAGTTACTCTCTGTTTAGAAACTCAAATTTAGTTTTTTCTGGTGGCCACATCCTCCACGTTTCCTTTGAAGTTTACAGTGCAGTCTGCAGGATAAGTCTGCATCTTATGATGCTCAGGATAGATGTGAAGTGGCTTGGGTAAGCTTGTGCCAAGGGGCAATGGCACAGCAGGGCCAATGGCACACCCTGCTCTGAAGTGGACTATCCAAGAAGAGAAGTAAATTGTCTTTCAGTGTGCAGGTGTATTTTCCTTTGTGTATTTTCCACATTAATTTATTTATTTAGTTGGTTTGGGTTTTTTTTGTAGTTAGTTAAATTGCTAGTTAATTGCTAATTAATTTAGTTCAAGCACCTCAACACTGCAATGAAGTGTAGCTATGTGCATCTAGCAACAAAGTCGTTAACAAAGCTGTTTATGCTACTTAAGCTAAAACAGAATTCAATACACTCCCTTGTAGTTTAATCAGTACTTTGATGCTAGCACAAACTGTAGTAGCAAATTTATTTCAGTAACTGCAGCAGATGAGTGCTGGCAGCATTGCATGTAGCAAGTCTACTAACTAGTCTTTACTGTATTTTATACTTATGCTCATTCTTTCATCTTTTTTCAAGGAAAAACCAAAAGCAGCATTGCCGGAGAAGGCATCCTCAAACTGAAGTGAATTACCAAAACTAACTACCTTGCATGTGTGCTCTAACAAACCCATGTGTTCACAGAACACACCCTCAGAGCTGCTGAGCAGTTTTCATCTTATCCATCTCCTCTCAACTCAATTAGGAACAGATTCTAGTCATCAGTCAGACTCCAGGTACCCAAGTGACACTATGCAATGCCTTATTACATGGAAAAAGATAACTGATAAGTGTGGAAACATTATCAAAAAAGCATCTCCCTCTGTTAGCAGGAACATAACTACTGCTGACCTGTGTTCAGTGAAGGTGTTAATGGAAGATATAACTATAGGATGTTTTTTGATCTTACTGTGTTTAATAGCACACACTTTTGGTCTCAGGCAAAAAGAAGAGTATTATTTCCATGTTGGAATTATTATGCAACAATATGTGCATTATGTTGGAAAGGAAATCCTGAAGGCTGAAAACTCACTCACTGCTTTTCACAGAAAAAGCCTTCTCAAGTCAGGAATATCATTGATATATTTTACAGCAATGCTCACAAAATAAAAGCAATTATTGCTTTCATATTAATGACCATTAACTCGCTAAGCCTTATTTTAATAAACTACAGTTTATTAAAAGTAGAAGATGAAGATTGGTTAAAGAGGAAGTTTCAAATAAAATGCCTAGTCATTAAATACATTTGTTCTTCTGTGACCAACTGGATTATTAAATGCGCTGAAATCATTAACTGACTTGTAAATTAAGTTCTGAGGCTTGTGAAAGCAGGCTAGACAGATGTTTCTACTTTCAGTAAAAACTCAATTCAAAACAATTACTGAAATCACAGTAAGACAACACACATTAAGAATGGCTGTGCAATAGATGCACTTCATATAGGGAAAGATTGATTCACAAAAAAGATTGGAAGTGCAGTTTACTTCCTATCCACTAAAATTTAAGACCAAAATTTAGTCACCAAGTAATTGTAAAAGTGTCATCAGAGGGCAAGACTTGCTTTATGTATGAAATAACAGTAATTGCTAGAATATGTACTGCCTTATATTGAAGAACCAGTATATTTTGATAACTGTATTTGAGCTGTGATTCCTACCAGCTGGTCAAAAGCTTGAGCAAATAATGTTCTGTGGCACTTTTTAAAATATAAAAATCTCAGTCATAAAAATTGATTACGATTTAATGCAGAAAATCAACAGAAATTAAAGACCAATTGTGAATTGCTGTGTACTTGAAGGAGCAATTTAATACACACCTGTTCATTACAAGGACTAATGGTGGGTATAGCAACACGCAGGGAAAACATGATATATTATCAGGATAGGAAATATTTCTATTGGGATTTGAAAGAAATTGCATTAAGTAACTTAAACAATAAAATTTATTTATGTCAACTTTTACATTAATCTAGGCAAAATAAACAAGCAGATGGGCTTACTAATAGCCTTTTCAGGTTTAAGTATTCACTCAGGAATTTACATTTTGTTTTTATCACTCTAGGAATGCTTTCTTCGGCATTAGCCTAGTTTTTTACATTGTATTGCTTCAAAATGTTAAGTCAAATTAATAAAAAAAGTAATAGGTTTAGAATATTTTGTCCCTATGGATTTTTCCACTCTCATATCATAGTATGCAATTTATGTAAATCAGACTTCTAGTCTTAATTGGCAAAGGAAAGACAAATCCCTACAACCTTTAAAAATTATGAGCTGCATTTTCAAGAGACCAAGATCCACTTTGCATTATGTCAGTTCTGCCTTAGCAAATGAATTGTAGGTGCTGTTTTTGACTTAAGTCTTGAGATTAAGTCTTTTTTTTTTTTTAATATGACCTTATTTTTAATGTGGACTGTAATTTATATAATAACTGTTTTAGTCAACACTGAGATAAAAGTTATTAACCCAAATATATATATATACATACACATATATATGAAAAGACATGAAAAGACCTGAGAAACCACGTGGAAATAAAAGGTGCATCCGAATTCCCTGAAGCTTGTTTTGACTTCAGAACATGTGAAAACTTGGGGACTTCTCTAAGATAAAAATACAGTCATGGTACTTAACTGGCTGCTGCCACTTCTGATTTGGGTCTTTGTTTTGACCAGGAAGCAAAGAGCTGAAGTATCACTGGAGTCAGCAAAAGACTGCAAAAATAGCAATCAAATGATTCAGCATTTAATAGCAGATGACTGCTAAGCCATTGCATTGAATTCGAAGGCAAGTTATCGTTTACGTAGATGAGAAATAGGAATATTTATGCAGTGGACAAAACTGTTCCTTTTGGTACAGTACAGTGTGCAATTAGCTAAGCAGAAATGGAAAAATCACAGTAAGACCAGTCTGACTCTTATAATGAGAAGGAATAAATTATATTTACCCATTCTCTTTGCAATATACAAATAATAAAGTGACAGTCTCTGGAAGCCTATAATTGCACAAGCAAAAGAATCTAATTGAGCCATAATATCAGGGTTGCCTACGCAATGACACTAAAACCTTCTTTACAATACCAGTATTTTGCTTTCACCATTTACCATGAGCAATCATGACTTTGGGTCGGAGGTCTGTCTAGTGCCAAGAATCTCTATCATCTCTGGCTTCTTTGCAATGACCCTAATAATTCCTTCACTGCTAATTGCCATGTGGACACCTGTCCACCTGGAGCTCTATTAAGAATATTGTGTTTGTTTCATAAGCAATTGCAAATTAGTAATGATTCTGGCTACTGTCAACCTGGGTGGCTTCAAGAACCAAGAACCAAAATAAAATGAAAACCTTGACCTCCTTCCATTATGTAGGGACACTAAATTAAACTTAATCCATTATCTGTGGAGCTACATGGCAGGTGCTGGGAATGAATCCAAGTTGCACAAGTCCTGGAAATATGACAGCATTAGGGAACTGCAAGAAACAGCCTTTTATACTCAAAACTCACATCCTGACTCTGGCATAATAAGTACTGACAAGAAAGAATTTCCCCTGTTAAAAAGGGGCAATTTCTAGTGGCAGGGAAAGAGAGGAATAAAGAAGAAAGTGGTACTTCTGCATTTCTCTTAACACACTGTGACTAATCCAACTACATGGCATACAACAGTCCAACAAAGGAAATAAGATAGAAGGCTATGTTTTTTTTCATTGTGTTGCACAGGGATTTAATTATACAACTTCTGTAAATGTTAATGGAAATCACATGATCCCATCCTCATACAGTGCAGTTAAAATGCACCCAAGAATATCAATCATTTCCCAGACCAGAAAAGGTATCTTAACATAGCTAAATGCTGAGATTAAAAAAGGGTTTGCAGAGCAGAGAGAACATTGGATGTGAAGGCTGATTTGGGTACAGACCCAGGAGGATATGAGAAACATAAAGTCTGTCATAATCTATAAAGGGCTGAGAGGAGAACAAAAAAGAGACAACAGATTGTTTACAGATAAGAAACTCTGGTGTTAGCAGACTCTGCAGATACAAATTCAATTTGGTTTAAGAATATTATAGCTAGGAGAATAGTTACAATGAAAATAGGATGTGGGATCCTGGAGCCTGTAATCCTTAGATTTTTCCTGGGTTTAGCCAACATAAATGGGTATTGTAGGTGAAAAAATAGCTTGGCCTGTAGACACTAACAGGCAGCTGGTAAATGAATGCATGACACGTTGCAGGGTATGAATGTCCAAAACTGAATTTCTGAGTCCTTAAGCAGAAGCCTACTCTTGCTAGCTATAACTGGTACAAGCTTGGAGGAAAATTTAGCAACACCTGGGCTAAACAGAACTGGCATGTCCTGGATCCTCCTATTAATAAGGAGACATGAGACAGAGCCACCAATTAGTAGGTTGGTTGAACCTTGTGCTTGTTCACAGAGACTATAGAGACTGGGAAGTTGAGGGTTTGGGTTCTGGATAAAGCAGCTGCTGTCAGAAAAGAGTGGTGAACAGAGGAGGTGGTCTCAGAAAGAAGAATCATATAATCATAGAATGTTGTGGATTGAAAGGAACTGTAAATCTCGTGTAGCTACACCCCACACCCTCTCTATTGGCAGGGACACTTTCTAGCCTGGAAGGTTTAAGATCTTGGCTGAAGGAGAGATCCTGGAAGTCAGGGAAGATCCTAAAGATTTGCTTCAAGGTGAGGATGCTGTGGGATGCTTAGGGACCTTGGCTGGCGACGCCTGGAGATGGGTGACTGTAAGCATGAACCAGCATGACAGCTTTCCATGGGTGGCAGTGATCCCTCAGTGGGAAATTCAAGACCAAGGAAATCAAGTGTGAGAGTTAATCAGGCAGGGCAAAAGCTCTTCTCTCCTTGGCTCTGGAAGTCCCTCTATACAGGTCTGCTACCAGCAGCTATTTATTCTGTTTCATCCAGAACAGGCTACTGAACATTTTGAATCCCCTGTTAATAATATTTTAGTTTGCAGCAGCTATGCTGCCCTCTAGTATCCAGTCTAACAGACAAGTTTTATTACACATTAATGGAAATTCTATTTGATTTCCAGTGATAAGTGCCTGTGGTTTTTGGTTAAAATTATCTTGATTTTTATTCCAACTTATGATCCAAGAGTCCAAGGCCCTGCTGTGTATTGCCTGAAAGAAACAAATCATTGGAGCCAAACTACTGTGGAATCAAAGACTGTGAAGACTTGAGAAGGAGAAACAGTTTTATCAGCTTTCTTAGTCAAAAAAAAAAAAATAAGAAAAGAAACCAGAAGCTATACAAGAAAATATTTTTATTACTTATCACAAAGGTATAAAGTTAAAATTTGTCCTTTCTGTGAATTAGCTAAAGAGCTAACAGACAGCAGGTGTTGTAAAATACTATATTAGACTTAATTACAAAATATATTTCTAGGAAATGATCTTTCAAAAAAACCAATTTAGACATTAAAGGAATGAACCCTGAAATAAACGTAGTACTATTTTTATAGTGATTCTGTAAAATATGCTAGACATTTCATTGTCATCTTAAAACCTAAAACTTCATGGTAAAAAATAGTCCATATAAAAAAAAAGGCTTCAGAAATTATATTTATTCCACTCCTACATACAATCAAAACATGCTAAATAAAAGATGGACAAGGGGAGGCAGGAAAAGGGAGTGGGTACACAGGATAATGAAGGTGAGAGATCTCCCTGAAGCTTGACTTGACACCAAATAAACCTCTGCTAATCACACTTATTGGAACCATTTGATTGCATACTACTGAATTAACATTTCAGTGGGCCAAAAATAAGAATGTAGGATCTTCCAACTGCTCCTAGAATCAGACTGCTCTTCCCCAGCATCTGTGTGAAGCAAGAGAACTCTGATGGGGGGAAAAAATAAAACTGAAAGAGACTTATTCTACAGCGTGAGAGAGACCCAAATTCATGCCTATACTCTGCTCAGTTCTTTGACTGGGGAAACATATATGAACCCTTTCTGCGTATGCCATAAGCCAGACTGTTGAACATACATCTCCAAAGCAAATCTGGATCACTCTGCTACTACTGCTACTGGCTTTTCTTGCTGTTCTACAAGAATTTCATTCAGGATTTCATAGAAAACCACTAAGAATATTTTTTTAAACAAACGAGTTAGGAAAATGTTCCAGCTTTTATCAAGACAGCATCTCAGATCGAAAATTTTTGAGAAATGTTTCCTAAAAAAGTTTATTATAAAATTAGCACATAACCATAGAATGGAATGGCGGATAATATATACAAAGCAACCTAATGCAACAGATATTTTTTTTTCCTTTTGTAGCTCTTATCTCCCTTTCTGTGATAGAAAAAAAGCAAATTGGGATAATTTGATCATTTTGTATTCTCTTCTTCCCTTGTTACAGTAGCTAAGGACCAACTAACTGCTCTTCTGATCATGACTGACTCTGGGGCTCTTCATGGAATGCCAAGTATCAGATATTTGATGGAGGAAGATCACACACACTTTCAAAACTCAAAGAACTAAGAAAATGTGTTAAAATAAAAGAGCAAAACAAATAAACAAACAAAATCCCTGAAAAAAAAACAAAGCAAAACAAAAAAAAAACTAACCCAGTTCCATCAGGAAGTAAGAATTTCTGTAAGGTGCTGAGTACTTTCACACTATTGTGTTGACTAGGAGTTGATGAAATTCAGTGATATGCAGAACAAACAGAACAAATACCCACATGCTTGGAAGTTCTACACAGAAAACTCTATCATTTCATCTGACACAGTGTTACACTGAGCAGAATGCAGAGTTTTGCATGGGGTAAAGATTTTGTGAATCTGTGAGGAGGTGGCAATGTTGTTGTTGAATTCATGAAGCACCATAAGTAGGATTTAATTCATCAGTCATAGCATTTGTGTGACTAACTGCCACAAATAAGAATACAAAAGAAAGAAGTATAAGCTGTTATTTTCATTGTACCACCATGGCATTCTATATTGGGGGAAAAAATAACAGCGTCCCTCATAAGAAGAGCACTGCTATTCCGTCCCCAGATAAGACCAAGAACCACAAGGGGCAGCCACTAATTAGGAGATGATGGTGGTTTGGGGCTTCATCCATTTATAAAACAAACAACAAAATTGCTTCTATATTTAAATGTTTGTTTGTGGTCAGAAGTGACCCTAACTGATATTATGTAGGAATTTTTTTCCCCTTCTATTTTATTACCTCTGAAAAACATATGAACAGGTTGGATGGGATTTTGAGTTACCTGGTTTAGTAGAAAGTGTCCCTGTCCATGGAAGGGGGTTAGAACAGGATGATCTTTACAGGTCCCTTCAAATATAAAGCATTCTGGTTTGGTTTTTAAAGAAGTCCCAAATCCCTCTTTCTTGAAAATAATTGGTGGTTTTCAACCACTGGCATAACTCTGCAAATACAGGTGATGATAAGAAAAGTATTTTGACCCCTATTTAGTCCAAAATGCTATGTATTCTGTATTTCCTGAGTATAAAGGAGAAAATATTTTTAGAAGTGCCAAGCCAGCAAAAAAAGCAGAGTATTTACTGATACAAATATTGCATATTTTTCATGAAGGTCAAGAGATAAAATTGGAATCCATTTAAAATAGCTTGTGCTTTGATTAGCCATTTTCAGCCCTGCCTTCCTTCACACAGATTCATTAATATACCACTAGAACTATCATTATCCCAATATTCAGAAGCCTTCTAATTTCAAATTAAATACATTCAGCATCATTGTTTCTTCAGCTGAAAAGAGACTGCAGGAGTACATGCATTACTTTTTCATAAATATTTTGCTGTGATAGCTGCCTGAAATGGGATGTTTTCCTAGTCATTCTTATCAGAATATTATGATTATTTCAGTAGAGCTGTGAGGATTTTCCAAGATAAAACACCTGAACAATGTTCACCTAACCTGTCCTACCTGCTGTTCCCCTTCCATAGCCCAAAATACCACCACCACAGAGGCTGTGCATCATTTCTTGGGCAAATCAATCTTATTTACTCAGCTGCTCCCTCTTTCTGTACAGGAAGATTTCTTAACAGCCACTCCAATTTGAAGATTTCTTGGTCCTCTTGGCCACTGTGTACAAGTGATTACTTTTTGTCTTAAAATAGCCATTTGGAAGAGCTATTTGTCTTCTCTTTCCTTTATTTTGACAGGGCCCTTGAATACTTCTATGAAGTAAATATTGAAATAAAATCATATGCAATATGCATATGTAATAAATACCAGAATCACAGCTTCACAGAATATGCTGAGTTGAAAGGGACCCACAAGGATCATTGAATCCAACTCCTGGCCCTGCACAGGACCATTCCCATGACCACATAGGCAAATTCTATTGTTTCAGAATCCAACCCCACAATTACAAGTTATAATTCCACATTATACCTACCATTTCAGTGTCTTCTATACTCTCACATTGCCTAAAAAATACCCAGGCATGGAATGCTTTTACTTCAAAAGCTTTAATACTAACACAAACTCAGTGGAGCTTTCCAAAGGCCCTGAACTTGTCTCACACTAACTGGCATTAATATTTTCACTGAGTGGTCTGGGAACACAGCTCACAGATGAGTCTTCTTGGAGATCTCATCGAATTATAATATTTTGAACTACAGACTATTAATTAAACAAATCATAATTTGCCCTTTCAGTTTAGCTTTAATCAGGAAAGCTTGTGGGCATGATCTCAGTGCAAACCTGCAGTATTATTAATTAAAATCAGCAAAGCTACCTCGAATTTATGAGAGGGTAAATGCCAACAGAATTTGGTCTCTTGTATGACACTGGTCTACTCAGTCTCTACCTTGGACAATAAATCCATAAAGACAATAAATCACAGCATACTTTAACACCATAAAAACCTTCAACTTGCCAATTGAAACACTAAATGAACATACAAAATGAGCTTTAACTCATTATTCATGAGTGTTAACAGAACTGGTAAAAAAAGATATGTTTTGGTGCCTATTTTGAGAAGTATGAATGTTATTTAAAAGAATTCTAGAAAGATTTCTGTGAAGAGTGGTAATGTTTAAAATATGAAGTAATCAAAAAAAAGCATTGGCCTATGGGTTTTCTTTTGTCTGCTCTATATCAATTCTTTTTATCACTTCTCATGGGATCCAGAATAGAGAACAAAATATATTGTCACATTATTCTCTGTAAGCTTTTAAGAATTTTTTTAAAGATACTTAAAGGGTCAGCAGTGAGATTAGCACTGTCAAGAAAGGGGTTTCTCAAGATATTCCCCACGGAAAGAGAATTAACACAGCAGATTAGTCACCTCAGCACTGAGATATTAGCATATGATACGCTGCACCCTACCACACTACCATTTCAGTGTTGCTAACTCATGCAAATCACACAATAATTGGTATTTTCCCTAAGGCTGGTATAATGAGATTACATAAAAACAATACGTCTTTAAAAACTAATACAATTCTGAGCCATATGCTAAGGAAAAATCTTGAAGTAATTGTTCTTGATCGTAAAAAGTCAACAAATAGAAGGAAACAAATTGTAAAATTCATTAGTTAAAATTTCATCATTTTTAAGGCAATGGAGATCACCTAAAGATCAGATTGCCAACACTGCAGCAATGTCAGCACAGTTAATGACCCCATTTTCAAACCACAACTACTGTTAACATTTTCTACTTGCTTCTCCATCACATATTATGTGGATTAGTTATGGATTGGAGCTTTTTTTTTATCTTAGTTACACATTACCAGTTCAATACGTGTCTTTGAGGGGAAAGAAAATCTTATTTAAATAAAGTAATTTAATTTTTTTATTAACTGGACACTGCTGTTGCTTAAGCTATGAAAGACTACAGGGTTGCATGCATTCTCCCTCTTCAGTGGAACAATATGGAAAGCCAGTGAAAGGACCATGTTAGTAAAGAACTGAAAATGGGAGAAGGAGCAGGAAATAATTCACTGCATGAGGCGTCTGGGAGAAGCATTATTGGCTCAAAACCTTCAAAGGAGAATTATGTGACACAAGCAAGAGTGCAGCAGGGCTGACAGCATATAGTGACTACTCAAAGTGTTCTGTCGCTTCAGTTTATCAAATATTGCTGGTGGCAGTTCTGCTACTGTGCTGGGTGTTCACCATATAGGCTTCTTTACCTTCAAAGTTCTTTACCTTAAAAATTCTTTGAGTTACACAATGGAATGCATAGAAGTATGGGTGTATCACCAAAATCGTCCTCTATTACACTTACATTGTTTTTTCAAGCACAAAAAGAGATGCCTGCCCTCAAGTTTCTAGACCACTTTTTAACAGGATTGCTCATCTAACTTATAGCAGCATCCAGTAACTTATTCTAGCTATTCATGCCATGACTCTGCAGATTAAACAGCTAACACATTATACCTCTAAGTTATTTGGAAACCAAAGCTAGTAAAGCACAGACTTGCCTGTGTCACACATGTTACACAGATAGCCTCATACCTATGTCTAGAAACTCTTCAGAGGCCACTATAATGTAGAATGTGTATTCTGTATTATAGCATATACAAATAGTAAGATAAGGAAATTGGCACAAAGCTGGTTTGGGCCAAGACAATCAGAGAATCAACTTCTCCAAATGACACAATGTCACCTGTAAGCAGCTAAAAGGCTCAGTCTGACAACATCCTCTTCCATAAACCATGACCCCAGGATTCCCTTCCTTTGTGGTCCTGCCTTTCACTCTGGCAGGTCAATAAACCCAGCTCTGCTAAAGCCAGGGCATGTTGCAGGCCGTGGAATCTCTTCTCTTCTCTGAGCTATTGGGTGAGAGTTTAGAAATTATTGTTTATAGGTATTGATACTGGCTGACCTTACATACATACATTGTGAGAGACTTTGACGTGTTGCTGTCAGCCTGTGTTTTCTGTGTATATATCTCAATTTAATGGCAGAGATTAAGACCCAAAAGGGAGATGAGAAGTGATTCTTCTACTGGTTCCCTTATTTTATAGGTAGCTCCTAAGACCTGGGGGCATAGAGAGTTTTGTTGCACATTTTCCAGTGCAAAAAGAAGCAGGCATTCAGAACCTGAAGTGCTTCAATCAATAGTAAATTATTTGCAGTTTTAAAGTTTTTCATGGCATTCATACTGTTTTCTAAATCAAGTACAGAGAGATGCCTTGCAAAATTGATCCTACGGATTAATGACAGAATTTTACTTCCCATTTGTCTTTCATACTATTCTTTTCTACTGATAAAACTCCATGAAGTTGGTTATGCTTCTGCTGTATTCAATACATAAAAGATTTCATTTGCCTAGGGAATTTTTTTAAGAAAGATAGCACACATATGTACACAGAATTATTTTAATAATACTTAGCATCAGAAATAAAATATCTCAAAATCATTTTTTGTTGGTTTTTATTGTTATAAATTTGGAATTGAATTTCCATCAGGAAACTTATCTAAGGTAATCAGTTATTGCATTTAAGTCAGTAATTCATTTTTTCTGAGTAAATGCAGTGATTTTAAAATAATTACAATGAGACTTAAACTAACTTTTACAAAGTAGTAGTTAAACTTGCAAATAAAGATTATTCTATGCTGATGGAAATGTTCCTTCTTCTAAATCTTTCCCTGGTTACACTCTACAGTTAGAAATTACTTATATGTTCCTGGCAGATCTACAGCAGAGAGACTGTATATTTGATTTTACAGAGACTTTTTTCCTAAGGCAACCCTCTTAGACAGAACTTATCTTTTCCCTCTTTATATAAAGGCCAGATCTTCCTTCACCTATAGAAAGAAGTTACAGCAATGGTCTCCAAACTCTCTTGATTGTGAACACCTATCAGTAAAAACATTTTCAGCAAAATAAATTCCATTCATTCATTAGTTATACTAATGTTAATATATTATGCATATTGCAAAGCATACACAAAAATTAGAAAAGGATGAGCTGAAGATTAAATAAATACTATTTTAAACATACTTTATTAATAAACAAACAAACAAACAATTATTATTTAACTTCTTAATGGTACAAAATGTGTTTTCTGCCTACACCTCAATGGACTGTGGACCCTATTTGGAGACAACTGAGCTAGAGCACCAAACTGCTTATAACAGTGGGGAAAATTCACAGCACAGTCCTACCTGAAGTTCTGGCCTCTATCACCAAGATCAACTGCTCTGCTGGAATGTACCTTAACTTCCTTTCCACTCACGTACCCAGGTTTATTTGCAGAGACACCAGAGGTACACACCCAGATTTCATCAGAGAATAATATCAAGGTGTGTTCCAAGGGTGAGAACCCTAAAAGCAAAGAAGTGTCCTGGGGTCTTCATCAGTTAGATGTCTTCACTGTATACCAGCCTCATTTTTGAGCAGGTCCTAATGAGTTTGACACCTGCAAGGGACATCTCTCTGGAGTGAAGGCAGAATAATAAATACAGTAGCTCAGAACAGCTTCTTTAGAAACCATAAGAATAAGCAACTGTAGAAAACACTGTCACAAGAGCCAGGTTACATCTTATCTTGCCTAACTTCAGTGTTCTCCCTGAGGCCCCTGTATGGCCCTTCTGAGTCTGGACAGTTTTATTCCTCTCTCTCCCCCAGGGAGCAGGAATGGAGAGTCATGATTGTCATCAAAATTAGCTAGTTTCTTACTTTTTCTCTTAAATGCCAGCAGATGGGTTGTCTAAGGCCATTGCCACGTTCCTCTGTGTGTCAGTTGTCAGGCAGAAATTAACTCTTTAAAACCAGGTATAGTTCAAGAATCAAATTTTCTAGGACACATGAATCTCCAGGACCTTCATAGTCCAGTAATGATTTTTACTGTCTCTTGGCTCTGACAGAGAGCATGAACACAGGATCCTCAAAGTCTGTAATAAAATCTTCTATGGAATATACAAAAATTCTGTCTTTCCGCTAAGTCCTTTAAGCTGATTCACATTTTACTTTAGGTATCCTTACAAAATATCAGCTAATCTTTCAAATTAGTACATTACACTCTTACAACTGGAAAAAGATTAGTCAGAAGTTTCTAAGTATTAAAAGAGATTATGGACTCATAGCAACTCAGATACAGTGTATTTGCTCAAAATCCATCTCATTAGAAATGCTATGTAAAATTCCTCAATCATGGAATGCTTCATAAATAACACATAATAAATTTTCTTATAATCAAATATTATAATCAAGCAGTTTTAATCAAAGTGACAATTCTACAGAATCATCTCAAATGATACAGCATCCTGATGCCAGGATTTCATAGGTTACATCATCTATCTCAAACATTTTTTCAGCACTTCTGGGAGGTTCTCTCCCTCATTTCCAAGTCTAAGGACCTCATTTTGCTCCTGGGGGAATCGTACAAGTAGAAAAAGTGATTGTTGAAAAACACTCTCTTTCACTAGTCTCAGATGCCAACAGGCAATATGTAATCTTGTCAGTAATGCAACTAGTAAATGTTTCGATCCAGGCCAGATTTATTTGAAGTAGATATTATCTATAGAAATCACTAATGCAAAATCGCAGTGTCTAGATTTCTCTTGTGCCCTTTTGTTTGATTAAAAGCGCTGCTTCTAGACTAGGAAGCTTCTAGGAAGAAGTTAGGCAGAATGGCAGGTAAACCCTATCAGCAATTCCCTTTACAGGCTACAAGTGAAAAACTGGACAAGACAGCCCTCTGCTCTGATGTCACAAATCCCTGAATTTGCTGTTTTAGGTGCAGTCATGACATCTTCACTGCTGTCTTCTGAACTCAGCTAAGAAAGGGGATGAAATTAGACATCTTCAGTTGAAGACATCTTATTTAAGACTTGGATGTCTTTTAGATGAACCAGATAATTCTGTAACCTGTCCTGACAAATTTTCAAGCCTTATTCTTGCCTATCTACACAACTCCATGCCCCCAAAAGACATTAATAAATTTCTTGACATCAGGTCAGATATGCTCCAAAAATAAAAACAATTGGTCTCTGTACTTTAGCTTGGGTTAAAAAAAATCAGAGACTGAGGACTCTGGAAGCTCTCCCTGTCTTGCACCCATCACTGGTCTCTGAACTTCAGCTTGTCCCCACATTCTACTTCCGTGTAAACTGACTTTTTTCTGAGAAGGTGCAACCTTTTGATAAGGCTACCTTCTGATTACTCTAAATATGTCTAACATGTACATCTATTTTGAAAAAAATACTCCAAAGCATCCAGGTTTAAAATCCTCCAGACACACCTGAATCAACTAGTCTTTAAAGGGAACTAGAAGGAAATAATCTCTTTAAACAGCTAACAGTTTCTCTTTCAAGGATTAGTGCTTAAATTTCTATTTGGGAAATACTTGGCTACCGAGACAATGTCTGTTTTATGGAAGACAGAGAACAGAGTCTTCAAGGAGGATGTTATTAATGTATCCAAGCCTTTAAAAACAACTTTGTAGCGGAACACTTGTGTGGTTTTTATTTGTGTCTGGTTCATAAAACAATGAGTTTTAATGCAGCTGCGTTTAGTTTAGCCTTGAACGGATACTCAAGAAGGGAAGAGTGTGGTTATTTACCAGCATGCAAGTTCTTCCAAATCACAGATATCTAAAAGATAAAAGCTCAGATTCACCCCACAATGCATGAAGAGCCATCTGTAATGCTGCCAACATAATTGCTTGCAGAGCTCCCCAAAGAGCCAGATGCCACCACTTGAACACGTTCCCAACTTAGTCATCTGAGTACTGAAGACAGGAGGGAATAGCAGGAAGTTGAAGGGTCAATGGTATGCCATTTATATTCTGAAAAGATGAAATGGATTTTTGGAGAAAATTAAACTGAAAGGACGTCATGCCAAACAGAATGTGCTTTAGCAGCACAATTTAATACTAGAAATAAATGTGTGTGTCACTCTGGAGTTTTTAGAATATGAAAAGCATGGAAATTGTGCTCTGATAATAATACAGAATGAAAATGTGGCAAAATTTCCTCATAATTAAAAGATGTAGTGAAGACACTCTTGCAACTCATTTTTGATTCCCTCCACTTTTCCAATCAGAGCTTTGTTTCCAGGGCTTATTCTTGCAGTAAAATTAAAGCAGGCATTCAAAATCTCATTTTCTTATGCACCTGTTTCTCTGTTTTACTAGCAATAGCTGCTGTAATTTCTGTAAGTGCTTGGAGGATGACAGTTGGTCTTAAAGGCTCTCGCAATGGACAGAGGATAACAAAAGTGGGCAAAAAGAACTTAGATTCAAAGTACAATTAAAGCATGCATTTGATTTTTTTTCTCAGCTCTGTAGCTTCTTTGTATCACATTACCATTACAAAGCACTGAGTCCTAAGTCTCCGGGAATCTACAAATTACTTACCACAAAAATTATGACAAAACATCAATCAAGAAAAAAAAGCTGACCGAGATAAATGTTAGTCTCTGCATCAGTGGAGCAAGCACTATTTCTTCAAGATAGCAGCTCCCTCTTTCCTTATATTTTTCCTATCTCATCCTAATTGTGAATATGCCTTTCTGCTCTTTGCCTTAAAGTACTTGGGTCTCATACGGCACTAAACCAGATTCTCCTTACATGTTCTTTATATTCAGTTGAAGGAAGAGGCAACAGCTCCCTCTCCATGCCTGTAGCCAAGATGGTCAACAAGTCCAAAGCATCACAGCAGAGCCAGGAAAAATGGGACAGATAGTGGCTCAGAGAGGTCCTTATGGGAATAGCTAACTGAGGTTTGTCACTCTTCATCTCTTTCACGCCAGCCTCAGCCTTGTCAGATCCAGTTAATGCTTCACAGCTCATTCAGGAGACCTATGGCCCAGGCTAAGGTGGGACACTGCCACAGGGACCTGCCATTGAAAGACCTGTGCTCCTCCCCTTCCTCTTCCTTGTCATTCCCCTCTCCATTGTTGTGCAGACATCAATCCACATTCACAGTTCTACCTGGCAGTACTGTAAACCCTCCTAACTCACATGATTTGATCATGGAAAGATACTGAATAATTTGCTTTTTCTTTATACTATGGCAGCATTCTCCTCTTGGCATCCTCATCTCAATGATTCCCTTCCAGCTCATTATCGAGAGTGGATTAGGTCCATGGTGGTCTGTTATTTCTTTCCAAAATAAAAAAAAAGTGTTAACTGAACTTCTCTATCCTACTCACTGAGAAATGCTATTACTCTTTTTTTTGTAATACCAGCAATACTTGTTATCTCCCTGCTCTGATATTCAAAACAAATTAGATATAGCAACCTCCTATGGCAAAACCAACTATACCATCACATGTATTTCTCTTCTGGAGCTGAACAACTATTTTCCTTTTCTTTGACAGAATAAATCATATTAATGAAGAACAGTTTCTGACTGAAGAAACAAAGCTGCTTCTCGATTGCACAAAAATTCCAATACAAATATCAAGTCTCAACTACTAGTTGCAATAGCAGTCTTTATTTTTTTTTGAGCATTAGTCTTTCTTTGACTTTTTATCAAGTTACTAAAGGTTTGCCAGTGCAAGGGTCACTCAGGAAAGTTAACTGAATTAAATTTTAAAGTGGATTAGTCAAAACATATTAAACGTCTGTGAAGGCACTTTCATTCAAAATTGCAGCACACTTAATTAACTCATTTTCTCTGGAAATTTAGTTAAATTGAATCAAGACACTTTTAATTCTGATTCATAGTATCCACATGAGAGTTTAATGTCATTTAATTAATCCACTGTGGATTCACACTTCTATTTAATTTGGATTACCTTTTTGGAGGGTTCCAGTACACAGTAGCTGTGATGCTGGACTTGGGCCAGGATTCTCAGAATTTAAAAATAGACTATGGAGCAGTGATACAATTAAAATTCATGACAGAGAACTACCCTCATTTGATTTCTGTCATTTATGAAGCTCAATGAGTTAAAACAAAAGAAGAAATTTGATAAATATTTTCCTTGAAACATTATACTTAAAGTCTCCTGGAATTAAATTCAGATGAAATTAATCTGTTTATTATTTGCATTGATGGAAACCGAAATCATTCACAGATCTAGATAAGATTTAACTGATTATTCCTTGCCCCCATTTTTGACTGTTTACTTCATCTGCCATGCTTTTTGTCCTGTTATTTTTCACAGTACTGTTGGAGGTCCATGCTCCCCACCGGCTTCCATGAGGGTCATTCAAGGCAGAGCTCACCAGTAACAGCACCATGCTGCCATCACAGGCTGAAACCATTGATCTCCTTGGCTGAGAGTAAGTGGTCTGAACAGCTTTTGTTGCAGGGGGATTTAGTGAGCTTCACAAACATGCAGAGAATGTTACCCAAAGAGTTTATTTCTCCTTCAAGGCAGGCCTCAATGAGGGTTTACACCAAAACAGCAGGAGGAAGGACAATGGGCGGTGTCGTGCAGCTTGACGGCCCCAAGAGCCACGAGGCACTTCATTCTGGGCCCACAAATGTACACACCATGCCTCCTCACATACAGCAGGCAGGATCAATGGGGTTCATAGGGAGACTTCTTAATTTCCATCAACTCTAATTATAGTTATTAAGCAACTCTTGTCTTGTCAGCCATTACTTCTGGAAAATTACTGTTAGGCTTCAAAATACCAGTGGTGGAAATTGGAACTAGTTCAACTATTAAGGGACAATATTTGTAACTGTCTGAAGTTCAAGACATCCCACAGCACCAGAAAGAGAGCTGTAAAAATAGTGTGAAACAATGAATCTGAATGTGGTTAATATTATCATATGTAGGTCTGTGCATTAATCCTTCTGCTTATTGTCTCTCTTATGACAATCAACCAGAGAAGGTCTGTGTGTGCTTGCAGGGATACAGATGCATATGGAGCTTTTTTTCCTTGGGTAGAACTATCTCTTAAAAATAAAAAAAAATCTATTATTTACCTCACTGTCTAGAACATAAGGGGTGTTGCCTCTTGGCAGAATTCAAGTGTCCCTTAAAATTTTGCACTGATAGCATTCAAGTTGGAGTAATGCAATTAAGCACTTGAAGAAAATATTTAAAGAATTGATAAATTTTTAAAAATACTATTTTAATCAAAAGCTATTAGGAAATTTTACTCCATTTAGTAGAATGGCTTTGAAAAAGTAATTTTTCTGCCAATAGTACCAGTAAAGATTTTAAGTTTCTAAGTACTGCAACAAAAATTGCTTCAAAATGGAAATGTAATAATTAGTGTCACTTAGCAGCAAAAGAACCAACAACACCATGACCCATCTGAGTAAATTTAGAAGCTAAGGATTTTAGAAGTACATGTTGGGGTCAATTTTTTTTTTTTTTGCTGTACAGATGCTTGCTGACAGCTGTCAATAAGAAAACTGGCTCTTATTTTTAGTTAACTTCTAATTATGCTCTTCCTGACTTCAGCATATGAATAGAAAGTTCTTTCAGGAAAATCTTTCACATCTGCACTTTTAACACTGGCAACACAGATGAACAATTTATTTATCTATTTTTTTACCAAATCATGCTGTCACTTGTCTGCAGTTTTGTGAACTCACCAGAAAAAAAAAAAGTGTTTACTTTTCTCTTATGGATGTAGCATTGTGCATAAAAAACATAATCTCTCTCATCTGAATTTATTACACCTGCCCTTCAGGAACTGCATTGGAAGGACTGCTACAGGGACCATATCTTAACACACTGACCATCCACCTCTGCCTGCCTTCAGTACCTTCACCCCTGGCTTGTGTCAGTGCTGTCAGTTCAGTGGTGTTAACTAACTCAAGCACACAACACAAATCTCTCTCGGACTGTCTTTTGCTAGTGCTGCTGGAGGCGTGATGGCTCCACGATAAAAGGCACAAAGCCTTGTAGGACTAGGAAATATCATTTATTAGTCCTGCTGATACACTGGGTAAAGCAGCCAGTTATTAGGATATGCCATCCCTTCACCTGGCATCACAAAATTCCCCATGCCAAATGATGTTCTGAATAAAAAAACACAGGCATCTCTATCATCAGGAGCTCAGATAACCTACTTGATTGTGTTAATTTCTGGGAAATCCCCTCATTACCTTCTGCTATTATTTATGATTCCAGGCATATTACCCATCATTGCCAAGATACAAATTTTATAAGCACTTGAGTTATGGTCTCTGCCTGACAAAGTTTACAGGTTAAAGGTCCAGCCCTGCTCAGCAGGCTTTCAAATGGGGCTACATAGTGTAATTACACATAGAAACATATTCTAAGACAAGACTTGGGAGGTAAATGATACAAATACATAAGGGAGAAGAATTTGCTGAGAAGGGCTGAATTTCAAATTAACTGGGAACTGACAACACATTTTCTGCCTTACGTACATCTATATATACTTGAGAAAAAAATACCAAGATTTTGTGTATCAAACTTCATTTTGCATGAGTAAATAACTATCCAGCTGAACAAAATACAGGAAGAAACCCCAAACATTTTAGCATGGTTTACCTTCATAATTAATTTGTAGCCAGTAAGGAACAGTGATGACAATTCACAACTTGCCATGAGACTTCAGACATCTCATACCTTATTTACAAAGTCATTAAAACCCCTATTAGATCAAAATATCAAACTGTTTAAGAAGGGAAAAAAATGGGAGTTAAACATGTTTTTGCTTAACAAGGAACAGATAATAGTTATGTTTTATTGTATATAGTTTTCATCTGTGACCACTTAATATTAGTATTCATTTACATAGAAAAATAAATTGTCTATGAAAATAAAAAAAACTAAACCAAAATATCATGAGAATTCATAAGCAAAAGCTCTTTATACACACTATAGTTTACATTTATGAATCCTACCACATAATTGGTATCATCATCTATATTCATTCTTATAGATAAAGCATTTATCTTTGTACTGCTTAACAGACTAATGAGATATGTCAAATCTTTTGACTTTACAGAGAGAGAACAATGGCTTTTACAAAAAGGCTTAAACAGCTCATTTACTGCTGTAAGTTTTGAAGTCTGGTAAAAAAATCTTCTCCACGCCCTACAAAATGAAAAAGGACAGCTACCTATGGCACAGATCAGCTATCTTTGTATCCTCCACACAAATTGCATCATCAATATCACAGGATATGACCACCAGAGTTGGATCAATGTTACACAGGAGGCATTCATGAACAGGAAAAGTAACACTCCCACCTTTATTCTGGTAACAGGGTACAAGAATGATAGGGGTAGGCAGGAGGAATATCAGGAAATGCAAGAGAGAGACAGCAACAACAGCCCAGGGCTAGAAATATTCAAGGAAGACAGGAGGGAAAGCCACTTGGGGAGATATATACAATGCCTGACTTTTCCCATGCTCCCTAGGTTCCTCCCACGGGCAGCAGAGGAGATGGGCTCTTCCAGGGCAATAATTCAAAGCACCAAGCAGCTATAACCAGTCTTCTGCCATCAACTCCCCTCCTGAGGGAGACTCCCTCCTCCAAACTGAATGCAAGATTAGGTTTCCTAGAATAAATTCAGTCTTTGTGAATTCCCCATACCACAGATTTTAAAAAATGTCAATCTCCTTGCGCTCATTTTAAAGGCTCTGGTAAAAATTCTCATTGATGTGAGTGGCAATACACTTTGGCCAAAGCTGCTACTTGTGGGTACCCTGTCCTAAGCCCCACTCTGACACAGCCATGAGGTGATCAGTGACAGGTGCTACACCTGCACAAAGTACCACAGAACCTGAAACAACACCTGAGCTCATGATTTCAGAGGTTTTGATCCCAGAAATATTCACTGGCAACCTTGCTGACTCTCTGTCTCACTGCATCCTCACAACAGATTTCTGGAACACTTCTTAATTTCTAGATCCCTGGCAGGGCTATGGTGACCCAGAACAAGCTGACCAACTCTGTTAATGCTGAGATATTTCTACAGGTCCTTTTTTTTTCTCTTTTTTTAGTCATAAAAGTGTAGTTTAGAATAAGGTGCCCAGAATGTTCCCAGAGAGAACATTCCTAGAGAGATAGTGTCTGAACTGAATTTCAGACTGAATTTTGGATGTAGATGCTCAATTTCAATTATACCTGCCTTTTTTTTTTTTTTTTTTTTAAATCGGTGGCATAATTTTACTTATCTCAGTTCTTCCTCCAACAAATCAAGTATTATCTAATGATAGTTCAGGTCCTCTACAGCAGTGTTATAATTAGTCAATTACTCTTTCTTTTTAGGGAGATTACAAGAAAATATATTGTATTAAAAATGTAATAATTGTGTTACTACTGCACTTCCTAATAACTTTTCAGTTGTTTGTGTAGCAAATGCATGCAACCATCCCCAGCTCATGGAGACATCAATGGTCTTAAACTCCATAGAGCACGTGGAACATGCAACTCAGTAATCTTCAATCCAAAAAAGTACAACTAGACAGGATAGGAAAATATGTGACCTTGGTCATCACATTAGCAGATTTTTCCATCAAATAACATCTAGAGTTTTCAAACAAAACAGATCTGCTACAATCCTTTTATTAGAATACACAGACATATGTTTCATTAGGAAATAATTTGCCTTGCAATTTTGCTTTTTTTCTGTTTAAATTTTCTTTCATGAACCTTTTTAGTATTACATCAGACAATCAGAATTTTTTTTCTAAAAATAAAGAAGGGAAAGAACATTCTTGGAGATCTTGTTGCCCTCTAATGTCTGCAGACACTATTGTCTTGCCTGCTTTCCTAGACGATCCATAACTGGAGAGAATATAGCTCTATTAACCTTGCTTTATCAGCCAGCATGTCAAAATCTGTGCTATAAATCTTCATCTTAATCATTTATGATTAAATATTCAGATGAGATTATGTGCAACCTAATTGTACACATCCATCTCTACATCCCTAATTAACAACAGACAGCAACAGAAGGGGGAAACCATCACCTTTCTGAAGTAATGAGACAAAACCAAGCTTTTGTGAACAACTTTCATTTCTAAGTACTTCTTTTTAATCACCATTTAAGAAAGAAATATGAATATGATTAATGAAGTTATGTATATCAACTTATACATCTGCTGCTTCAAAATAGATTGCTAAATATTGCAGTGTTAGTCCCAGTAGCCCCAAAAATTCTTATTTTTAGGAAGCCTCGCTGGTTTCAGTTTTTACCCATCTGTCAGAGAATTTGACATCCATACAATGGAAGATGCATGGGAGAAAACCTTCCAGAGCTCAGTGGGTAAAATTCTTCCCTGTTCAGAAAAGTAATCTAAGACTTAAGAGCCACTCAAAACTCTCTTGGTCGATCACAGTTTTACTTCTATTTAGAACTGCTTTAGCTTTAAGCACCAAATTTGAGATATTTAAACCCTAACTCTGAGAGGAAATGCAAAAATATACCTCACACTGAAACTGAAGTTGTGGATACACATCACCAGATTTTCAGAAAAATCAAACTTGAAAGCTACTAAAGGCATTACTTAAGCTGAGACAGCCAACTCTACCTGTAAATCACAGGCTCTAAACAAGAGATCTCCCAGGAAAAGACATGAAGTCTGTCCTTCTATCAGTCTGAAACTGACTTTTCATTCTACAACTGTGCAAACAACAGATTCATTGTCTGAATAGGATAAACGCCTCAAAAAAAACCCCACTTAATTAAAATATCATGTTGGAGAAGGAAAGAAGCGGGAAAATAAAAATATAATTATGTACTCTTGCATAAACCTGGAACAAGCATGACCCAATTCATAAATGAAAGCACCAAATTTCAAAAGGACAAGTTGCATTTTTAGCATGAAACTTTCCTCCCTAACGTGCAAGCATTTTCACAAAATAACTAGAATAAAACATCTTCAATTTTGTCCCTTCTCAGCCAAAATTACTTGCTAAATTCAACCTGACTCCATTATATTTCCCCAAATGACATTTTTCAAACTTATGTGGGGAGTAAGCAAAGGCGGGCGGGGAGGGGGAATTGCCTGGCTCCATCCTCTGCTGGTTTTTCTAATTGCATTTAAATGATGCGTGCAACTGGTCTCCTATGACTTCCCTGAGGGGTAATATTTCACAGTCTAGCTAATCTCACTATTGAAATGTGTCCTGTTTCTCAGCAAAAATTTCACCAGTATAAAGCAGGACTGGCATAAGTTTTGTTGACTTCTTAAAGTTTTTAAGTTGGTTTTAAGATCAAGTATATAAATACAGAATATCAGCAGACTATACAAGTCTGGATGGTTTAGCAGGGAAAACTAATCTGCCACCCAAGGTGCCTGATGTCTACTCATGAATAGGTCTTGTGGCTCAACAATATTTTGCTGTATCTGAATGAATGATAGTTGCCTTTATAAAAAGAAAAAAAAAAGAAAAATAAGAAAAAAAAAGAAAAACAACAGAAAAAGAAGCAATGTAAGCCCCAACACTTTTTCACATTGCACACACTTAATACTTGATTTATGTAGTCATCTATTTCTCTGCCTTACTCACGTGACTGGATTTGTCTGAGTTTAGTGAGCACAGGCCAGATTCTTCATCTGTTTATATATCTGCTTAGCATAGGTGGCATGGTGCTTGCAGGACCAGAGCTTTGTACACATCTCCTCACTGTGAGGGCTGCTGAAGAATTACTCACCAAACAAAAATCCCAACTCTTTGGATAAAAAAAAAGTTCCACTGCTCTACTGCTCTCAGTGATTGAGTAATCCCTTTTGCAACTATTATTAGCAACCTTACTATACAACTTAATGGCCTGATTCTATATTTTATTTTTCCCCCTAGGTTGACTAAGACACTACATGCTTTGTGAATTTCTGAACTGGAGTCAGTAGGCTGGTTAAAGGAGTCACACACATTATTGCAAAGCAGGGGTGCCTCTGCCTGCAGACCAACGTGCAGGGTAATGTGCCCACTCACCTTTTGTACTTTGAACTGGTTTGACACTCAGTAAAGTACTACCTAATTACTTAGGGCTGTGGCACTCTGCACAATAGGGAGGGCATTCTAGGCTCAGACATAAGCATATTTTTCAGATTTACTCAGTTTCTGAATCACCTAGAACCTAGATTTACATAACACAAGGGAAAGGAAACACATCCACATCTGAGGTTAGAAAAGCTCTAGTGTGAAGCAGTCAACAAACACTACTGAACACATTCTAAAGAAAGTGCTTCAACACTATTTGACATTACCTGTATCATTACAATTGCAGACAAGAAATATATATTCTGGCCCAGTGATACAATACCATTATTTTTCTCATTTAGTCTCATTCTCAGCTGTCATGGTTATTCTGTAGCAGCAGGTAAGAATGTTTCAAAGTATTAAAATTAAAATAAATATATTTCCACAGTAACATGACATTATTTCCACATTTTAATTTAAGGATACTACAAAATTCTACACACACAAAACTCACAAGCACAGGAACTGATAAAGGTACCCTGAAACCCCAAGCAGGCAGTCCTTCAAAACATGAGGCACATGGTCAAGTAGAACACCCAGGCTAGATTTTGTTTGGAGTAGTTTATCCCTAAAAGGATAATGGATAATGTTGGATCTAAATGGCATAAAATTACTCAATCTTCAATGACAGCAGTTTCTTCCATCACTTTGCAGACACAGAACTAAACACCTGAATGCTCCCAGGTGATGAGCAGCCAGTAAACTCTTACCTCGACTAGGTATCTAAAGTGAATATTGTACCTATTGAAAAAACTCGGTCCTGTAGGTATATTGTCATAACAAAGCTTAAGCAAGATTTTCTGGCATGCCACAACGTATGGAAAGCTCCAGTTTAACTGTGGTCTCAGGGTATGCCACAAATATACAAGCTGAAATCCTATTTGAGAAGATGTTTAAAGGAAGCTTTAATCATTGACTCTGAAGTTTTTAAACTCCCTGATTTCATAGCATGTGACAATACATCTCTGTGGAGCAAAATTAAACTGCAGAAAGACTCAATTAGTTTTGACTGTATTTCTACCAGCAATTTTTTTATATCTGTTCAGATCATGCCTGGAGAATAAACAAAATCCCAGTATGCTCAGACTAGGCTGTGAAATGCAAACTTCTATCTGATATAAAATTCAGAATTTTGAAAACAAAAAGAGCTATAGCTTGGAAATTCTGGCAGAATGGTAATGCAGTGATTTAGACATATGTCTCCTGGATGAGAGGCTGACAAGGAAGAGACTAACAGCAGACATGTAAGCTCTCAGTGTGCCATGAGCTTTGGGTCACTCAGCAAAACCACGGCTGTGGCCACACAGTGCCCCTCATAATTCAGCTCCATTGGTTGTAATTAAACACACCTGCCATTGAATTAGTTCCTTTCATACTCTACAGTCTGTTGCTATTCCCCTTCTTTTTCAGCTCTACTGAAAACTTTCAGGGTGCATTACAAAATTTTCCTTGTCAGACAGAATGTCAGACAGAAAACATCCAACACACTTCCTTTTGCTACAAAATTCAGTAAAGTACTGGGAAAGTTCCCTGCTTAGTCTGGCAGTGCCAATCTTTAGTAAACCCTGTTACACTTTATTTCTTCCCCCCTTGTCCTTTAAGTGTATATCTTTATAAAAGTTTGTAAAGGAAAGGACACATAGCATCACTTACTCATAGATGGATAGTTGATGAAGAATTTTATTTCTCAGCTTCCTAAATATGTAGCTGTTCTCCAGTCTTATGGTGCCACATTTATATTAAAAGATTTAAAATACAGATGCAATTCACCAGATCTTTCAGTATTCTGGAACTGGAATTATTAATTTCCTTTGGTTTTTCTAAGAAAACCTCATTTACTGTTGCTTACATTGCAGTTGTGGTTATTTCTGTTTTACTATCATCATATACATTATCTGTCTTCCCTTTACCACTATGATAATAGAATTGTCTACTGAAAAATTAGGGAAATCACCAAGTTTATCTAGATTATTTTTAATAACCCTCCTCATAAAATTGCAGCTGTCTTCCTTTTTCTGTCTCTATTACATAGCTGAAGAGTGTTTTGCTATTTTTTTTCTGTAAAGGCCAGATCAGCTTAGTTTTAGAAAGTCTCACTTTTATCTCCAAACCTCTTGACCTCTGAGCCTTAGTGCTGCTTAAACAACTGGGAAGGAAAGGAGACAAGGTGGCAAGCCATTATTTACAGATTCTTAATGGTGTTGCAAACACACACTTTGTTTAAGGGCTATACCCTACAATTTTTTCTCTTTTTTTGATGTTGAGATTCCCCGCAGTGTTAGTATTACCAATTCCAAAGAAATTTATAATTTCTTTATATATTTGCAGGAGCAAATTTCTCTTACTAGCTGATTGCCTCAGTTATGAAATTTTGCTCTTTTGGGAAAACAAAACAGAACAAATCATGTAACAACTTTATTTCTTAAAGAAACTTAAAATGAAGTTATCTATCATCATGCTGTTGAAGGTTATTCAGTGTTATCAGTCTTCCATAGTGTCCTCATTCCTTACTGAGAAATTCTAAAAGTTCTAAAATATCCCCATCAAAAACAGAACACTGTGACACATCCTAATACATTAGCTATTTGATGAAGACTGTTAGACTCCACATGAAAACATCTATGATGGTTACTAATATGTTGTGCTTTCCAGGATTCATTCAAGCAGTTTAAATCCCCACAATGGATAACATTTTCATAAGATTTCTGGAATCCCTTCCCTTTTCATAACACTACTCCAGCAGCCCAATGCTAGGCCAGGTAAACCACCTTTGCAGACCTTCTAAAAAATTACTTTGTAAACACATACATCCCACTCTTTCAAGTTATCATATCATTAATACTCAGTAGAGTACCAGCATGTCACTAATTTCAGTTTTCTTTTCTTGCTAGCACACAACATACAAGTCCCTACTTCCAATAAGTTTTCTTTGCTAACCAAATTCCTGTTAACAATTCTAGATCCATTGTTCTATCCTGATTTTCCCCATTTTCCTCCTTCTGCACCTATTTTATGCAAATATATATATGCTTGAAGTTTTTCTTCCAGATGTGTCAGTACCAACCTGAGACCAGCTTCTAAGTCAGACAAGAATACATCTTTACATGTCTCTTTTATCCAGCTGCACAATAGCAGCTGATGCTTCAAAACACATCCCCTAGTCTCCTGAGCTATGTGCTGATCACTAGTGCTCCATCATGCATCCAATCTCTTATCCCACTGCAACATAAAGGACATTTCTGAACATCTTAAAGACACTTTAAATCAAAGTAGAAATACATCTACCACTGACCTAATGTTCCTTAGTTCTACATGTCACTGACCTAATGTTCCTTGCTCCTTCTATGCATGCCATATGATCAGCAAACTGTCTCCAAAATGAAAATCTCTGGTGGAGTTCTGATGAAAGGCCAGGTTAACCAGGAAGTTAAATAACAAGACCTGCATTACATTTGCATTCATAGCAGTGACCCAAAACCTGTGGTATTACCCTTCCTCCAGGAAGGAGGGATTTTTATGAAGATGGAATCATTCCTAAATCTATTCAGCCTGTAGTGGAACTTTGGAGAAAGAATTACTCAGCTATAGCCTTCCTTGTAGGCAAACAGGTTGAGAGAAATCCTGGCTATTTTTTTACCTTATCAGCCAGATGAATTGGAGAACACTGTCGAAGTTTGAAGGGCAATTATTTTCTTCACAAGAACACGGGAAAACATGTTACTCCTCAGTCTCAATTTCAATCTGCTATTTTCCTGGAGAAATACAGTCCTGGACTGCCTCTTTTCACCAAGACAATTACAGGTCTCTCACTATGATTTCACTATATATCTGTCATAGATAGAAGGCTACCTAAAAAAGGGCTTTCTAGAAGATACAGACTAGAGAACACAAAGGGCAAAGGCATAAAATTAAGCATTGTACTTAACATTTCTTGGTTGTAGGCATCCCTTGCTTCCATACAAACCCCTTTCCAAGGATAGAAGATAAATGGCTATGGTTTAAATTATTATAGCCCTAAACCTTTGTAGGAGTGCTTACTGTCGTTCAGTCAAAACAGAAGAAAATTTATGCCAAATCTGTGAGAAACCAATGTCAATACATTTGGCCCACTCCAGAAAAAGCAATGTATGAAAAGAGAAGTCCCAATCTGGGTTCAGATATGACAGTTCTAGTAGTACATTATATGTATGCCATGGATATATTACTGGTTTTACATTTTTCTATCAACAGGCAAAAGCATTAGAATGAGAAGGAATTTGTCTCTTTTTCACCAGTTATTTATGGCTGTGAGAAAAATGAATCTTGCTCAACCAGTAGCTAACACTCAGTGGTGTTGGTCTACTAGAGGGAATGGAAGGGAAAAAAAAATAAAACCAACTGTTTGAAAAATCAAAAGAGGTATAATTTCCAGGAAGCACATTGTCCTCAGCTGATGGATCCGATGTGTCAGGCAGTTCAGTAAGGGTAGGTTCAGCCTTTCACCCATGGGATAAATCAAAGGTAACCAATATACTGAAACACTGCCTCAAAATAATAAGTTAAAAAAGAAAAGAGACAAGTTTGTGAGATGCTAGAGATGCCAGCTAACAAAGTTCAGAGAAAATATTCACATACTTTAAAGCTTGTTCTGGGCTACAATTTGGATTCAGAACACAAGCAAGCAAACTCTGATTTAGCATGTAATTAAGAAATCCTCTCTGAATTATGCAACTTTCATTCACTTCTTCAGAAGATATGAGAACATTGCAACCACTTGCCAAGTTTGATTTCAACATGCCATGGGGCAAATGGAGACCCTAAACTGTCATATTCTATTTAAATCATATGTAGGCTAAAGTGAGAGCGATTGCTTGGTATATTAAATTACTACTAGTGTGTTGATAATTCCTCATGAACAATCTATGATTCTGAATTATTTATTGAGGAGGAAGTGGCTTTTGAAGTGAACATTATTTCTCTCTAAGAGCTTAATGCTTGAATATGATAAAAATACTTTCCAAGAGAAAAAGGGAATTAAAGAAGATACTTCTACAACTGACAGTTCTAAGATTCTACCTTATTTCGTCATGGATTTCTTCTCATTGTGAAGTCTATAGGTGAAAATTATGTTCATGTTAAAAAAAAAAGAAAAATAAAGTAGGACAGCCTGTGTAAGGAAATTGCTTGCAACAAATCCCAGGTACATACACATTCAATTATGGCAATTAATATCATTCCTAAACTATTCCCACGGCTTTGTGCTTCCTTGCTTTTAGAATCTAGCACTGCTCATAGAAATACAACTTCAAGGGAGCCACAGAGCAAACTTCCTCTGGCATCATGAGTGGTAGATCACAGAATAAAAGAGCTTTGGCTTGTAGTGCAGATGAAGGATGCTTAGCAGAGCATGGAGTGACAGCAGGACAGAGAGAAGGACCCAATTCTCCCACTGGTCCTTCAAGTTTGCAGACAGACTTTGCAAAGCCTCATCCCTTTAAAAGACTTCACAGGTTTTGAGCATGGGGAATTGAAAGCACAGATGAAGCAGTAACAGGCTCCCACATAGTAAGATAAATCCAGTGTGAGACATTCTCCGTTATGGCCAAACTAGATTTTAATTACTTGAAGATGTAGTATCAAAATAAGATGCTTTCTTGAGTCACAGTGGCAATATTTATACCCAAAACAATTCCTTGAAATGAGCATAAATCCTGCTGTCTTCTCCACATCTATTAAGGTTGCTATTCATGAAGAATTCTCCAAAGAATGATTTATGAAATGCCATTAGAAGACATATTTCTATGATATTTATGTCATTTATTTATTTGCAAATAGTTTCTATATAGTAAGCATGCATGAAAACATTTATTAAATTTTCTATGAACAGATTTGAATGTTGAGTTTATTCTTATTTCAAGGTTATTCTTAGTTTTCAAGGTGCCAAAGTTAATTTCTTTGATAACCAATCCTTTGTTCCTACTAATTAGAAATATCCAAAACAATTTGCTATTTAAATCATATGTCATTGCTTCTGATCCTTGATTGGATGAGTAATGAAATTAAGTAAGACCCATATGAATTGTGAATATTACTACTGAATATGTAATTAAGGTTTTGATTAATATTCTGGCACTCAGGCTTAAAATACACCTTCCACAAGTATTTGGACTCATAAAGCTCAAGCTGAAGAAATCAGTACAAGTCATTAACACAGTCAAACTGAATTCATAAGTGAACTTCAAAAGAATACTTGTAAGGTTTTTCTTATGATGATGGGTATGTACAGTGTCCTTTTAAGTTTGACTCCTATATTAGTGCTAGCTGTCAAATAAAGCTATTGGCCATATTTTCTCCTTAGGTGCTGATATAAAATTTAAAACTAGGAGTATAGGTTTTGCTGAGGTATTGAAAAGATCCTGTGTTAATACACGCTGATTATGTAAATGCCAATTGTTTCAAAGCTCAATGAATCATTTTGTGGATATTTAAAACCCTTTAAGACATAGCATTACATTAAAAACTTGAAATTTTATGGGTTATTTCATGTAAGGCACCTCCATTTCCCATCTATAGAATGCATTAGGAAAATTTTTCATGTCGTTACTGAAGTATACTTAATTATGGTGACAGTCAACATTTTTCAAAATATTCTTTCCACCCAATACTTTCTGCACTTCAAGAAAGCCAATCAGAGTACCTGATACTTAACAAATAGAAAGATATAAAAATATAATTTCTGGGTTTTTCTGCTTTATAAATCTCCCATTTGTAAAAACAACATTAGAATTAATGATAACAACCTGTTAAGATGAATTCTGAGGCAGTATGGTATTCCATACACCTGTCCAATTAAAAGATAAACCTGTATAAAAATTCTGGCTCTTAGCAGAGAATGAGTTGACTCCCTTGTGAGTGCACAGTGTGTAATAAAGACATGGGCAAGAAAAAGGACTGAGTCTAGGTCTGAAATTGATTTTGGGATGAATTAGGAAAGGTACCTGCTCAAAAATACTCCTCCATCTTAAACATGTGCTTAAACCACCAGAAGTAGTAGCAACTTCTCATTACTTCTATTTCAGAAGTATCCCCAAACCTGCTCATAATATCAACCTCCTGCTTTTGTAGGAAGTTTTTCTAGGAACAGGAGAACCCTCTTTCAGCTTGCCACCTTTTCAACATGGATGAGGTTGGAAGCTGTTAATAAACTCTACTGGAAGACAAAAGGGCACACAAAGAGGGCTGTCTCAGGCAAGTCCCACTTGAAGAACCTTCAATGGCCCAATTCAGAGTTTGGTCAGGAGATCAGAATTCGCTCTCTACAGGAGCTATACTTTTTCACTGATGAGTGCAAAGCATCCAAAAACTCACAAAACAAGCCGGAATTAGTCTACCTGACAGCACATGAGTAACAGGCACAAACTGACAAGGGAACAAGCCCATTTCAACTACACCCTTCACAGTTCCTTGGATTTTATGTTCTGCTTCTCCAAACAAACCATCAGGTGCTTAGCAAGCCTCTTATGAGACAAACTCAGGAAGTGATGGGTGACTTATATTGCGCTCTATGCTAGTTTTCTCAGAAGCTCTCTTGATTTAATCCAACAACAAAGAGAACACGAACACTCCCAATAACTAATTAATTCTCTAACCCAACTGGATTATTAATAGAGTAGCTCTTCCACAGAAGTGACACAAAGAGAATGTAGACAGGTTATAGAAAAATGTACATGTCCAAAATTTTATTTTTTAGGTACAGAAAAATAAAATTAATAACATACTTAAGGACTAAACATAGCCCTTAGTTCAGAAAGGTAATTTTCATACAATGTTATCATGAGTTCTTAATTTGCCTGTGTGGTAAAAATTGCTAACAAATGGTTGTTGACTGTAAATGCAATCCCTCCTTTTGACACATGCATTAACACACTATTGTAAAAGTTCAAGGCTGTTATTATTGAGTTCTCTCTGCCACATTAATTATCCTCTGCACTGTATTTGGCTTCACTTGGGTTAATCTCCTACAAGTACCAATCTTTACACATCCATGAGCTCCATTCTATGAGCTCTGTTTACACTTATGTTTTTTTCAATAATTCTGCATTTAGTGCAGTTTCCACCAATACTATGCTAATGCTCTATCCTCAGCCTATTTGTCGGCTATCACCCACACATATCATTGTTTCTGAAGCTGTAATGTCTGGTGCTTGGAAGCTTCAGGTTGAAGTTGATTCTAGCTCCTCCACTTAATTTAGAAAAATTCCTAACCCTTAGGACAGTTTTCCACAGCATATTGAATCCAGCTTAAAAAGCAAATTAACAAATAAGGAAAACAGCTCAAAAGATAATGGGATAAGCTAACCTGAAGCAGCAAAAGTAGTAGGTGAAGGAAATGGAGTGAAGGACAGAACTTTTTTTAAACTATATAGCATATTCTGGGTGTAATAAGCATAAAGCCTTGTGGACAGAAATCTTTAAAATATAAAAATCTTACTTTAATAGCTCAATACTGTCCATTATAGAAAGATGCTCATGTTTTCAACATATTTAACTTAAAACCTGTTTTGACAGACACATTGAAATGATAATTGATTTTGAATTGTTTCTACCTAGATAGTTTTCCATCCGAGTATCTCAAAGTATATTACAAAAATAAGTTTTCATAATATCCATAGACTAGACTGCAAATATGTACTAGATAAATAAATAAATAATAACATCTTCAGAAGTATGCTCAGGTTTTGAATACCTAAACTGAGCCTTTAAATATCCTTCTCTTTTAAGAAAAAATAATATAAAAAGGTCCACTCCAGTTGAAGTAATAGGGAGCTGCAGTTCTTAATTTGTGAAACACAGACTAAAGGCAACCAAAAGACAACCAAAATTATATATACTAAAAATCTGGGCTCCACTTGCTGTGGAGCTTGAGATGAATTGGGAAATAAGAAGCTAGGACATGAAGATTGGCTTTTATTTCAGCCACAAAACTTCTGCTTGTGTTGATAAAAGTCAACTACAAAAATGGTATCAGGAAATCAACTCAGAGCTAGGACCAGGAACTCAAACAATTTTTAAATCACAATTTTAAAATTGTTATTTCATTCACTTTTGCAAGAAATGGCAGAGAAAAAGTGTGGAACAACTACAGGGTGCATACATTGAAAACAACTTTCTTCTATCTCTTTTTCTAAGTTTGATTACAGATGACTAAGAAAGGTTGATGAAAAAAAAGTGAATAAACTAATCCTGCAGCTAATTCAGTTAATCTGGAGCTACTCCCACAATCTTAAGCAGGCATTTTCATGGAGATCTGTATTATGGTGCTCTTTGTGGTTATACTATACATGAAGCATGAATGTTTGTAAACAGAAATACTGGTAGTGTACTTTTAGGGTAAGAGAAAGAGAGAAGGTTAGAGGGTGGAAAAGGGTAGAAAAAAATTAAATTGTAAAGAAGAAAGGGAAATCTGTTTTTGATCTCATTACAAGGCCCTATTAGGTCTTCCTCTGTGGCCTCAAAACATGACCTTTCTCTGTCAGTGTTATGTCACAACTCCAGCAGGAAGGGCAGGAAATGTCCCCATCCAGCCTTGCCTAAGCATCAGTGCAGAAACCAATCAGGAGGACAAGAATTGACACCTCACAGCTGGAAAGGGCAGTGGACTCAAATCTCTTAAAACCTGAGCAAATATTCTAATCACAAGGGACATTCCTCCAGTACTATAAAACAAGGCTGAGTCTGCAATATTTGCTGGGGATATAAGCTTGTCGTTGCTCATAAAGCAGATTTAAACAACTCTTGCCAACTGGATCCACTAAGGGATTTTGGCGCCACTGCAGCCTAGCATCTGGTTTGCAATGGGCACAAATGAGGAGGAACTCAGGCTGTGTGTGCTGGGAAGGTTCTGAACACAGCTAAAAGGCAGGAATACAAGCCTTTAGGCAGCTTTCAAGTTGAACATTATGGTGCATTATGTTTAAGTTCCTCAGGTAACTTCATACAGAATCACAGAATAACAATGTTTGGGCTAGGAAGGGACCTCTGGAGACCATCCAGTCCAAGACATCTGCTAAATCAAGTTCACAGAGCATGCTGTATAGGGTCACATTCAGGTGTGTTTTGAATATCTGCAGAGAAGGAGATTGCACAAACTTTTTGGGCAGCTTGGTCCACTCCTCTGTCACCCTCACAGTAAAAAAGCTTTCCTCACAAGGCTGTTATGCCAAATTTTCTAGGTCATCTTTTCAGGTCTATATGCCTGAAGAACATCTAAATTCTGCTTTCAGAGCAAATTCCTATTATAGATCTATCTCACAGAAATATTTCCATATAAAGTGAGACTATAAAGGTTAGGGTTGAAGAATAATAAGAAAAGACACAACTGCATCCATACCCTTCCTTTAGATAAAAGCCCACACGCATTTACAATGACAAAGCTTATCATTCCACACAGGCCACTCTTAAAATGTGAAACTATCAGCATAGTGGCTTTCATTGCTTTCTATGCATGTATAGATCTCACTACAGATAGCTGATGTCTGGTGCTTGATATTTAAAGGTACTTTCCTTGATCCTGGAGGAAGTAATCTACTGCTCCTATGTACTATCCATGGGAAAGCACCACTCAAAGAAGTTGGAGGGATCCTGGAATAGATCAGATGTTTACATGAAAACTGTGGCAATGCTAACCTTCATTTTTAAGGGCAGAAACCAATCTGATATATAACTGCTGACAGAGAGAAGGAAAACTGTCCATCCAACTGTAGGTTAATCCACTTTTTATTTACCATAAAACATCTGCGTCTTTCTCTGGCACCACCCTTTGTACATTAGTCTTGTCTAAGTCACACCTTCCAACTTTAGAAGAACAAAAAGTAGATATACCTGTCATATCATTGCTTGCTAAAATTCCTTTGAAAACACCCCACAAAACAGTCTTGCTCCATGTGCTCCAACTCGTGACATCAAATCATTTGTGACTGATAACATTAACCACCCCCACTGATTATCCCTGCCAATCGAAAAGATTTATATGGTTTGCCACACAAGCCTTTTACCATGAACATACTGAGCAACACAGGCTTGTTGTCAAAGGAAAGGTAATAACAGAAAATAGCAATTATTTTATCTTTGGGGAAAAAGTACATTATAACCCATTTCAGCCATTCAGGCAGGGAAACAGAATGAGAAGGCGAGTGATAAGAAACCACTTCCCAGAGCCCACAGGGAGATGATAATTTATGTTATGGTTGTCAGAAAATGCAGGTAAAATCTCTTGGAAAAATATATACCCAAGACCTATTATTTTTTAATTTTAAAATTTATGGAAAGATGTTTTAGAGTACTCTCTTTCCTGTCAGCTTATGCCAGACTGATATGTCCCATTTTTATTTATCATTGTTCAGATGACTACTCACTGTAGTCAGAGTTTATCTAGCATTTCTCTGTGTATCTAATATTTTTAGTGTGAATTTTCCCAGACATAGAACTCTTCTGTTTGCCTGTCTGCTTCTACAGTTTCTCAAGCAGTCACTTAGGAAAATATTCAAATAATTCCTCCTCGGTTAGTGGCTGAAAGGAAACAAACTGGAGTTAGGTACATAGTTAGGAGTATTAACTGATATTCCCATGACTTTTCAGAACCTTCTTCCTTTTCTACATGCTCACTCATGTAGCCTCTTTTTACTTGATTTTAAAAATCAAGTAAAGCAAAGCGGTTCTTTTTATAGCCTGTTTGCCCCTTCCACACCTATATCCACTCAACATAACGCATACAACAGACAGCTGTGCTAAAATTGACAAAAAAAGGTACCACTTTGTAAATATACTTTAGCAAACAAAAATTTCTTCTTGAAGTGCAAGTAAAAGAGCTATTGATTTTGTCTTTGCCTGACAAATTCCTCCCAAACAACCTGTTTACTGAAAATGTAAGTCACTGTTGTGATTTATCTGCTATACATTAAAAGCTACTTAATTGGAACAGAGAGACAGAAGAACAAGGTAACAGCAAGTGACAGAGGAATTGATTTAATTTTAGTTTTATTAGAGCTTTTGGATCTTTGTGGCCAAGTCAGTTCTTATGGACAAATATTAATGACTAAGCCAGCTGACAAGCAGAATACTCTTCTGAACAAGTTAAACTGCGATGTAAATTACCTGAAGAATGAAGGAGGATAACTGAGGCTACAGATTATGCTGTGGTGTTACACGTTCTTGCTTTCCCACAAGAGATCTGGACATACAAACTGACCTTTCAGAAATAAATACTTTCTCTGATGTAAGTAACAGAAATTTTAACAATAAAAAAACAAAACCAAATTTAAAAAAAACCCTCATCTGGTTGCAAGAACCTTCTGCAAGGTTATAACATTTAGAAACAAATTATGATGCAATGTATTTCTTTGAATTCATGGAATGTACATATAGTCATTTGTTCACAGCACCAGAGGACTCTAAAATAATATCTATATATGGTGACATCAAATCCTCTGAAACACAAACCCCTGTAATCTTACCAATTTTCCACTCTTGGAAAAAGGCAAATATAAATTCTTCCCATATATAAGTTTCTAGAAAGCATTTTGTGTATAAAATATTAGTTTTCCTGCTAAGCCAGTTGTGTGATAAGAAATCAGTGCTTAAGCGGCCCTTTGAAAATCTGAAAACTTATGTAACTGATAAATATTCACCACAGAGAGAACGCTTGTTAATTATTAAAGTACAGTATCTTTCTTCAAAAGTACATCAGCATCTTTTACACATAGCTAAGGTTATTAGAATAAACTGAATACCAAATCTGATTTGTATGCTGACTTGTAAGAGATTTTTTAGAACATAGTAAAGCTTCACTCCTGTGTTTCAAAAAAAAAAAAAACAAAGGCACAGATTTTATCTGCATATCACTGTCTTCAGAAAAGAGAAGAAAAAAAATAAAGGAAAAAAAAAAGGAATGAAAAGAGTAAAAATTTTTGAATATTTATTCTGATGAATATATTACCAAAAGTTTAAATGTGGTCAGGCCACTTACAGGCTGGGCTGCCCCTTCTAATCCTGCTGAGAGGGAAAAAATCCACAACTTTATTTCCTGTTTCTGACAGCCCATAACCTTTCCTGAGACCTAAAGACACAGCAAGCAAAATAGTTAGTCAGTAGGATCTTAACTCAAGCACTGCAGTATCTCAATAAAAGAAATATGGCATTGCTGAGTGGCAGCATTTTACTACACTAAGAGACAGATGGGAAGGATATGCAATAATCTTGTCTAGGAAATGGTTATGATTCATAAATTTGGACTCCATGTGACAAATTATCTGACAGATTTCAAAACAGTGAGAAAAACTGGTGTCAGATTGAGATATTATCACATCGTAGTGTGAAGTCCAGTGGCAGCTGGAATTATTGACCACATAACTACACCAAACTCCTACATTGCTACTGAACAAAAGTGTCAAAAACTACTAGGTAGACCAAAAGTGAAAAAGAAATTAACCTATTTAAGTTTGGAGTTGAGCTAAGACTGGTGATGTTTTTCTTAATTTGAACTTCCTCACTCGTCCTTCCAGTTTAGGGTGTCATGCTCAATGGTGAGCACCTGAAGAAGTCATCAGGATTTCTCACATGCAGATCAGATGCCCTTTTCCCTTTTTTTTTTTTTTTTTTTACTTCTAAGAGTGTCAAGTTATTGCAGAAGTGAAGCTTATGAGCATAAGCAATGACATTTCTTTAGCAGATGATCCAGACCTGTGAAAAATGTTTCCACAGGGCACCAGAGAAATTTCAACTCACCCTAGTCTCAGAATCCAACATCACCTTTACAACCTTGCTCCAACTCCATTTTTTTTTTTTCTGAATAAGAACCAAGAAGGATGAGGAAAATAACGGCTTCTTTGTACTACACATGAGCAGATATAGACAATCCATAGCATCATTTATCAGGGAATAGGATCCACCTAGGAACAGACACCTGTCCTGGACAATGCCACCAGGAAGGATAAGTAAGTAACTTGGTGTGTCCTCCTCTTTCTCTAGGTGGTTTCCCATAGATCTAGGAAGTCTCAGTCAAACCCCCTTACTCTGTTTTGAGGGATATACTTAATTAGCTCAGTATTGCTTCAGCTATCCATAAATAATTTTAAAGGGTAATTTCCAGTCCTTTTCTTTCTAATGATTAATCCTTCCTCTGGCCTTGTTAGCTACGGAAACTCGACAGCTCCCTTTCAGGCACTATGACTGCAGCCTGTCAGACAAAATGACAAACACTGTGGGAACTCCCAAGCACCAAGGCAGCCTGCTCACACCACCCTGCTGCAAGGCACAGGAGATGTCTCAGGGAGCCACTTCTTTCTATCCAGACACCACAAGATGGGCACCAGTAAGTCCTCCAGTCTCCTCCTGTTGTTCACTCAGCTTCTCATCCCACACTCCTCCCAGGGCTTACTCACAGGATCCCTTTACCCAGCTTCAGAAGTGTGGCTTTCTGAATCCTGCCAGACCAAGGGGACCTCAACCAGATTTTTTTTTTTTTAAGGAAATGAACCAGCTCCACAGATGCCAGATGAATGCTCTGATGTCTTACATCTGGTCACAAGGTTCTGCTATCCAGAGCAAAATCTGAAAGTCATGGCAAAGCCTGTGAAGCTTAGTGAACCAAAGGGATGCTCAAGGGCAGTGGTTACACACTCTGAGGCCAGGCTCAAAGGGCAACAGTTCATCTGAATCCTACTGGCTTATACACCGCTACAGAGGTCCTTATAGACTCTAAAAGCACCCACTTTCATTTTTTTCCTTTCTGTGGGATAGAAACACCCTGTGTATTGCATCCTCCTTGTGCAAACCACCCTGTGTATTGCCTACCCCCAGAGTCTACTAATAAGAGAGGTCTCTCTCAGCACCTCCCTGGAAGAAGAGGGCTCCATAGTGTGGTTTCCATGGCCAAATATTGGTAAAAAAGCAGAACAACCCAGAAGCAAGGGTAAGGAAACATATCTGTATCTATCTCAAGGCAGAATGTCATCAGTGATCATATTTTACCATTAAATTAGCTGCCAACAAATGCATAGTTCCTGCACTCTGCTGTGGCAAGCAGATCCTCAGAGATTTCACTGGAATTCTAAAAGGCGGACACTGCTATCAGGAAGTCCATGAAGAGCCAAACCACAGAGGGGAAAAAAAAATATATATATATATTCTTCAAAAAGGAACTATTTGATATTCCAAATTGTTTGGGGGAGAAGTTAGACCAATTTCAACAGAAAAAAAAAAACTTACAATTTTATTCAGAACTAATTGGCAGCTTAGCTGCTCCTGCAGCTCCTCTTTTTCACACTCAAGCAATAAAAACTGTTTCAGTAATTTTAGATTGCTTACTTCTAGAATTGTTCCATATCACATTAAAGACCTAATTCATTTCCCATTAGCACATTTTAGATAAATAAATACAGAATAATTTTAAATGATCTGTCTTTCAGTATATTTGTAAACAAAAAATTAATCTCAGAGGAAAAGCTTTGAAATTGTTAAAAGTCATTCTGACAGAATTAATCACTAAAACCACATTTTTACAATTTTTTATTTAATTCAAGGATAGTAAGAGCACTGAGATTGTCAGTTGTACCGCTCTTTCCTCAGGATGGCTTCCTTAAATAAGCAGTTGATACCATTGACCCCAAAACCTCTGGCAATGGAACAAACAGAGGAAAATTGAAGACCTCAGGATTCAATTAATTTTAAGAGAAGACAAAATACAACAAATACCACATGAAAACAAAATGGTCACCAGTTTCAGTAGCTTGAGAATCAGGCACAAGCAAACTTTATCCTCATTCCATGATAAAGGGCAGACATATTACTGTCATTTTTACTTCTGGGAGATTCATTGCAACAAGCAACAGAAAATTTAAAAGTAGTTGTAGGACAGCTTTAACTAGGGGCAAAAGAAAAAAAGAAGGAAAAATCTGAAAGCTAAGAAGAAACATAATGAGGCGCACCAAACAAAGAGTGACAGGTTTTGTCACCTGTTGGGATGGTGACCCCAGCACGTGTGCACTTGTGGGGCTCACACAGGCAGCTTAGCACAGCCTGTTCAGCTGTGTCAAAGAAGGAGTTAAGTCTCCAAACACAGGCAACTGGAAAACACTTTAGATCATCTTTCAGCCTAAATAGCTTGAGCTATTTTCTCAAGGCAGTGCCAGTATTACATAGTGGAGTAAAAGTTCTGGACTATTAAGTGTCCGATTAGAGATGCTGTTTCCAGAAAATTTCTACAGATCATGTTAATTCTGACACCATGCTTATGTACAGAGTTTCTCAGGGTTTGATGTGACCTCTTCTCTTTGGGACTGATTATTAGCTGTAGCTGTCTCCAAAGGCTCTCCCTAATCAAGAATATATGTAGGGAATTAAAATGGAGCCACTTTAATCAATTATGAAGTGCTGATATGAAGCACTCCATACTGCTGACCATATAATTTCTATGTTTGTGGGGAACTGCAAATAAATACTACAAAGTTACTGACAGATGGGCAATTTGATGGCTCTGTTTCACTGAAAAAAATAAAAGAAGTGTAACAGGCTAAACCATAAATAATGTCCTAACATGCCTCATCAGTTTAATATTCCGGTAGTCTTACACTGCTGCACATAAAACATGAAGAAAAGCTACATATGACCAAAAGAGATTCATCTAACTTTAAATAGAGAGGACTAGGTGCTTTTGCAAGGAGGAAATCTTATGTCAAAAGACACTGTACTTCATCAAAAAGCAAGCAGCCAGAGAGCTCTAAACGCCAGATGCCTCATCTGACAGAAGTGCTGTACAGTACTGGATCCCACCCTGCTCCACCCACAGCCCTCCCTGCTCTTTGTGTTCTCCAATACAGAGTCGTGACACCAGACCTTGTAAAACTCTCTTCTCTATCACTCAGCATGATCCACACTGTTTGACTTCTATATGTATGAATAACAACATGAATTTATAAGTATAATTTAAACCAATGTACTTACTTTCCTATCTCTGTAGGGTAAGGACTAAAAACAAAAACCCATCACATTCAGAAAGTCCTTAACTTGTGCTAAACAAGGTAGAGGGTAGAAGATAAAGGAGCATACAAGCATTCAAGATTTGAAACAAAGCATCATTTTTTGTTCAAAATTCTCCTTTCCTTTCTAGTCATGTCATTGTTAGTATGAGCACACCTGTAACTTTTAGTTAGTTTCACAAGTTTGGAAAATTGAATTTGTTACAATGAACCAAATACTCTGGAAAGTGAAAGGTACTCAGTTGTGGCATTCCAAGATCTTTGGTCAATTATCTAGCAGCACTTGGACTCCTTGATGCTTAAGGGCCACATTCAGAACTGAGCTGGATACGGTGCTGATGGAGCAAAAAAGACAGACTCTGCCCAAAAGGATGAGACAGATATTAAAAGTACCAGCATTACAAGTTTACAGTAACAACAAATTAAACTCCCTAATGAAGTAGTTGTGAAAAGTCCCAAGTGTTTCCAAAACAGAAGGATGACATAATTTCTTTCCATCCGTCAGACAAGAAACACAGAAGGTATTTTCCACTGTTGCTTTAGTGCACTTGCCCTACTGCATGACCTTCTTCAACAGAGCATCTATCTTCCAAAATTTTATGTGAAAGTTTTACCTCTTTATACACTATGCCTTCTGAACTCTGCACTTTTCAGGCAGCATTATATGTATTTGCAGGGCTTTCAGCCTCCATATGAATCTTTCCCAGAAATTGCTAAAACTGAAGGCAAACTTTACTTTTGAAAACTATGATGTCATCTCCTTTCCCAACAACTGCCTTTCCCAACCCACTTCAGCACATCCTTTCCATAATACAGAGTATGTTACTTGCAGATGGTTTTGAGAACTGCCACTCAAAAGTTTGATTTAGAAGACGTTCCTTTAATACATCACGTATATAGAAAATGGATATGCATAGCAAGGAGATGACTTCGCAGCCTTTGTACATATAAATCTCAAAACACGGCATCAGGGCGTTACGGGAAAGTAACTTCACTGACAGTGAAGTTCCCCGCTGGCGGCAATGGTGTGCTGGCCGTATGTGAGGAGACCAGGAGACGTGTATTACTGGGGTATGCCCGGTTTACCCCACCGGTTCCCTTATTTACCGAGCCTCCGGCGTCGGTTTCCCAGGTGGTTCTGGGCACCTGGCACTGCGCGGGCTGGAGGCAGCCGGGCGCTTCCCGGGGCGGTCACCTGTGCAGCACAGGACTCTGCGGGACCCGGCGGGACTCCCCGCGGCACCCCGCGCCCGGTCAGCCCTGCGGGAGCCCGGTCAGCCCGACGGCCCGGCGGGCCGGGGCGCGCTGTCCCGACGAGGCACCCCGAGGTGGGGCAGGGGCCGCTCGCCGGGCGCAGTCCCGCCCGCGGCCGGGCGTGCTCCCCCGTGGCCAGGGGCTCAAGCCCCGACCCCCGTACCGCCCTCGCCCTGCTCCTCACCTCCAGACCTGCCCCAGCTGCAGGATGTGGACGAGGGACTGCAGGAGCCAGATGCAGAAGGCGCAGGACGCGGACCGGCCGCCGCCAGCGCGGGGACCGGCGGCGCCGCTGCCGGCGGCGTTGCTGCTGCTGTTGCTGCTGCTGTTGGTGGCGTTGCCCTTGCTGGCGGTGGACGCCTGTCTCTGCGGCGTGCTGGGGCGAGCGGCGTCGATGTCCGCGGCCGCGGAGCCGCTGCTCACCAGCAGCTTGCTCTCGGCGGCGGGGCAGTGCCCGGCGGCGGCGGCGGCGGCGGCGCTGTCCTCGGTGCTGAAGTCGTGCGCGAACCAGCGGAAGCTGAAGACCTGCACGGAGAGGGAGCCCAGCAGCACGAAGAATAGGGTGAGCCCGAACCACCAGCGCTGGCCCCGCAGGTAGTAGTCGACCGCCAGCCAGATGTCGGTGCCCACGTCCGCGAAGTACACGGCCAGGGCGGCCAGGATCCAGAGGCAGTCCCACAGCGAGTAGCGCCGCTGCTCCCTGCCCAGCCGCAGGCACAAGGAGGACGAGCCCCCGCCCGAGCCCCGGGAGCCCCCGCCACCGCCCCCTCCGCCGTCTCCTCCTCTGCCGCCGCTGCAGCAGCAGCAGCAACACCGGGAGCCGCCGCCCGAGCCGTCCCCGCCGCCGCCGCCGCTGCAGCACCCGCCCCCGGGCGCCTCATCGTCGTCGCTGCCGCCGCCCGGCCCGGCGCCCGCGGGCAGCCCCGGGGCCAGCGCCTGCACGGAGCCCGAGTGCTCGGAGTTCTGCAGCGGCGTGAACGCCACCTCGCCGCCCTTCTTCATCTTCCGCCGCCCGTCCGACTTCGCGGCCATGATGCTTCCCTCAGCCCCGCTGGAGAGCGAGCGGGAGCAGCGAGGGCTCCTTTATCCCGCGCCTCCTCCTGCTCCTCCTCCTCCGCCTCCTGACTCCTGCCTCCCGCCCTGCGCCGCCGCGGACCCGCCGGTCCCCGCGTTCCCTGTCCCCGCTCCGCGCCGGGCTGCGCGCCCGCGGGCGGCTCCTCCGCGGCGGCCGCGTCCGCAGCGCCGCCTGTCTGCGGGGAGCCGCGCTCAGCCCGCCCGCCCCGCCGCCGCCTCCGCGGGGGCCGGCGGTGCCGGGGCCGCCGCCGCCGCGCTCTGCTCGAGCCGGGAGCAGGCAGGGCTGCGCTGCCCGGAGCAGCGCATCCCGCACCCGCCTCCCCGCCCGCCTCCGCCCGCACCCGCCGCCGCCACCACCCAGCTGACTGACGCCGGGAAAGAGGATGACCTCATCCCTCTTCCCTCGCTGCCACCGCCCCCCGCCCGGCACCGGCACCGGCACTGGCGCAGGGGCGGGGAAGGGGGCGCTCGGCGGCCGGGAGGGGAGGGCGCGGCGCTGCCCCGAGGGTGCGGAGCACGGCCCGGCGGCGGCGCGGGGAGCCGGTGTCTCTGCTGCCCGGCCCGGGGAGGTGTGCACGGAGGCGGCGAGCGGGCGGGTCGGCGGGGAGAGGTGGGGTGTGGCCGGCTCGCCCCGGGGCCGGGGCTGCGGGAGCAGAGGGTCGCGGTTCCGCCGCTGGCTCTACTGCCGATCTCCGGTGTCCTCCGAATAGTTTGGGTTGCGTCTGCCCCGCCGGCGCGAGGGTGGAGTGGCGGAACGCATGTGGGTGCGGACGGGGCGGCCAGGAGGGCGGGGATCCCCCCGGGCTTCTCCCTAGGAGCGGGCATTCTCGGGCTGGGGGGAGCCGCCGCTGCTGCACCCCAGCGCGGTGACTGGCGGCAGCTACGGGCGGCGATGCCCCGCCGTGCCGCCCGAGGCGCGCAGCGGGACCAGCCCGCACCGCGGAGCCGCGCCGAGCGCCCGGCACGGCGAGTCCCGGCCGGGGCGGCGGCCGCTGTCCCGGCCGTCCCGTAGGAAGCGCTGCCGACGCTCCCCGAACTTTGTGAAACGCTGTTGCGAGATGCAGTTCTCGGGTTGTGCCGTGACTCACGCTGCCTCAGAGGCGTTCGGGGGAAGGTGAGGAGACACCGCTTTATTCCGCCACCTGGAGAAATCGTATTTTAGGCGTAAAATTCCCCAGGCGAACTCACGACGCCTTTCACCGCTCTCCGCCCCTTTGCTCGCAGCCCCGGCTGCTCACAGAGCGCGGTCGCTCCTCAGAGCTCACCCGAGTGTTTCGGCAGGAGTTGTTGGCCCCGCCGGCAGTTCCCAGCTCGGGGCTGGGGAGCAGCTGAGGTCGGGAGCAGCTGTCCCGGGCGGAGCCGGCGCCACTCTCCGCCGCTGAACACAGACTCTCCCGGGCGGCCCTCGGAGCCCGGCGGGGGACACAAGTGGACGGTGGCTACCCGGTCACGGGAGGCCACCAGCATCCGGCCTCCGATAGTCACACGGGAATCACAGGGCTCGGGCTGCTGGCGGGGTAGGGGCGCATTTACTGCCCACTTTTGGCCCTTCCTCCCTCTCTGTGCTCCTGCATCTTCAACCATACGGGATGAGCAACTGATTGACCTCTTCACCTTTGAAAATTTTTTTTAAACCTCTGCAATATTTTATGAGCATGCCCGCTCCCTTCTTAAAATAGAGCAGTGAGTTTGTTCAGCCACATTGCTGGAATATCTTAATAGGAATGACAGTGAGACTGATAGGGTAGTGTTACATTAAGCTCTGTGACTAAATATAGTCCCTTTAACTTCATTAATTAAACAGAAGAAGTCATATGGGCAGCTGAGAAATCTGCCTTCTAACTCTTAAATGTACGTGGTAAGTATAAAATTGCCTTTAGGAAATTAGCTTTTACTGATATATACCCCAGATTTCAAGAAAAGACTGCAGCACGCATTACAGTATTCAGAGTGCTGAACACACAAAAATCAAACTTAGGAAGGTGAAAAGCATGCATGAAACTAATTTGACTAGTTATTTTGCATGTTATCACACAAAAGTCTTTTAATTAAATTGTCACATAATGGTTCTTAAATAATACACATTTGCTATGCAGTCTCTGTTACAATGGTATTACTACACTTTATTCCTTTTGGAACCCAGTATTTTATTCTCATTACAATCTACATGATCTTTCTTGCCTGAGACTTGAAATACAAATTGCTTCTTTCTCAAGACATCTTTTAATAATTCAGTCAGCACCTATATATAATACAATATATTCACTGAAGGTCCCTTTCAACCCAAACCATTCTATGATTCATTCTATAGTTCCAGGATTACTTTGGGTGCAGAACAGTTCTTAATGATAAAGCTAATTTAACTACAAGTGTGTGGTTTATAATCAACAAGTTTTCAGTGTTACTCTATTTCATAGCATGGTTTGGGTTTGAAGGGACTTTAAAGATCATTCAGTTCCAATCCCCTGCTGTGGCCAGGGACACCTTCCACTTGACTAGATTGGTCAAAGCCCCATCCAAACTGTCCTTGAATCACTATCCTACCAGTGATATGGCCTCCCCAACTTTTCTGGGGAACAATCTGTTCTGGTGCCTCACCACTGTCACAGTAATGGATTTTCCCCCCTAATATCTAATCAAACCTGCCCTCTGTCAGTTTAAAGCCATTACTACCTGTCCTGTCACTACATGCCCTTGTAAAAAGTCCCTCTCCATATTTCTTGTAGTCCCCTTCAGGTAGTGGAAGGTGCTATAAGATTTCCCCAGAGCCTTCTTGTACTTATGTCTTCAATAAAATGGTTTACTGTACACTTTAGGTTACTTTGAGTCTGTTTGATATATACAGGTCTAAAAGATGGCACAAACTTTTAATGGAGGTTATAGTGTGATACATGAGTGACAGTAGGGGAACAACTGTACTCCTATAGCTGAAATCCTAACCTAAATCGCTTGGGCTGCAGGTGGGGTAAAGACTAACTCAAAGGTCTCAGATTTGAGAAGGAGAGAATAAAATGGAGATCTAGGTCTAACATGCTAAAAGGGCAGAAGGCGGCTCTGAGCAGTGCAAGAGATATTTAAGAACATAAATGGTGTCAGTCTCAGTGTACATCATCTTCAGAAGTCATGTGATCCTGCTTAAGGCTACTCCACTGCTTGCCATTGGCAAAGGTTACTGCTGGGGCCAAGTGTTCCTACGTCCTCCCCTCCCTGTTCTATATGGGGGACAAATTTTCTGGTATATTTGCCCTGAACCACTTCACTAAAGGATAGAATTTGATAGAACTAGGAGCTGACCCATCTTCCAGGAAGACTTCAGTTCACCACAGTGGGTTCAGACCTGAGATATATCTGAAAGATAAATCTGAAAGGTGTTCAGTTTGCAAGACAATTTGTTGTGGGTGGGGGAACAGTTCTACAATTTTTTTTCTATATATTTACATCTCTCCTCTCTCCTCTCCTCTCCTCTCCTCTCCTCTCCTCTCCTCTCCTCTCCTCTCCTCTCCTCTCCTCTCC
>QUSF01000001.1:31154864-31220771 GCA_003676055.1 Chloebia gouldiae | reverse complement strand
CTCTGTTTGGATTCAGCTAGTGTTGCATTTGTGAGGGAAATAATATCCTTTCACACTGATTTTCATATTAACAATAGCTGTCTGTTAAAGAAAGGCAGTGCAATAGATGAACATTTAAACTTAAATTAAAGGCTGTTTGATACTTGATAAGAGGAATGTCTTCTGGTTTGTTTTCTCTCTTTAAAGATAACAAATGAAAAGGATCCCAAATAATAATAATGATAATAACAACAGAACCAAATTTCCTCTCTGTTAGACTGGCATAACTTCTGTGGAGCTGTATCAAGGCCAGAAGTGTTTGTATACACACTGTGTACAAAACAGCATGCATTCAGCAAGCCAATGTTTTACTAAATCTCAGAAATTATTAATTACAAAATATAATTGAAGGACAAAAATGAGATTGCAGACATAAATACATATTTCATAAACCAAGAACAGACAACCAAGTACATTCATTTCTCATGTAAAGCTAGTTTTTCTCTGAAGGAGATTTTATTCGTGACTTCCTTTTTCGTCTCCTTTCTTTAAAGATATTTTTATGGGTATCACTGCTTTTGCTTTTTTATGAATTACAACTGTTTCCCTTTTTTGACCCTTAGAATCTTGATCTACTTTAGGAATGCTTTTTGTGTGTGTACATGTCCTTCTGTTGTTTCATTGTAGACCATTATCAACTCAAACCTAAATGTCCAAGAAACAAGCTTCCAATCCCCTTATCTTTAAAGTATTTTTTAGTTCTTCACATCCTAATAATTATGTTTTTGCATCTCTTCTGTAGTTGTGTTGTACATACTGCTTTTTCAAAATGCACACAAACTTTTGCTTGTATACATCTCATTTTGCCATTAGAATATTATTATACTCTATAGGTCTAATCAATTTTTGCATGCATCCTTTGAAATTATTCAAAAATATATTTTCTTTTGTTTGGCAGTACTTTTGGCAATTTCAGTTTAGTGCTTTAGTTTCTGCACTTTCTTCTAGTTCAGACCAACTGAAGCATTAGAGTAAGTTCATTGTACCTGCACTTGACATCCTCTGGAAGTGTTCTGGCACAAAAGCCTGCCTTTCTTACTCCTTTAGGGAGTAGTTCTGTATCAAGAAGGAGTTGTGCACAATCCTGCTGTCCTGGCAGGGTTTGCAATGCTGAGCAGAGCTCCTGAGCAGCCCCTCTTAGAAACAAAGGAAGTCCTAATTCAAAAGGGATTCCCTTCCCTTCCCTTCCCTTCCCTTCCCTTCCCTTCCCTTCCCTTCCCTTCCCTTCCCTTCCCTTCCCTTCCCTTCCCTTCCCCCCTCACTCCCTTCTAATATTATTTCTCTTCCAAAGTCACCCAGTCTTTTCCTGCACTGTGCTTCCCTCTCTCTAGATGTGTTTGACACAAAACTGGTTTGACCTGATGGAGAATCTGATGCATATTTATTTTCTCATTCACTCACTCAGACATAGTCTTACACCTATGTCTTCCATAGAACTGGACTTATTTTTTCCATGTTAAAACAGTGCCCTCAGGCACAGATGCACATGAAATCCATTTCTTTCAGACCATCAAGTAGGAACCATTCTACAAGATGTTCATAGGTTTTAGGTATTTTCAATAGATTCATGTTTAAGATATACACACAGGTGTCAGTGGAAGTTGTAATCTAGGATGTGTGTTTAACATTTATGTACTAAAATACTTTATTGTCTTTTTGCCCAACTAGCTTCATTCTAACAGGCACATGCCACTGTATAATCTGATACCTGAACTACTTCATGGCAAAGGGAGGATACATTTCCTTTCAATTAGGACAATATTTCAGTAAATTAGCATAAGCACAAATCAGAAATACATTCATAAATTGATACACTGTTTAGAAAATTAATATTAAAATACTATCTATTTTTAAAAATATAAACAGCAATTGGTTTCTTTCTTTAGACTATTTTATTTATAGGTATACATGTAGATTCATACAAAAATGTTTTTCAAACTCTGTACTTTTAAATTTACAAAAGAGGGATGAATACAGTATCTCCATATGTTAGTCCTCTTTTGCAATTACAAATAATACTCTGGAAGGTTCCCTGGCTTCTGAAGTTACTTTGCTTTATAACACCCTGATATTGATATGTGTATTTGGTACACCTCAGGCTCTTTTCTGTAGCATGCCAAGGTTCATGTGAAAATGACAACACACAGACACCCCACATGAGATCTCAGAGACCCAATGTTGAGGAGTTCTTAGGTGTAAACTTAAATTAAGGAAGACTATAAATCAGAGCAGTTGAAATTATTTTTTTATCCTTATTCTTTAGGTGAAGATATTTTGGGCACATACTTAAATTTCATGGTGAATTGTGGCTGTAGTTTGTTTTATTATATTTCCAGATGTCTAAACATTAGAAACATATAAATAGATTCAACTGTACACTCCAGATAGATGGATAGAAATATTACAGGTTTAAGCAGACAGAGAATAGCCATGCTTTGAAGATAGCATAGGGATTTTTAAATTACCTATGAAAGAAGAAATTATTTCTTGTGATTTTTTTAAGATTTAAATCAGGATTTCCTAAGTTTACATTTATTATTTAGAAATGGGTGTCAGTCACCTTTCAAGTTGCTTCATAGCTTGCATTTAAATATATAATCAAAGAAAGACATAAATATATAAGGAATTATAGGAGAAGACAGATATAGGAAGACAGCAAGGAAGCAAGCCTGCTACCTTGTACAATGCTGACAACTCTTTTGCTGCTATTGTGCATGCAGAAACCAACTACCAGGAACATCACATTTTATGATAAATGGGAAAAGCATTTCCAGAATGCCTAAGGAGGTATTAACGTGCCTTCTGACTCTGTAAGATGTAATTAATAATTTGCAAAAATTTGAGAAGAAAATTTAAAGTCCAATTTTCTTTCCCCTTCTTGATTCACTGTTTAAAATTAATTTCAGTTGAGCAAAAGAAAAGGGTTTAGCCACAGCACAGGAAGTTATGACACTACTTTGCCCTGCTACGTACAGAGGCTTTTATGAACTTTTCCAGTCTACTGCCTTTCTTCATGGAGAAGTGCAAAGGACCATTTCAGACTGTATGTGAGCAGAGGTTGTTTATATTTGCAAAGACATTTATAAATTCTAACAATGAAGGAATAGATGACATTCATCCAAGATGTCTAAAGGAACTCAGTGGAGCACTTGGTACTACCTTTTTTATTATTCTCATGCCATTTCCACAACTGACAAACTACAGGATGGATAGATGCAATACAACTGCTCATATGTACTTAAAAGGAAGGAATCCTTTCTTATGTATGATGAGTTTCAGAAAAACAGTACTTGGAGTTGCTGGGAGAATATTAAATGGTCCAATGAGCCAGTCAGAACATGATAATATTTTTTTCAAATCCTTAACATCAGCAGCAAAAGAAACTGAGACACTTAAGGGCTTAAAAGGGCAGAAATGTATCTAGATCAAACTATTAATAGACATATACCAGCACACCAGGAGAGGCAGATGAGGAAAAAAGATATAGTTAACTGAACTCTAATGGACATTTTCAGACTCAGTTTTTTTTTAAGAGTCTATGATATGGTCTACAGGGTAAATATTTTAGCTTCAGGCTAATATTTAACTTCAGGCTTTGTCTGCAGTGCATAATCAAATGTCTAATAATAATAGCAGCACAATCTTCTAGCCTGCCTTCTTTAACAGACCTTTAGCCAGGTTGCAACAGAGAGAGGCAGTAGAAGTCAAACCCTTCTCTCCACTACAGCCTTGCCTGCTCCAACTGAATGAGTTACCTCACTGCTCCTTCCAAGGCTCCTCTGTGTGTCAAATTCCTGGACTACTTGTTGACCCAGGCAGTCTCTTTTCCATGCTACATCTCTGCTCCCCATGGAAGCATCAGTAGTGTCAATATCTGCCCAGGCTCTCCATAGGCAGGGAAGGGTTGGAAGGAAAAAAATCAGGGCAGCACCCTTGCTGTGCAGGAACAGCAGAGTGCACATGAGGAGGCACCTTTGTAATGTCCCTGTCTTTGGCCAGCAAATTTTCCAAAAATCACCCCACTGGCAAGGGACAGAGATTAAGTGACTTCTGTGCCAAACACAGCACACATCATGTGGAAGAAGAATATTTGGGATTTTGCACTAGTCACAAGGTAAGTATGCTAACTGGCATGTCTTCCACGCAAGACCTGAGCAGGGAGGGTTATATGGCTATATTTCACATTTTCTTATCAAAGTGTAATCCCCTGGTATTGTGTGCTGTAAGCACTCACGATGCTCTTGAAATGAAGCCCTCTGCAGTGCTGGTCCCATTATTGAAAGGGTTAGAGAGTTGTGTACACAGCTATGGATCCAGGGAAGCAAATCCAAAACCTGATTTGGACACTGTATAGGTAGAGAAAATAATTTTCAAGTATGGAAGGCATCTGCAGAAGAAGGGTATCACTCTTAGTAAAGAAAAACAGATAAGAAAGGTATTATTTACACTTGATAAATCAGAAATGGCATCAAAGGGAGCTAGTATTACAAACTATTAATGAAACACATAATAATGAAACAAATCACATAATAGATCACAACGAAGTGATTCAGTGTAATGAATACTGATACCAAGTGAGTGAGCTGTGGGCTCTGGGGATACAATTTCAAATCCATTCCAGTGAGTGTGGTAGGAGTGTCAGCAGGGAAAAAAATAGAAGAATTTGGCGTTCCATTGCTCACACTGACCACATCCACACCTTACAATAGTTGTCCTTTTGATGACATTTGTAGATAAAAATTATATTTAAAAGTTATGTTACCTACCAAGGTCAAATATAGGCATTTATTATTTCTTGTGTCAAGGTAACAACAGAGATCTCATCACCCATGCAGATGTCAGCCAACTACCCTAATTTCACATAATAGTGTGAGTAAATAAACACTAACCATATTAAAAAAGACACCCAGACAATGTTTTATCAATACAGATTACAAACTCATTTATTTCTTATAATTATAGAGAGCCCATTGCTGCTACAGAACATGGTAATAGCTTGAGGGTGAAACAAGTCTAAAATTCATATCTTCAGAAAGATTTTAGATTTTGGAGGTACAAAAGGTGAAGACCTTGATTAAGAGAGGGATGCCTTACATAGCTTATATAAAATATTTGTATTTTGGTCACACATATGAAACTTCAGGTGGTGTGCAAGTCCTGATTGCATTTCAGACTTGTCTGTACTCTAAATCCTTCCTAAGTCAATTCTGGAAATATCAAATCCTACCGAATCAAACATTAATTTGTGCATTTATAGCTAAATACATATTTTTTAATGTGCATTTGCAAAAAGTAATTTGGCCTTTTTTTGTTGTTTTTCTTTGACATGAAGGCATTCACACATGTAGCACTGGAAAGCTGGTTTGATAGCTAAGGAGAGGCACTGAAAAAATCATCAAGCTGAGCAGGGAGCTGCCTAAGCCTGCCTAAGCTATAGCAGTGTTACTGATAACAGCCTCTCTTAAGAGACTCTTTGGATCTAAAGATTCTCAGCTGAGGTTCTGGCTCAGCTACAAGCTTTTACAACCAAATGTAAGTGACAAGCTTACCAACACAGGGTGAACTTCTGAATAACAAGATCTTTCTTACTCTCTGTTGTGGTCTTAAGAGAAGCAATATATAGTATGGCTGAAGGGTTTTGCAGTTTGTTTGGAAAATTATTTTTAAAATATCTATATTTTAATAAATGATGAAAAAAATCATCAAGTAAATGCATAATGATAGATTTGAAATGAACTAAATTTAGCTTACCCACAAATCATTACTGAAACACAAATATTTGAGTATGTGACTACATATGTAACTACATACTACAATTATGATTGCTCAGTTCAAATCCATAGAGCCATGTTACAGATTTAAGTTTCTGATATCTAAATTGCTGTCATGCAAAGTGTTTGAGCATCTATAATAGGATCAGAATTCTGTGTTCACATTAGACATATTTAATTTACTGTGATGTTTTTAATACATTGTTTTGACTTTTCTTCACAATAATTACAATGCCTTCCGAATTACAAAAGACAAGTAAATCAAATCATCATGGATTTGGAGAAGCTTCACACTCGTAAAGAATCAGAAATCAAGCAGCTGTGGATAAAGCTGCACTATGGTGAGGCCATCATTTTCATCTTCAGAGAGCCACCTTAAGGGAAAAACATAAAAACCTGTCATAGACACAGTGGATATAAAACTTAAGAAACAGACAATTTGTGAGAGCCTGGTTCTGCACCTTTGATTTTCTAGGAGAGTTTTTACATTGGTTTTTTGTTGAGAAGAAAAAAAGCAATGTGAAGAAAATAGTGACTTTTAAAATTTTTGTTGTAGTATTCACATATGTGTAATTTTAAAGTGTAATTAACTTTATTAATGTATTTATGAAATATACATGAATTTTATTTTTTGGTCATATAGGTAACTAGTAAATTGATCTAAAGAATGACAATAAAATCAGGATAATTTAGAGTAGGGAAACATGTTCTGTGATAGCAAGTTATTGTCCTTGTAATTCATTCCAGGAACTCTCTTTCCCATATCTCTTTGGTGGGTCACAAAATACTGAGTTGCATGATGGGCCCAATCCTAGCTCTGTAAAAGCCTATGGAGCTTTTACTGTTGATTATATGAGAAATAAGGCTGAGTCCAAAGTTTGGGTAGACTGATTTTAACTGGAACCATGGATACAGTCGTATGAATTTCCAAAGAGAGTTAAAAATCTTCTATACTTTGGAAGGTTTATGAAAGTCTACCTGATTTGATATCTACATATGTGGGAGGGATTCCCAGACAGTGAGTAGACCATGAAAGTAACTCACATCTGAAGCTGCACCATTCAGCAGCTGGGAGATATCGCTGAAGGTAAAACAGGTCCAAGCTGAAGCATAACTGATTTTGGCAGCTAAAACTGTAAGTGGAAGTTATAGAGCCTAGGAAAAGTGTGATGTGTAAGCTAGATAACAGGCATTTAAATGGGTTAGCAAAGGATTCAGGTTTCTCCATGATTAATGTCTTTTAGAGACATTATTTATATTGGTGGAGTCTTTTTTGTGGGAGAGAATGAGCCCATTCCCCATTCACTCCACAGGCCATGAGAAGAGGAGCTCCATGAGGAGCTCCATGTCTCAGCTGGACGAGGACCATGAACTTAGAGTTTCCTCTATCTGAGGAACCTCTGGGTCACTGAGTACCCTGAGGTTAACCTCCTAATCTCTCCTACTAAATAACTTCCAATACGAGTGGGTTGATATACTTCAAGGTAGGCACATAGCCCAAGAAGGCCCCTGTTGAATGTTCTTAGCAGCAGCATGCAGAATCAATCTGTGCCAGTCACTCACCTACATCAATGATGTGAGTCAAGTTCTTGTGCCAGTCTCTTACATATCTTTGCACTTTTATTATAAGATTCTAAATAAAATTGAAAAAACCCCAAATATCTGGAAAAAAAAAATGTTTGCTGTAGTCTGTCTTCTGCAAGAATCTTCCTCTGACTGGTGTGATCTGAGAACTCTTAGAAGCAAAAGAGGTGAAGTGGCATCAAATCCTGACAATCCTGTAATGGATTGTGTTGCATATCTGAGAAACCACATTTGTGGTTTAAGAACATTGCTTAATGCCCACTAACTTAGATTTAGGTATTTAGAAGATTAGAGAGCATCTGAGCATGCCTTTGGAGGAAGTTGAAACAAGGGAAGTTTATTGTTGTTGGAAGAAGTTTAATGTTGTTGAGGTCAGTAATACCCTCCCTCTTGTGATTTAGACTGTAGAGACCAACTGAGTATCCAAGAACTTAAAAAGTTACCTTTTTTTGGTACAGGGGCTGGGATTTGACTTCCATTAATTGTCAAGTTTACAGAAATATTTAGGGAAAGGATAAAATTAAATATTCTGGGCTACCATTTCTGTTTTCAGATTACCAGGTAACATTCCTCTTTCTAGATACAGGTAGCTTATAAATTTTCACACTTCTGTGTTCTCCAGATGCATTAAAAAGCTAATTTCCACTTGGAATGACATGAATATGTTTGCATCTGTTATTTATTCTGAAATTCTTCAAGCTGTGAATGATATATTGTAATGAACAATCACTCCAAGTATACCCTTCAATTTAATTTCCAATTTTTTAAATGGTATTGTTTCAGTTTGATGCAGACTGATGTGCACCTTCTTGTTGCACATCAGTAGCCCTTTACCCAAGCAACCCATTACCTAAATATATTTCTAAATTTAGATCATTACAGTTTTACATTATATTATATAAAACTTTCTTTAGTCTTTATCTTATTTATGAGTGTATCTTGGGCCCATACTAAGCAAACATTAAAACAGAAGGATTCTAATGTTTTAATGTTGCCTTTGCTCAATAAAATACATTACTTCTTCCTTGAGTTTTGAATGTATGCTGCCATATTCCACTGTCCTCCTTTCTGATTCCTTTCCATGCCTGTTTGCTTATCCCTGGTATGTTTGCCTGAGCTATTTATGTGCTAATGCTTGTATAGTGGCTCACCAGACACCATCTACCTCTTGTGTTCAAAATATGTACGACTACTTCTCTTGGCAAAGGCGTTAAATTATGCCTCTCTCTCCTACAATCATCCAGTTTTAATTGTGTGGAGAAATCGAGCGTCCTCCTCTAACAATTCTTCTGACAAGTTAGTTTCAAGCTGGCCAAAGGGTTCAAACTCATTGGGGATGGACTGATAGGAACACAACATTGGAAAAAAAAAATCATTACTGTCTTAGAAAACCAGACAGAAGCAACTGAGAGACTTGTGAAAAAGAAAACAGCATGTACAGGGTGATGATGGACTGATCTACTGACCTGTTACAGTTGAAGCAATGCACTGAATTCCTAGCTGCATCTGTGATTTCCACTTTTTCTAGAAACCAGCCACTTGCTGTAGAAGGAAAAAAGAAAAAGAGCAAATTTAATATAATCAAAACACAAATACAGCATAAGAAAGATTTCTAATTTCATTTCCCAAACCCCATGTGGTTCAGTACTTCCAAGTATATTCAACATCAATAATAAAACTGAAACACAGATTATTCAAATTACTACCAACTTCTCTTAGTTTTACGGGGAAGGTCTTTGATGTTTTTGACAGAAATGTAATGGAGGATTTTTGTTACGACTTATTTTTCCAGATTGGATAGAACAGGCAGTAAGACAAATGAAATAGTGTGCATGGTAATATTTAATACATTCTTGAAAACCTATTTTGCCCTTTCAGGTACTCGGAAATGCACTCAAAATGCGCCCCTAGTGGGCATTCTACTACTCTTTTCTAATTAATATAGATATGGATGTGAACCAAGTGGTGAAACTGAATGCTTCTCATATCCCTATTTTTCCAGCAGTCATGATTAGAATAGCATTTTCATTTAGGTCAGCACTCATATTTGTTTCAGCTTTAAGATACCAAATATTCTAATTTAATCTCCTGTTTTGCTGTGCAAAGAAATACCTATATTGTTGTGATATAGAATTTTATTTCATAGAATATCAAAACATTAATAATATTTTAAAACCAAAACTTTATTTTATATATACAATGTCTGTGCTGATATCTTTAGTTGTGTTTGCCAATGCAAATTCTTAAGGAAAACATTTTAAAACTAATTGGGATCATACTGCTAGAAGTTGACAATATTTTAGTACACTTTACATGTCCTAGAGATAAAGAACTAGATCATATCTAATTATTTGGGTTTTCAAATATTTGCATGAAGTACTAAGTAGGCTAAAATCAATAAAATATTTTTATTCATAAATACTAAATTTTAATTGCGCATGTTAAAAATGTAATACGAAAATATTTGCAAATAGTGTCAGTTTGGATAAAATATAAAAGTACAGCGATGTTTCTTTTTATTCAATGACATTTTCAAAAAAATAGCTTGGTTAAGTAGGCCATGAAGGTGTCTAGGTATTCCACCTTCAATTCTCAAGATCCATTTATTGATATTGTGAAGTACTTTTGAAACTCTTTTAATGAAATCTTGTGAATAGTTTAATATATCATAGACTCTACTTGGAATAGATGACCTTTCACAAAATCTCTAAATCAGAGTCAAGATCATCACCAGTAAAATGTTACAGTCTCTCAAATTTACACGACACTTTACAAAAGAATAGAAAGGCAAGTTTGCTCTCTTGAAAAGATTAAAATCTAATGATTCATCCTTTATTGACAAAACTCTAACAGACCTCACTAAAGTCTCCAGGTATGGAGAAATCTGGAGGTAGCTAGGATATATTAGCAAACAGATGGAACATCTCAAAGAGGTACTCTTAACATTTCAGGAAGCTTGTGGGGATAACAGCTGATTTGACAAAAGACACTTGGAGGTAATTTCAGAGAAATATTTAGAGGAAGGTTGTCATGACTAAGATGACTCAACACACACAGCTCTGCTAGGAAGGCACTATTAGCAGCTATGTGATGTTGATCAGGACACAGAGAGGAAAAATAATAATATTGTTGATAGATCAGGACTCAGGAAATAAAAGTTCAATCTATTATTTCGCAGACTTCTGTGCAACTCTCAGTACTAAAAGTCTGCAATTGTGGAGTTCCCTTCCCATATCAGATCTAAGATTAACGGTGTGCATGCATAGCAGTTATCACAAATAAGATGAAAGTCAGCAGGACAATCTTGTTTATTACTGATATTTCAACAAGTTTAGTGATTTTTCTGTTTTCCACACTGTGAAATATACGACATGACTGGGTGGTTAGGAAAATAAAAAAGCTGTTCAACTTTCTCCAAATAGGAATTGCAGAATTTTTCTTGGTTCATCCTAGAAATGATAAACCCTTTGGAACTTTATTATGCCTCATGAATTTAGATTAATCAGATTTTATTAAACCTAAACCTATTTCTTTGAGATGGGTTAAGCGAACTTCACCTGACTAGAGTATCTTAATGCAGTCAGACCTTTTTGATCCAAGTTATACATTCCCTGAAAATTCAGTTTATGTGTTTGTATATCTCTGTATGTCTGTATATATCTTGATAGCTGCATATCCCTAAGGGTTTTTAGCACTATTAACTGTAAGCTAAAAAGATTATAAGCCCTAGTCTCCTGTTTTATTTTTATGTAAAATTCAGAGTCTAGAGGTTACTGTTCACAGAAACACTTTCCATCATCATGTGTGGTTATGTTCTATAGCTACCTCCTAATTTAACATCAGGGCAGGACCTGGTGCACACTGGTGTTCTCAGGCTTTCACAAGAGGAGATCTATGGGTGTGAGAGGGAGCTACAGCATGCTTTGATCAGAGTCACCAAACTTGCTCAAATCACGGAAAGTTTAGCCTGCAAATTGAAAATTCAAGCCTATCTTATTAACACATCTAATAAGGGGTTTGGCTGAGCAATGTTTGAAGGATAAAACTATCTGAGGTTTATTTTAACTAGATCTGTTAGAAAAAGAATTGTGGTATAGTCAAGGGAAATGTGATAGAGGGGGTGAAAACAAGGACAGTAAAGCTGACCTCATTTGTACACAGATTTGTATTAGCTAACTGTAGCAGTAGTGTGACTTCAAGCACCTTTCCAAATGTCAGGCAGATCCTTAAGCAGAAGATGTTTGCAAGGCTACTGAACACAGAATACTTACCAAATCCTTTCCCATCGTGGCCAATTTCAATTGAACGTAGGCTGCCTAATTTTTTTGTCTTAATCTTGAAGGTATCAACCTTTAATATTAAAATATAGTTATTAAAAATATGATAAAACGTTTGGTAGCTTACATATTTGTCTACATTACTTCTGAGACCAATTCAAGTGTAATAGCAGAAGTTCAGAATAAGAGAACCACTAATGTGGCTTATCTTCCCAACTGATGATGTGTGACACACATCCTCTCCTATTAGGTCTCAGTTTCAACACAAAAGATTCATTTTTCAACTTATAGTATGACAATCCCTACCTCTTTCTTGACTTTCATCTACTGTGAAAACATTTTTGGTCTCATGAATCCTCAACTGGTAGTCTTCTAAAATGGTTTTAGTATATGATACGTAAATAAAAATTCACGAACAGAAAAAGTTAAAGGTTTTTACTACATTAACAATTATTCCTCTTAAATATGATATATTTTAATAAAAATATTACATTGTTTCATATTGAAGATTTTTAAAAATAAATTTGTTTTTCCTAAGACCTTTGACATCACTGGCTACCCATTGACTTAGCTGGATTTCTAACAGGATTTCTATGTATCTACTGTTCTTTTTTGTAGGGTAATGACACCTCCTGTGAAGTACCAGGCAAAAGGAAGTACTACTGAAGATGCTTTTTAACTTGCTCCTTGTGCCTGTAGGTAGCTAGATTTATTATCCTCCTCAGTATGGAAGACAATTCATGGGTAAATATCTTTACTCACAGATAACCTGACTGAAGAAACTTAGATTAATTCCAGGTAAAAAGATGATTAATATTGCTGGAGATAATGAGGTAGATCTCTTAAGGGATATATTTTCACTGGAGTTCTAATTATTTAGTCATTACTTTTCAATATCTCCACAAGAGAAAGTTACAGGGAATATATATATATATATATATATATATATATTTTTTTTTTTTTTTTTTTTTTTTTTACTTAAGGGAAACCATCATTGTACTGCGTTGCACAGGTGGTCACCAAACAGAGCAATTGCTTTGCCAGAATAATATGTTTATTAAATTAGGAAAACATCCAGCCAAGGCAGTAGGACATCATGCAGAGAATCTGCATTCTTATTCAAATGTCTGTATCTGAAATAAGGGTCTCTGACAAACAGCCTAAAGCATGATGGATCTCAGAATCAGGTTGATGTGTATGGTTCCATTTCACCTGATTTTAGGCTTATACATCCAGGGATGCTCGCAGCACCAGTTTCCATGGCAAAGTAAAATGATGGGAGGTAAGAGACTGATGTGTTCTCATGCACAATATTAAAGGTGTGTGCAACAGCACAGGTTAGTGCACACACGTGCACAGGCAACTCATGCTGTGGATTTCAGAATGAGGAAATACATAACTGGGCACTAAGTGGAGGCAGTATGAAGATATATTTAGGACTAATAGGCAGAAGAGAAGCTGAGACAGCTACATACAATAGAAATAAAATGTTCCTTGGTGAATCTGGTGGAAAGAAGAAACACAGGGTGAGATAAGATTATACCTCATATAGTGATGTTGAAAACAGAATAAATGCCTCGAGTTTTCTAAATAACTTGCATAGATTTAATGTCTGCTTTTCCGGTACAGAAATGGACACAACCTATAAAGTCTTGTACTCACCTTTCCTCTTTCAAAGGGGTTTTGATGCTCCAGTGACTGAGAGAGTGGAAATACCTCAGATTTCTCCTCATTCCCAAATAAAATAATATGCACATTGGCATCAGTCCCTGCTCCCCTTTTGTCACCTGTATACACTTTAACAGTATACTCTGTCAAATTTTTTACTTTACTTCCTTCTTCATTCAAGTTGTTATCTATGTAATTCTTTTGTTTCTCTCCTCTAATAACAAAAGATCTTGGAATTTCTCTCTGAATTTTGGGCTTATTTGCATTCACAGAAAATTCTCTGAAAAACAGAACCACATTTATTTTTTGATAAGTAAATAATATGTTAAATGAAAAAGTCCTATGAATTTATGTGGAACAGATAAAGATGGGCATATTTTAAAAATATCTATTGAGAGAATCACTCTATGGCAGTCACTTTTATTCAGTGTCTGCTCAGCATTTTCAAATATCATGCTATTAAAAAAACATTACTAGTTTTACACAATATACTTACTCATTCACTTCAAATACATAGATAGGATGCTCCTTTGCAGCTTCTTGCACATGCAGTTTTTTGATGTCCAATTTGCAGTCTGCAAAAAAAGGAGAGAGAACATAGTGAAAATGTTCCATTGCAGGACAAAAATTAGGTAGAGTGTTGTTGGTGTAATGATGGCATTTTTACTACATGAAGACTTCATTTTTTCATTAATTTAGGAATGCAAACAACTGAGTTGAAAGTGCTGGAACAACTACAATATTCTTTATTTTGTTCCTGTTTGTAAACCTCAACTTAGAAATTTAGGAGTAAGCATTTCCTTTGTCTTAGTGAAGCAAAGGAGTGTTGTCTCACTGTCCTTGGACGGGCATGCAGAAAAGATTCAGCCTGACTCGGGCAGGCATGTTTGAGAAGGAAGAGCAGAAATACACATCTGTTTCTTCCTCCTCAGTGACTGGTTGACAAGAGGACTGGAGCTCTATTCCACATGCAGCACAAAGAGGATCTCAGGTGGCAGGTAGGAGGGAAGTTTGGCAGCTCACTGTATCCCTCTGCTGTTTGGGAAAGATTGCTCTCTGACTTACATTCCTTTTTGAATTTTCTACTGGGGGCTTCAGCTGCATGGCCTGGGTGTCTTGCCACTCATTAGTCATGAAGACTATTCATTTTCTCTTCTATTTTTTGTAACTTCAGATCTGTTCAACAAACTGCATCTCTTCTACTACTGTCTAGCTCCCTGTAATTATATCAATAGGATATCATCAGGCTTCTGTGGAGGAACCCAAGACATTGTGTTACAACTCATGACCTGCCAAGATAAGAGCATCGGGAGAGTCAGAAGATTCAGGAAGGGACCATGAACCACCTCATCTTAAAAATTTGCTCTGATAAGGAATGAAAGTATAAATGCACTAGAGAACGTTGCCTGAACAGATCAGTCCTGCAGGGTAGATCTGACTTTAAAGATATTTTATGGGGTTTGGCACTTTTGGTTCAAAGTCTTGGTCCAAACTAGTCTCAGTTCAAACAAGCCTATAGTTACAATATGGACACCCTCACTCATCTGAAGTGTTTTATCAGCTAAGTAACTCCTTTGGAAGAAATATCTGTTATACATCATCCCAATCCTCTCTTCATAACACACACAGAGGCAATGAGCCCAATGTCCCTCCTTTGTGAATTGTGTTCTCAAACCTCAATGGAAAAGTCTCGCCTGTCTGGTTCTCCATGGTGCCCTTTGGCTACGCACAATTGCCACATTCAGTGACTGTCACTCAGACAGATGGCTGTAGTTAACTTTCACAGCTGAAGCTGTGGGAAACAAAAGCAGTGAGCTGCATGCCTTGCTCCCCTCAGCAGCATGGCAGGGCTGTCCTCCCCTTCCCTGCAGCTCCACACCGGGTCCCCCTGGGGTGACCAAGGCAGCCCGTGCTGGGCACGGGATGTGTGACCAGCCAAGGAGCTTGTGCATGCTCACTGCCCGAAAGTCACCTCACATACTTGGTTGAAACAGGTGCTGTGCCTAAAAGGTTTTTATTAGGAGCCTCTGGATGAGCAAACAAAAGAAAAAGAAGACAGATAAAGTGCAAACATAGAACCCTTCATTCCCTAGAAAACTGTCTGAAAATGGTCAAGTGTAATGCATAATAATGAGTTGTAATTATATAGCAAATTTCATTAACAGATTTTAAAAAAACTTTATAATTAATTCTTTGAATTAGTAGCATGATAGCTATCCTAGAGATAAAGCAGAGAGATGTTGAAGTCAAACAATTTTAAGGAAATTCAGTGACAGAACTTGCTGACTTCCAAACAGAGGTAAAATTTGTCACAGGGAGAAAACTGAACTGGGGGGGGGGACAGTGAAAATAATTGAATCACAGAAGGAAAATTAAACAATATCAATTTCTTACTTGAGTAATAATCATTCTCCTAGATAACTTATTAGTAGAGCATGTATTAAGTGCAGAATATAATTATATTCATCTTCATTTACTTTCTTGATGCAATAATATTATAACCTTTAGATCCCAGGATTTTAATTTGTCAAAATGTAGGATTTTGCTTTATAAAACACTACCCTTTAGAAAGAAATAGTAATTAACTAAGATTTAACTCTGGCAGTGACTTTGTTGCCTTTAACAGGAGGCTAGCTGTGTGATTTACATGACTGACTTTAGAAAACAAAAAGTATTTTACCTGTTTTACTGCTGATCAAAAGAACAATTTTCTCCAGCTCTCCCAAGTCAACAGCATCCACGATAACTAGAAGTGACTAAAATAAAATTATTCAGTATTGTAAGATAAAACCATGTTTCTTAACTTCTTTTCATGGGAAAATTTGAAAATAATATGTAGGAAGTATACGAATGGATTAAATGGTAAATTTTAAAATACTTTATGACAGAGTACCTCATTTTTCTCTCCCTGATGTACATTCTGCAATGACTGGAGGAGGGATCTGTCTCCTGTGTCACCATGAGTACCATATATGCATGCAGTCATATGTACTAAATTTCTCTCATTCAAAATATTTCTTGAAAATACTGTTAGATGATATGTAACCACTGCAATATCAAGCAAAAAGAGATTTTGTTAAGGCTCTGCCACAACCTTGAACACCTATTTGACAACATGGCATTCTACAGAGAGATGTAATTAAGATTGAAGCACTTGAAAATAAAAGCAAAACTCCAAATTTTTGCAATTTTTTCTTCATAATTCTTTTGCCACCATCTCCCAGGTCTGAAATTTGAGAAGTGAGGATGGACCAGCCCAAAACAAAAATGAAAGGATTGCATTTTGAAGGTTTAATTCTTGGATCGCTGTGTCTAAAAGCAGCAAGAGTGGACCTGCCCCATGAGAGTGGACAAGGTAGAAGCTGAGCACAGCCCCAGCTCAGGCAGTGCCCCCTCTGACCAGGTTCTGCAGCATCTGCATGAGGCAGAGCTGTCCAGAGTCCCACATGCAGCAAACAGTGAAAAAGACCTGGGATCCATCCTGGTGATTGAGTTGGGGGCAGAAGGAGAAAGGGACAGAGAAGGAATGAGAATAAGGCTACAACATAAGACCAAAATCTGTGCAGGAGAGGGGGCAGAGAGAGAATTAGGGAAAGATGCACATATGATGTAGCTCAGGCCTGATCTGACCAGGGCATCCTCTGCCCATCTTGGCTGGAGGTTCCAGGTGAGTCCAGCCAAGGCAAGTTATATCTGTGGCTCATCATGGCCCTGATGCACTGGAGTCCACTGGAGAGGCATTAATGAACTTTGGATCAGATCATACAGAAGATAGCACTGGGAGAGTCTGTTGTACAGAGGGCAATTGAGGGAGATTGATATAGGCAAGGGTAGGAGGGCTAAAATGCTTAAATGGTGGTCTTTGGGTAGTGTGACCAGATCACAAGTGTAGCAACCAAGATTTTATCTCTCTGGTGTACTGAATGAATTGGAAAGATTAAAGGGATCTCTGAAAAGAAATTACATACAGCAAGGATAACATATATGCATGTTACAACTCCATTAATTTTATAAAATATTTTATAAAATTCTAATTATTTCATAATATCAATATGAATTATGGCTCACTGTTAAATTTATGGGAATAATCAGCTTGAAAGTAGCAAAATAGGGTTTTTTTCAACTTTTCAATATTTAATGGTTTTGTCTTAAAACCTACAGCAGTGCAAAATTGACCTTCTGAACAGCCCTGTGTGTGAGAGGAGAGAGACAGTACATGTCAACCCTGGGGATTCCTGTGGTGCAAGCATCTCAAAGGAAGGTACAGTAAAGGGAAACTACTTATGTATATACTCAGCTGGAGGCCTCTGCTCATTAATACACCCAAAGGCACAAGTGTGCACTGCCAGATCTCGAGGGTCTGTACTGTATCAACTGCATTTTGATGGCTTCAATTAGCCATTAGCAAATGCTTCATCACAAGCCCAAGCATAAATTTTTTTAAAAAGGAAAATATAACTGAGATAAAATACTAATGCACTCTATGAATTACAGAGCTGTATCTGAAATTTAACATCACATGGCTTCTGGTTATAGTGAGTGTGATTAGCTGCTTTCCATTCCAATTAATACAGTACTGGTATTGCTTTTAGCTGATAAAAGGGAGAAAATAAATTAGGTTTAGAAATCTGTCAAAAAGCATATCTGGTTTTCACAATAAATTGCAAGTAAATTTGTCTGTAAAGATCACTTTGAACTCCATGTGTACCACCTGCTGTGGAGCTGCTTAAAGCTCTCTCGGACAAAAATGGCAAAGATTGGGGGAATCACTGTCTTAGCTTTTTTTTCTTCACTGGTTACAAATCCCTCCTTGAAAATATCTAAAGCATGGATGAAAAGACATAAAACTTACAGAAATTAGCTATTTCAAACTTATAGATGACATAACACCTATTCCTTGTTTGTGATGTTTTTTGTCTCTTGATTTCAGAATAGTTGCAAAGAACAAATATATTACCAGAAAGAAAAAAAAAACCAACCAAACAAACCAACAAACAAACAAAAAAAATACCAAACAAATAATGGGGAAATTATTTTTTCAACAAAGGTCAGTGACAGAGCCAAGGTCATAAGGACTCCAGTCTCACCCCCCTCTTTTATCACCCATGCTGCATTTTTCCCTCCTAATTTCTGTGTGCTTGTACCTGTATCCTGAATATTTCTGCATGTGACAGTGATCAGACCTTTGCTAGGGGTCACTCATGTGCTTTATGTTAATCTGAAGGTCCTCTTTGCTTCAATCTTGTGTGTAGGAGATGAAAGCCATTGAGCCCTGCTCTGTACCCATACTGTGTATGTGATCAAGTCAAAATAACACCTCTAAGCAATATAAAATCTAAAGCCTAGATACAAATTTTAGATTTTCAATTGAAACCAAAATATGCAAAATAACCCCAAACTTCATTCTCTGTTACTTCTACTGACATTATTCACATACTTACTTTTGTATGCATTCAGAGACCTCACTGAAACTGGTCCATGAGTTCCAATCCACAGTGTGTGGGGTAGTTCATTTTACATCTACTTCAGCTCACTTTAGATGAGCTGACTTTTTTTTTACCCAAATAATTAATTTGTTTTCTGCATAAAACCCAGGCACAAATTATTTGAATATTAAGATCATTATTTGGTCTGTTAATTAAGTTAGTATTTGTTCCATCACATGGCAGCATTCAGTAAGCATCACATTAGGGAATAGGGTGGATTTTAGGTGAAAGATTTATTTTATTTTACTTAACCAAGATGACAAATGTAAGAATTGGTGAGCTAATTTTAGGAGACATAAATATTTGGAGTATATAAAGGTAATAAAGCTGAAGCTTATATGTAGTTTTGAGCTGTTATTTACTGAGAATATTTGTTTGGAATCTGCAAACAAACAACAAAATCACATAATAGTAAATGAACTATTAAAAAATGATGTTGTTAATGTCAGCAATATGAGCAGCTGAGAACTAAACAAAAGAGAGTAGAAATATTACAATAGTGCAAGAAACTGTTCTTTGTAGCATATAATAACATTTCTGTGCAATCAAGGGGATATTGCATTTCCCACTTTATGGGACAGAAATTAAGCTGAGTGGGTAATATTTTCTTTCATACCTTTTAACTTCTTATCCAGTCTCTATGAATCATTAAATAAAGACAATAAAAACTTCTGTTTTGATAAAGGTTTCTACTGTAATACTAGGACATGTTAACCTCCTGAACCACTCTACTGCTTTGAAGTAGATTTATACCTACCAGAAAATGCTTCTTTTAATGGCCACTCTATAGGGAATTCAATCCATCTGTCTCCATTAGGAGAAAGAGGAAGTGTTTTATTTATGGTGAGACTAAAGGTATCCAGGGTTGATGTATTCTGTATTTTAAAGTGACGAAGAGACAACTGGGAAAAGTTGTTTTCCAAACTCTGGAGACCAAGCCGCACTTTATAAAGCATTCCCAAATCAGATGGCAAATGTATCTAGGAAACAACAAAGCAATGAGTTAGCGTCCAAACAAAGGTATGTAGATAAATGCATAGGTCGTTTAAAGGAAGAGAGGAAGTTGGCTTTAAAGGAGTCAGCACAGTCCTGCACCCATTTGCAACAGTTTTGGTGCTAAAAGTCCCATTCACTTCAAAAGCAGCAGAACCAGGTTGACTGTAGGCACTTAAGGACATTTTAGCTTTACCCTCTAGGGGCATTCATTGAAATTGTTCTATCAAATTCAAATTACATATGCCAATGATTTCTAATGTGCATAAGTAATGTTAATGTCATTTAAAATGACATGCATTATTAACTATGACTATTTGTTGGGGGGAAAAAAGAATATGCTTGATCATCATGAACTTGAGAAAGCAAGAAATTAAAAATAAAATATGGTATGCAATTGAAAATTTCAGCTCTGTTTTTCTTGAATATTTAAACAATAATACAAACAATAAAAACAATATTTACATCACTATATGATTATTTCTCTTTAAAAGGAAACTCAAAGAAAATTTAAATATAGGCAAATCTATGTATTATTTTACATCATATGTTATTTGCTTCTCAGTCTGATGTTCCACTTTGTTTTCCATGGTAACTGGATTTGACTTGCCGTTGCTTCCATAAAAAACCATAACCATCTTGGATATATTTTCTGACAACTTTTCAAATTCTGATTTTGTTTCTTCTTGATGCTTTGTGAAATAAATCCTCCATCTGCCTTCTGAACAAATAAAATACAGAAAACAAAAAGGAAAAAATATTAAGGATGTTTCTATTTTCATATATTAACAAAGCTATCTGACATAAAATTTCTAAGACATGCCTTGTTCTACATGGGGAACATAATTTTATAAGAATTTCACCTAGGTATTGAGCAGCTCCCTAAGTTTGTTGCCATTTTTTACCATTACAAAGGGAAAACTATTGTCAGTACTAAGTATAATGACATATTGTGATGAGAATATTCTCACATTATTATTTCAGAACTGATTAATAAAACAGTCAATGTAATGACAGAAGTTATACCTGAATTCATTTGCTCTCTTCCTAAAGGCCAGGCAGATGTACTCCTCCTCTCCTGAACTTCTAATTTTAAGAAAAAGATAAAATTGTTATTTTTGTAAAACAGTATCTATGTGATAATAAAGGTCTGTATTCATGTCTAGTGAGGCAATTGATTGAGTATTATATAATTTAAAGATTTAACTAGGAAATGTACAGTGTGATTTTCCATTTAAGCATCATCTAAATATCATCCTATTAAATAAATTGTCTGTAGGGCTGGCTCTTTACTAGGAAAAAGGTAGTAACATGAAGATTCAAGTATTTTGCATTTTAAAGCATTTCTCTTTCATTTGTACAACTTATGCTCTGGATGAATGAGCACTAATTGGATGTCTTTAATGCCCATTCTAAAGGCTGATGTTCCTCCCATAGAGTGTAGTCCCCACTGATTTCATCAAGATTTGGTGTAGATCAAATCTGCCTGTAAACATAAGGTAGTGACCTGAACGGAAAATAAGACTTCTTTTGAGTTCATAACCAAGACTAGATTTGTCAATTATTGTATAAAGAAACTCACAGGAACATTTGTCCAAATCAATAAAGTTTAGTAGAATCAGAAGTAAATTTTGCCTTTTTTTTTTTCAGAGATGTCACAACATACAAACTAAACCAAAGCTGAAATTATTTGCTTTTGCACATGAACAGTTTCCTCCTTTTTTTTTTTTTCTGGTTTCAAATAATCAAAAGTTAGAGATCATACAGCAGAGGAAATCAACTGAACTAGAATCTTCAGTCTCAAAAGGCTATTGCTGGTGCCAGCAAATGCCCAGGGAGTTTGGAAGAATAAATCTAGAACATGTTTTGTAATACCAGGACTCATCTGTAATGTCAATTAACTTCTCTGAGAGGCAGGAGAATAAATACATCTCTCTTAGAGGTAGTACATTCTGGGCTTTGGTGCCTCCTAATCTGGTTGGAGTGTGTAATGGTTCTCCCAGCTTGCACATCAGATTGTGTTGAAATCCACACTTAGACTGAGGCCATGACACAGGGAGGGAAGGAGGATGTGCATTTCCTTCCTGTCTTGACAAAGAGCCACAGGCGGTGGGATCAAAACTGCTCCTCTGTGGTGCAATAACTCACATGGTGTCAGTCAAAATTACCTCCAGTTTCTGGCAAAAGCTGTCCAAACAGCTTTCCAAACAGTGTAGCATAAATAATGTAAATTAGTCATCTTGAATACAGTGGAGGCATTTTCTCCACTGCTTAAACAGCGTTTTCCCTACTTTTTACCTTGTTTTCACTCTGCCCAGCAAGTAATTGGTATTAGAAGCTTAAAAAATAGTTTGCACCTGTAGAAATAAGATTTGGAGAGGTAGGAATTTGTAAAAAAGGAATAGGACAAATTTCTTGGCATTTACACCACTGAAAATCTAGAGTAACAAAGCAGAAATTATCCTCTGGCAAATTGTGGTTATTAAGTGGTACTAAAACTCAAAGTGTTCAGACACACTAATTCCCTGTATAATGACAATGTTCTACTGGAATATTTTAAATCACAACTTGTTTGTAGAAGCAAATCATATAGCTGCATTTTCCAGTTTGGAATGAATTTCTTAGCAGATGATAGTTTGAAGATAGTGTTGACCTGTGGCATCTAGAGTTACTGACGCAGATCTTTTTCCATCACGTCTGTCTTTAAGCCATGTTTGAGCCATAAACAGTATTTCTGTCCCTGAAGATGCTGACTCTTTCACAACAATCTTCTCCAGAAACCAGTCAGAGCCTCTCCCTTTTTCAACAACCATCCTGTGCAGAATACCAATATCTACTGCCTCCACTTGAAAAATATCCACCTGAAAAATTCAGAATCAGAAGTCATATGGTGTCGCCCTGATTCTTAAGATTTTTCTAAAGCCTTCTGAGTTTACATTCTGTTAGAAAACTTTCCCACACAATTTCTGTAAACATATTGTTTTGCATTCCTTCATAGGGGTGGAGAAACTTGATGTACTGGTGGTTTGTCCAATGTCTTTGGAAAGGTAGCCCATTCATTCACCAATCCGCTGCCACCTTTGGAAAAGTATAAAAGTTGGAGTCAGAGAATAAAGTTCTTCTTCTTTACCTTACAATACCACTGGCTCACGTTGTACTTTCACGTGTCCTATAGCAACTATATGGAAACAGAATCATGTAACTAAATTATTAGTGTATTTTGAAATATGAAAGTGAGAAGTTACACGTGTCCTGGGACCGAGGCGCCAGTTACAGGAGGCCCCAGACCGAGTCCTGCAGGGCAGCCTGCTGCTGGCCAGACCACAGGTGCCTGGATAGTGTAATAAAGTCTCCACCAAAAGACAGGAGGACTCTTGAGCCGCTGTAATCCATGTGGGTTTATTGAGAAGAATGAAGATGAAAGAGATGGGAGCAGGAATGGGGAGCAGGAGCGGGCTACAAGAGTGAGCGGGGAAGGAAGGGCCAGAGTATATAGCTGGGGAAGGCAAGGGGTGGCTAAGGTACAAACAGTCCAATGGGAAGGGGGTGTAAGGGAGGAGCAGGGATGGAGTGGCATAAACTGGGCCAATGAGGGAAAAAGGGAAGGAGTAGTTTACAGAGAGAACCATTGGGAATAACGAGAACAGAGAACTTTCTAGAACAGGGGGATAGTACAGCTGATGACAGACATGAACTGGGAAGTGTACAGTGTTTGACAGACATACATTCATCTACATGGGGAAGGTGGGAATCAGGGGCAATACTTTTCCTTATACCACCGTGGTTTCCCATGGCATTCCTGAAGAATCCTCCCCAGGGATGCCTCCCACAAGAAGAAAATCAGGATTTTTTATTAACTCAATAAATACCAACAGAACCAGAGATGACAAGTTTAGCCATGGTAAATGCCTGCATTAAGGATTATTTCTTCCCTTTGTGGTTCTGCAATTTACAGTTAAATCCCCTCCTTGCCCACACAGATCTATCAGTTGCTTATGCTCACTTCATGAGAAATTTTCCTTCCCAAAACTGATGTTTAATGATCTACAGAGAATATATTTTAAACATATCTTCCTTTCAACAAAATCGACCCCAAGGGCTGTTTCAGAAATGAAATACAGGGAATGAGAAAGGTAAAAACAAGCATCACAGAAGGAATCTCTGAAGAAAGAATTACAAACTTGGTTCCAGATTTGGATTAATTTGTAGGATTGGTTTCAATATAAGTAATTGAATGGAAGGAAAAATATTAAATAAAACTATGTTGAAATAAGTTCTGCTATTCTCTATCAATTAAAAAATCCACAATAATTTTACAATGTTTAGAACATGAAGTAAGATTCCTAAAGAAAATTGTGATACATCAGACATTCAACAATTTCACAATATGTGATTCTGGCTTTTTGTGAGTATTACACTTATTTCCTGTTTCCTCATCAGAAAAACAGACATTAAATTCTTGGCACAGAGACTTTCCACATTTTTTGCTTTATAGCTTTATGAATTATCATCTTATTTCTACTGGGGTTGATAACTGTTGAAATCTAGTGTTATTTGTTATGGAATTTCCAGCATGACTGAAAGAGGCAAAGATGGTTTTGAAGAGAATAAGTAGCAATAATGATTGAGTCTTGAGAAGTCTTGCAGTCTTCACAATGCAATTCACACTGAAGTTGCTCTGCCAGAGCAACCCTTAAAGGCTTATGCAGAGATGAAACAGAGAATAGCAGTCCTCTTGCTCCACCTCTATTCTTTTCTGGACAGGTCTTCCAGCTGAAGAACTGATGAAAGATTTGTGTCTCAAAGATCAGCCTAACCAGCTTGCAACTTAATAAGACACAGCATAAGCTCAAATATTGAGCTTAAAATTGCAGATAATATATGAATATCCACTTTAAAAAGAATCCCCAGAAACAGAAAAAAATTAAATTTTTTGTTCAACTTTTGTTTCTTGTTTTTCATTAGTATCTGTATATGTGAATTTAAAAGTGTGTGTGTTTGTGAACCACACCTTTAACAGTGTCCTAAAAATAATAATCAACCTTACAATCAACCTTACTAATTACTCTATAACTTCTAGACAGAAAGGTCATGTTAGTCAAAAGCTGCTACAATGTACCATCTAATCAACAAATGTGTATTATCACTCTTAAGCTATCATGTGAAATGGGAGAATGAGACAATGACATTAAAGAAAAAATCTGAAAGAGTCACTTGAATCGCTGTACTTCCTTACAAGGAGTCAAGGTTATCAGCGGCTTAGTGAATTTAACAGCAGAGCAAATACATTGGAATGGCTGAAATTCTAGATGGAGTGCAGAACTGCAGGAAAAGAAGCTCCTCTTCATGTTTTCCTTAGCTAAATCAAAAAATTAAGGTTTAGTGTCAACACAACCATTTTATTACCTATTGGACTAATTTGATGATTGAATATCATTCATTTGAACTCTTAATTTACATTTATTTTGATATTAAGTTGATCACTCTTTTATTCCAGCTTTAATTGGATTGGTAAAGTAATACCATCATGCCTGAATAAAATGAATTTTTTACACTTATTAAATGAAATATATTAAAAATACACACAGTTAGGAGATGACTAACAAACACAGACTGAAGTAAGAAACATACAGACCCCTGTGTCTGTCAGTAAAAAAAATATTTTAAGTTCACAAAATGCAAAAATTTATCCAAAAATTACTGCTAGTTCTTGCAAATGATTATGCTAATATTAATGCATGATTGTTGAGGTTTAACTCCAGTCAGTATCCAAGCCCCACAGAGCTGCTTGCTCACCCCTTCACCAGCAAGATCAAGGAGAAAATGAGAATGGTAAAAGCTAGAAAATTCGTGGGTTGAGATAAAGTTTAATAGAGAAAGCAAAAGCCATGCACACAACCTGAGCAAAATGAGGAATGAATTCAGTGCTTCCCACAGGCAGGCAGGTGTTCAGCCATATCCAGGAGAGCAGGGCCCCAGAACTTGCAGTGGTTACTTAGGAAGACAAATGCCATCCTTGACTCCAGATGTCCCCCTTCCTCCTTCTTCCCCCACTTTCTATACTGAACATGATGCCGCATGGTCTGGAATATCCCTTTGGTCAGTTGGAGTCACCTGTCCCAGCTGTGTCTTCTCCCACCCTTCCATGAACCCCCAGCCTTCTCACCAGTGTGGCAGCACAAAAAGCAGAAAAAGCCTTGGCTCTGTGTAAGTCCTGCTCAGTGATAACAAAAACATCTCTGTATTATCTGTGTTCAGCACAAATCCAAAACAGAGCCTCATACCAGCCACTGTGCAGAAAATTAATTCTACCCCAGCTGAAAGGAGCACAATTGTTTTATGGGAAACTCATGAGAAAGCTCTTGTCAGATACTTGTTAGAATAATTTCTTTTTAAGAGAAAAAAGTTTTCCTGAAAATGACTAATTTAGTGGCATGATCATCAGCATCTCCAAAAACATCTGTTGTCAGTGATCCATTCATAGAAAGGAGAGTTAGGAATATAGGAAAACTACAGACAATATTTTGCTGGCTTCTAGACTTGAGCTGTCCCCAGAAGAATAGTTGGGTCTGACTTGCACCAAGTTTCATGGTTAGCAAACTTTTAATACTTATTAATTTAGTGACTCAATAAATCAGGGACAGCATGTGCTATGGGTCATCTATGACCTGGAGGATCCAGCCACAGATAAAAGCAAGTATAGTTAAGACACAAAAGGGTTTCCAGTTCTTTTTTCCTATGAAAATAAGTATATTTTGATGGAATAAATATTTGTTAAAACTTTGATATTTGGTTTGTGTTAGACACAGCACTTTATCACTTGTCAATGTGCCATTTTAACAAGCTCACTTTAGAGAATGCAAAATCTCAGAAATCCATGGTCAAATCAGCAGACTAATAAACGGGAAGTTAAGGAACTATTAAATAGACTAGAAATTATGTCATCTGGGGTAAACTCACCTCACAGACAAGATTACATTTCATCTTTGTGTATATTTTATCTATGTGTACATTTGAAAATCTACACAATGTAATGAGCTTTATTTTAGTCAAGAGACCAAAAAAGAACAGAGAAAGAGCAGCAACTAAAATTGTTAGAACTAAAAACAATTGGCTAGAGATAATTTATTTGCTAAATTTAATTCATTTTTCTCCTCTCAAGCTGTCTGCAAACAGAGAGATTATGACATATATTTCATTCTAATATTATGAAATTCAATTATTATTAATAATTTAGATAATTTTTTGTAGATTCATCTGAGACCATGGATTAAGCATAAAATTTTCTAAATACTTGAGTTGTTGACAGGTCTTGTATGTCACATGATACTCTATCTTTTATTTGACTTACAAATGGGGACCTTCTAAATTACTGGAGGGTTAATTCTTCTGTAAAAAGAGAAGAGATGGGAAGAAAACACACAGAAGATAAGCAAACTTATAGAATATGAAATTTATCATTTTCCCCTAAGGAAAAAAATGTTAATTGTTTTTTAGTTACTACTAGCAAATTAGGTTTGAACTGAGAAGTCACCTTAAATACTGTTAATAATACATATTGTCCAATTCAGCAGAGCTTATATTGAATTTTCTCAGAACAGAATTAAAGCAATTTATATGTATGTACAGCCCACTAAATTTTCTTAATTAACATGGCCTGGAGAAAGAAAGATATTCTCCCAGTCTGAGCAGCTAAGATTGACAATGGTAGAGCCACACATCTTCTGTGAGCCAGAAGAGCTGCCCAAGCAAATTGCAGAATTGGTACTTTTGGTACTTCCTTTTGGTACTTCCTGTGGTACTTTTGGTACTTTCTTAGCAGAATTGGTACTTTTCATACATCTTGGCTAAGAAACTAAGGACTAAAAAATTCCTTTATGAGAATAAATCCAGCAATCCTTTCAGAATATTTAAAATTTGGGGTTTTTTCTTAACTGCTTTTCAGATTTTCTTCAAATGTTTATTTCTTTTCCAGGAATCCACACTTCAAGCCTTTTCTTTGAATCTATGACCCAGTTTATTATGACTTTATTCAGTACTCTTCTGTGACAGTGCTGGCAACATATCACTGTCTGCAACAGCTGCAATAGCTCTTGTAACAGAAGAAGCATTTGAACAGTCACTGTGCAATATTTACCTTTATAAATGCCAATCATTTTATGGGCTTGGTATTGAGACTTGATGGTTGGTTAATGATGATATTCCCAGAAGAACTGAAAATGGCAAGTCAAGACACACCATATGCTTCGTTTCATCAACCTGTATGCACAAGTGATTTCCCATACTGCTAATGTTAGTATCATTTTAATAGGCTTTTATTGGAAAAGGAGTCAGAGTGTCTAGATAAAGGACCTTTTCTATTAAGCTTAGTGAACCTATTGATTTGCTGCCTGATTATTTTGATCTCACTTGCTAATCTGGAGAAACTGAAAACAAAGGAGTTTTAACACAGGAAGGCAAAATAAAAGCCCCTAGTAACACTGAGCCCAATCAGAAACAGTGTGTCAACAATACTGTAAAAGGAGAAAAAAGAGAAAAACTACTATGCCCCTTCAGACTGTAGTCCTGTGGGCTCTTCTAGTTGTGCTGAACAGAACCTCTCCACCCTGTCCCAAATGCTTGTCACATCACTACCTTCCCTTAGATGGAAGTTAGCACCTTTTTAGTTGGGTCAGCAAAACCACAAAATCGGCTCCAGCAAAATTTTATCAAGACAGACCAAGTGAAAAAGCCCAAATCACAAACGATATGAACTGCTTAAACTAAATAAACATTTGGACAGAGAAAATGTATGTCACTGTGCTAGCTGACTTCAGAGGTGGAAATATTGGGTGGTAAGCAGCAGTGATAACAAGTATTGGTAGCAGTACTGCCTTGGCTCAGCTCAGTGGAGGGATGGACAGTGCCTCTGACTGTGCCCTCACTGCCTTGTAGTGCTCTCTATCCTTCTTTAAAAATGCTTCTTTAAAAACAGGGGTTTTCATTCATCTGAGAAAGCCAACCCCGAATTTCCTTCTAGACTCACATTTCTGCAAGCATGCTTTTGTATTATGTTAAATTCTCAGCTATAAATTCTTTGCATGAAAAAAAGTAATGTAGATTATAATGAATGAATCATTAGAGGTTTCTGATAACCCACGTTTATCATAGTTTATCAGTCTTCAACAAGATTGGTGAAGAATCAGTGAAAGAATAGGAGTAGTAAAAAACCCCAAATATATTTGCCCTGCACTGATTTTACATTAATAATCTTAGTATAACTGGAAAAGAATCTCTTTGAAATGAGATTTATATGCACGAAACTGCAACAGGAGTAAGAAAGAATAGAGGCATCTTATAATGATCATTAGCTATAAACATTCTGCTAACTAGGTAAAGACATTTCAATCAGACTTTAAAATTTATTTAATAAAATGCAAAAGGTCTGCTAGATAGATCAGTATCATCAGCCACATCCAAAGCTGTAATCATAGATTATATCAAACAAAAGAGATTTAAAAATCAAACAAAAGGAGCAACAAAACACAAACAAACATAAGACAGACATCACTTTGGACTGATTCAATCCAATCTGATGCAGCCTGATTGTTGGATTGATTTAATAACAGTCCAAGTTTGAGATCTGGTTTAACAGGCAAAGAAAATAGCATGAATGTAATTTTCTTCAACTTCAGAAATGTATATCATTGTATGATATTTTGATTAAGACACTATAATCGAATATAATAATGGGATAATGAAATATCTAACTTGTATGTCTCCAAGTGCAGCTGTAAAAAGATAATATTTTCAAGCACATCTCATTGCAGTGAGACCAGTTAACAAGCTTATGCTCTTTAGTATTTCCATGATTTATCTGGAAGAAAATAAGATTTCAGAGATTATGCAAATACAATCTCCAGTTATGACACTTGAAGAAGCAGGGTGCTAAATTGAAGAGTGCTCTGAAAAGATTTGTGAGAGTTCATAAATCACTGGAAAGCCTTCCTTTTCAGTGAATCAAACAGAATAATCTATTTAACTTGTCAAAGGCATACTGATTTTCTTATTGTCATAAATACTGTCAAAAGCAGTAGAAATTTGGTGTAAGAGAGCTATCCAAACTAGCAGTCAAAAGTGTGAAAAAACTCAATTCCAAGAAGTTAAAGCTGGACAAATTTAGACAGAAAACAGTGTGGATCTCTAATATTTAAAAGGAAAAACAAGTATCCTTAAGCTTTGAAACAACTTTCCATCTAGATTTAAACTTCATCTCTGGTAGCCATTCATTTGGAGTTAGATACATTTTCTAAACTATTTAACTTGAACACAATTTAATTTAGTTCTTGCTACATTGAGGAAAATGATTAAATGTTTTATTTCCTGAAAAATGCACACTTATATTAACCATAACTATTTAAGATTTTTTTATAAACAAGGCTAATAAATTTAGCTGCATTTTATTTTAAAATTACCTTGCTTATCAAAACCCTGAAATGAACAGGACATAAAATTCACTTACCCAACTTGGCCTATCTAAAATTAGTCTATATAATAAGACAATTTCCTTCAAAATGGCAGCAGGTACTCTCTGAGGTTAACTAATTTCATTTTAAGATAAATGTCCAAATGAAGAGAGAAGGTAACCATCACTCCCTTTCTGCAGCAGATGCTTAAGCAATCATGTTAGAACAAATGTGTACAATACAGACAAGTAAGGGAGATGCATTTCAGCTTTAGAAATGTCACTTACATGATTTATTTTTAAGATCTATCTAGACAGAATGAAGTATTCTCTTTTTGCAGTTAATTTTAGCATTAATTTATTTTGCTCAGTTTTTAATTTTTTGTAGCAAAGTTTTACATATTTTCTCACCCTGCAAGAATATGTCAGGAAATTGAAATTAATTATTCACACTGGCCAGTGCTGTATAGACAAGCTGGGTGATTCCAATGGGATGTTCTGACTCTGTCCCTTATAACTCTCTCACTGACTGTGAAATACCATCCTGGGGTATCAATGAGAGCTGCACATGACTCAGGTATTTGCCACTGTCACCTAGGATTTTATAAAGCTTTAGTAATGCTCCTTCTTTCTGCATTTCTCCTCACTGACAACCTTCACTAGCCTTTCCTTCACTATGCTGGTATTCCGTATTTTCCTAGTTCTCATCTGATTAATCCTTCCGCTCAATGGATTCAAATATGGTGTAACCAAAAGTAGCAGTCAAGTGGCCAAGGTGAGCCACTCCGGTGCTGGCACAATCAGCAGCTGAACACTGCAGTGTGGTACGAGGGGGATCTTCCCAAAGGAACCTCAGGGGTAGCAGAACCCACAGCTCAGGCCCCAGAAGGCGACAGGACACAGGGCCAGAACCAGTGGTGGCCAAGACCCCCCATGCACAGAAGAAGCCCTGAGGGAGTGCAAGCAACCACGAGTGCCACAAAGAGAGCTGGCAAAGCCTGAGGGAAAGGTTGTAGTACTTACTGCCATCTTTGCCTCAGTTTCTAATAGCAAGACCAGTAGATCTTCCAGCCCCCTGAGATGTAAAACAGAGACAGGGAGCAGAATGAAGTCCCTACAATCCAAGGGGAAAGGACCAGCAACCTGCACAGAGACACACATATGTGGCTGGATGGGATTCACCTAAGGGTACCTAGGGAGCTGGCAGAAGTGCTCACCAAACCTCTTTCCATCATTTACAAGCAGTCCCAGCTAGCTGGACAGGTGCCAGTTGACAGGAAATTAGCAAATGCAACACCTCTCTACAAGAAGGGTTGGAAGGAGGATCCAGGGTACTGCAGGCCTGACCTACGTGCCAGGGAAGGTCATGGTGCAGATCACCTGGAGTACCATCATACAACACACACAGGACAGTCAGGGGATCGGGCTCAGCTTTATGAAAGGCAGGTCCTGCTTGACCAACCTGATCTCCTTCTGTGACAGAGCAACCTCCTTAGTGAATGAAGGAAAGGCTGTGAAATTTGTTAGGCTGGACTTTAAGAGAGCCTTTGATACAATTTCCCCAGCATTGTCCTGGAGAAAATGGCTACTCATGGCTTCAATGTGTGCATTCTTCTCTGGGTAAAATCTGACTGGATGGTCAGGCCCAGAGAGAATGGAGTGAAGGAGTTAATGATGAATGGAGTTAAATCCTGATGGTGGCTGGTCACTACTGATGTTCCTCAAGGCTCAGCGGCCAGGCCAGTCCTGTTTAATATCTTTATTGATGGTTTGGATGAGGGGATCAAGAGCACCCTCAGTCAGATTGCGGATACCACCAAGTTGGGTGAGAATATTGATCTGCTAGAGGGCAGAAAGGCTCTGCAAAGGGGTCTGGACAGGCTGGATCAAAGGGCCAAAGCCAACTGCATGAGGTACAGCAAGGCCAAGTGCCAAGTCTTGCACTTGGATCTCAAAACCCCATGCAATGCTACAGGACTGGGAAAAAGGACCTGAAGGTTCTGGCTGACAGCTGCTGAACATGAGCCAGCATGTGCCCAGGTGGTCAAGGCAGCCAAAGGCATCCTGGTCTGCATCAGAAATAGTATGGCCAGCAGGACCAGGGCAGTGATTGTCCTCCTGTACTCAGCACTGATGAGGCCACACCTTGAATTCTGTGCTCAGATTTGGGCCCCTCTCTACAAGAAAGATATTGAGGTGCTGGAGTAAGTTCCCTCAGAGAACGGGAACAAAGCTGGTGAAGGGTCTGGAGCAGAAATCCTGTAAGGATCAGTTGATAGAACTGGGGGTGTTTAGCCTGGAGAAAAGGAGGCTCAGGGAGATGTGACTGCTTTCTATAACTGCCTGAAAAGAAGGAGGCTGGTGGGAAGGTTAGCTGCAACCAGGCTGGGGTTAGTCTCTTCTCCCAGGTGAAAAGCCACAGCATAAGAGGAAATTACTCTGAGTTGCACCTGGGGAGGTTTAGATTGGATATTTGGAAAAAATTCTTCAATGAAATTATTGTTAAATTGGAACAGGCTGCCCAGGGAAACATGTAGTCAGGGACATTGTTCAGTGGTGGACTTAGCAGTGCTGTGTCAACAGCTGGACTTGATCTCAAAGTTCTCTTCCAGCCTCAACAATTCTATGATTCAAAGATGACCAGATTGACGTAGTGTTCATTTCTGTATAACAGTAACTTGGCCAACAGCCTGGCACTGTGATTAATACATATGGATCAATGACATTTGGCACCTATTTAATCATTGTGTCAGGCACGCTTTCCATAAGAGAAGGTTTATCTGCAGTCACAAAATAGCAGCACTGTCATTGTGGTGGGATGTGGACATCACTGGAATACTTGTGACCTCAGGACACTGCCCCACATTCTGAGTCTTCATAGTGTATTCTGGCACACATGGACTTTTTTGCCGAAGTTTTTTTTTTTTTTTAATTTTCAGTGCTAAATCTGTGAATACTGAAACTGAGCACCAACAGTCACCTCTCACTGAAAATTTTTGTATGTGCTGCAGTTACCATGGCACCAACCTGAGCAGTTGATGTCTAAATATAGGGCAAGATAAAGAATATATCTTTTCAAATACTAATAGAATGAAGCAAAATTTGTGTTTATAGAATTTAGTGCTTCTATAGAGTGGAGTACTTAAAATACTGTCCAACTTCATAAGGCCTCGATTAAAATGCTTAAATATCAGTCATAACATATTCAGTGTACTTTACTGTTTTTGATGGAACTGATCTGAAAAAAAACCTGCATTCTCAAAGAGGAAGTTTCTGAATAACTCACAGCCATATGACAGAGCATACAGCAAGTGTATCAAAGGCCATATAAAGAAGCATCAGTAATTATATTTGCTGAAGAAATATTGTGTGTGAGAAGCAACATGGTGGTACTGTAAGGATTTTACAGAAGTGGGCCCTGGTTTTCACAGAATGTCTGCACTGAGTATACTTGGTTCAAGCAAATGCTCATAAGCAGGTAACATCTATCAGGCTTGAACTGACTCATAAAGCATGCATGCATAAATACTATTAGGATTTCCTGAAAGCAGAAGAGGTGTGCTGAGATTGTGTTGCTTGTCCTCACAGCTTTTAGGAGAACATCAAACAAGGCATCAATGTCACAGCAATTTGAAAGAACACAGTTCTTGCAGGACAAGTCCTCATGCTCATTTGTATGAGAGATCACCAGAAGCTCAGCTCTCACCGGTGACAGCACTGCCCTCTCAGGGGTGAGCTACAGGGCCTTACTGGTGAATTAATAATATCATGCACATTACTTTACCTACAAGTTCTCTGATGGTCTCACAGGTGCAAGGACTTTGGAAAGGCACAAAGAAACCTTTCAGATATAAGATGCTAATTCACTCTTTTACTAACATGTAACTTAGCTCATGAAAATAAAAATGTGTTAAATGAGAGAAGAATATCTTCAATCCACTGCAAGCTTTGCTGAATATTTAAGTATTTCTGCATAGCTAAACTGTTGCTTGTAACAGCCCTGACATTCTGTGAGACTAACACCATATTTTGATGTGTTTTTGAACAGAAACACTGTTCCAGTTCACTAGCTTTTACAGTATAGTCAGGGGAAAAATTATTGCAAGGAAAAGCACATTTTAAAATGTCAGTACAACTGTTAAGATTCCGAATGCAAATTCTGCCTGTTATACTCCAAATCCCCTAAACCACCAAGTGCAGAATCTCTGATTGCAGGGGTGCTTGGCACAATATGTGATTGGGCTGGTGTAGAAAGAGACATTCTACACTTAAGAGTCCTTTCGGAGATTACTTTTAAAGGGAAGAAAACACTGGGAAATTTCCAAAACATATAATGAAAAAATACTGCTGCATAGGCAGGAGCCTTTCTTGCAGAATAATTTTATACTTTTCAATTAACCAAATACTTTTATTTTCACTGAACAATGAGTGAATCAAGACTTTTATGCATTCCTCTATTACTTATCTACAAGCATGTCTTTTTAGAGCCTTAAAATCATCCTGTGCTGATTTCTACATTTAGAAATATAATGATACTGTGTTATATTCACACACTGCTCCTATAAAATGTCAAATAAATAATGAAGAGATGGCTACATGCCAGATCTGCATCTCACTCTGTAGGAGAGAAAAATTCTGAGCTAAACTGAAGTAGATGCTAATACTATAAAAGTATCCTTCAGGTTATAAATCTTTGTGGTTCACTTCTGCTTACTTAGTCAACATTTCTAGATGTGCATCCCTGGTCCCTCTTCATTAAAAACTACCAGTCTAAAAATCAGATTATTCATTTGTGGGACTATGATTTAAGGAGGAATCTAGTAAGTCTTATATTTAACTAACTTTACATCATGAGGACAAAAGGACTGCAACTCTAAAATTCAGTTAAATCAGCTTATCAGTAAACCATAACATGAACTTCAGCATCTGTCTTCAGGGAAGACAAATATGACTTTAGCAAAACTGAGTAGCCTTATCCACAGTATTTCCTCCCTTAAAAATAAAGATTTAAACTCTCCAACTTTTCTTATGAATAAGTATTTCAAGTAGCTGAAATCCAGAAATATAATACTCACTTTCAATTCCCACTGAATTGACGAGGCTAGGGGTAGTTAGGAGCTGAGCTCCTTCTAATCACACATACCATGTCTCTGCTTTGGCTATCAGTCTAGGCTGCATCCTTGGAGAAGCTCTCATTTTCTTGGTAGCCAACATCAACAGAAGAAAATAACTTACTAGTTGCAAGACACTGGTGGATTTTTTTCTAAACTTCAACTATTCCAACACAAATTTTCTGTAACAGATATTTGTTTTAGAGTATTTTAAAAATTGTTTCAATCCTCAAATTTGTTTTCAAAAAAGAACCAGAGTAAATACAAGCAATTTGTTTATTCCATGTTCAAAATACCTTGTGATCTTTTCAGGGGAAAATTTCATTCACTCAGATCTTCCAACAGGCACAAGGTTTTATGTCAAAGACATGCATTTTTCTGTAAATCTACCCATGTTTCTGCAGCACATTCATTACCTAAATTCCCTCCAATTTTTGCTTATACTGACAATGCATTTCTGGAAATTTCTGCAGTATCATTTCAGGGTAATGCATTCTGGCAGCAATATTTGACTTTGACTGGTCTATGTCTATGAGCTACAAGACTCACTCCTGCACAGTGAATGAAAGACCCTCCTGGTACACCAAAGAAAACCCTGGAGGGTAGTGCTGACAGTCTGGAGAGAGACCAAGAGTCAGACTGAGGGGCAGACAGTAGAAATCAGGAAAAGGTGGCTAGTTGAAGAGTGGCACGGGCAGAAAAGAGGTATTAAAATTTGAATGTAAAATTGAATATAAAAGCACTTGATATAGTCACTTTCTTAGCTGTCACTGTTGCTAGCATCAGCTGCATAAGGATTGGTATTTCCCACGTAAGATTGAGATATTGATAGACACACGCTTAATCACAGAATGTTGTGAACCAGACTTTGTAGACTTCCTTATTCCGACCAAATCCACAGTAACTGGACAGGTTCTAAAAGTGAAAAATACCTTGCAGAACTTAGAAATGTACCTTTCCTTTAGTGAAATTTTCATCTCCTTTTCTAATTAACTTTCTTCTGCCAGTATCTCCCAAGGAGCCTTTTAGCATGACACACACATCTGCATCTGTTCCTGACCCAGGGATAGCTCCCGTGGTGATGTAGAGAACATAGATTTTCACTGTCGGGAAAAGAGAGCAAAGGTTTACCAAACCTAAACCAGTTAAAACATATGTTATTTAATACATTATTTCTATTACATTTTCAATTTTCATCCTGTCTGGAGTGATTAGAAGACCAAAATATAGTGTAATGCTTGGAAGAGTACATAGATGCATTGTAATTAGAATTTAGGAGCAACTATTATAAAGAATAATAAGCTAAATAATTTGAGTGGGCCTGAAATACAGGCAGAAGAAAAAACATTTAAAAATAAACACATAAAAAGTTGGTATAAAAGCATATAAATAATACTCTTGTCACCTCTTGCATGCATTTAAATACATGACACTCCAATGAAAAAGTTTCTAGGCTATGGACAGTACTAAATCACTCAACAAGTACATCTATGCTTAGAGCCTCATGGAGTTCAAAGAAAGCTTTTTTCCTCTGTCAGGATGAAAGCAACTTTTGTATTTCTTCTGGATCATGGTCCAGTCAGTGGCTGTTCACTCTGAACTGTACCAGTTGGAGTTGCTGGCCTCAGGAGAGGTGATTACATGTGAGAGAACACACAGTGTGAACACACAACCCTTCAGCTGAACACGCCTTGAAATCTGCTTATGTAAAATTCCTCTTTGTACTCCCAGAGAAATGCATAACACAATGGTGATACAGACCCTAAAATAAGAAAGAGATCACATCCCCAAAACATTCAATTGAAAAGCAGAAAAAAAATGTGGGGAGAGGTAAAGAAAAAGTACCTGTCCTCATGTTTAATGCTCCTCAGAAAAAGGAGCACCATTTTAAAAGATTTAAATATCTGTGTTCTTCCATAAATAAATAAATCTAAGAAGTATTTAAAAGCAAAGAACTTTACCAGTGAATTTCCCATCAATACTTTCTCAAATTCACATTCAAGAAGCTTCTGCCTAAGTGCTTTGTAACTTTGAAAAGCAACTTTGAAAGTACAGCAAAAGAGGCAAGAATATACAGATTACTTCTGTGCTTGATCTAAACCCTTAACTCCTGGAGTAGCCTAAGATATTATCATGGTAGACTATTCATTTAGGATAAGAGTTCTTCCATTCTTCTCTAACTTTGGTTATAGAACCTCGTAAAAAACACAGAACAAACTAAACACACCCAGCCTTGAGGGGACCAAGGCAAAACTCTGATGGAGTTGGATGACATGCAAGTGCTGGGTCATAGAAAGAATGTCTACAATATACAAACAGCAAGAGAGCTGTTTGGGATGGCAGGGATCTCCTTCTTGCTTGAAATTACAGTACAAGAGTTATCTCCTCTGTATTTCCCTTGTTCAGTCTGTGAAGGAACCCAATCATATCACTGAGTAAAAGCTAAACCGAGTACTGTTCAAAATGTTTTTAATAGTTTCAGTGCCGTATGCTTGCTCTTTTATGTATCACAAACTGGTACCAATCAGACTTGAGTGCACAATGCTCAGTTTTAGGATCTAAGATACTGGTTTTAAACATTGGACTAGACTGGACCTAGCCATGCATCATCAGGCAGAAATTAACAGAAAATATCTGCAAAATCCTTTGTAGGTACTGCTCTGAAAATTGGTCATCATCACTGACCAAATCTCTCCATGTGTTTCCAATTTATGACAAACCTGCTGGAAAAGGAGACCCAGCTGTAAGAACTGGAAGTTCAGTCACTCTTCCTCCTTCTTCATCAGCAAAGTTATGACAAAAAGGGAATTCTAGAACATTTTTAGTTTCTCTGTGTTGAAGTTTTACCTTAGCAAAGAAATAAAAAAGAAATAATTTCAGCATCTGTTGTGCTCTAATGCAAACTATAGCTAAATACAAACTATTAAACAGCTATGACACATAATTTCAAAATTTTAAAATAAGATGAAATAATTTTTCTAAAATATTTTTGAAAGCAACCTTTTAAATGAGAAGGAATAAATATCTTTCCCAATTAAAGGTAATTAAAATGTTGTCAACATTTTTGCTGCAGAGACTGCAGTGAAGGAAAAAAAATTGAAATTGTTCAAAAAGTTTCCTTTATGTAACCTATTCATCCAGCATATGGAAGAAAAAGAAGTGTTGATATGGGCACATTTCAGCTTGTGAGAAATGTCAATATGCCACAATATTTTTCAGCGCAGAATGTTTTCTTATTCTAAGTAACAGGAGAAAGAAAAAGGAATGTTTCTGGGAAAAACTGAAATATAGAAATTAAGAATGCTTTCTGACACACACACACACACACACACACACACACACATATATATATATATATATATATATATATATATCAGTACATATGTATCACTTGAATATATAGAGTTTGATACTAATTTCAATCTCTATGAAATTTTGTGTATCAACTAAGAAAATGGTGATCCTGAGCTAAAAAGCTTCTTCCTTCTATAAGAAAATATGTTTTAATAATGAAATATTTTACACTATGGTACTACCAGCTACACTGAGATAAATTCCCATTTTCTAAACTATTTAAACCTAGAACAGAAAACATATTTGAAAATACTTTGTAGGAAGTAAACCTGCTTTAAAAAGTGCTCATATAATTCACTCATTTCAGTTCTTCATGACCTAACTCACTAAAATGTCCAAACCTTTAAGCTAGTAAGAAAAACCAACTTTGGTTAGGAATTGTCACTGGGAGAGGGTAGCATTATTTTGTCTTCAAAAGACGCAGTATTTTTCATTATGACAGACACACTGAAAAGAGTTTTTTAAATGCACTGTGAAGTATAATGCTAGCACAATTTTCCTTTCATAATAATATCTACATTCCTGAACTGTTTATTGAAACTCAGATTTTATTTACTGTGTTTTATTTTTTCAAGAAGTGAAAGAAGCAAGAATGAATATATTAGCTATTACATGCTGCAGAAATAAAGCATACCTTAATTAATTTTTTTCTAGGCATTATTTTCTAATTTCCTCAAAAAATCAGGATTATTATTTTGAGTTATGGCTATAACAATGAAGTCTGAATCTAAATATGGAATTCAACCAACTACACCTGCATTTACTTTTGATAGAATGCAGAAATAGCAGACTTTCTGGAGGTGCAATCTTGTAAAATCAAAACAAAATAGCATAGAAATGACCATGGTGATTCTAACCAGCAGTGTCAATACACTGCTAAGCTGTCTTTAATAACAGATATTATCTACAACCACTTATACCAACCTAGTTATTTTATACAAGGATTTAGCCAGTCCTGCTATAAAAACTATGGAATAAAAGGAAATGTCTCCCTAAAACCCACATAATTGACATCTATCCCAAAGCAGGGAAATTTATAATTTCTTTCTCTACCTCTTCCTACCTAAGGTAAATGTACATATTTTCCTTTATTTATATAAATGATGCTGATTTCTCTTAAACTGACCTTTGAGTGATAGTTCTGAGCTAATGAAGTAAAGCAGATTAATAGATGTCACTGTTTTCAGCTGCCAGTTTCTGTTCTGAAATTTTTCCTGTGATTTACTGTCTTCTACAATACTCCATAAGCAGTCTTAATTTTGATAGATTTGTTGCATGACTTTTTCATCTGGCTATGAAGATGAAATTAACAACCTGCCTACCATTTAAATGTCAGGGAGTTCAACTCAGTAATACCATGTATTGGAAAGGAAAATTATTTTTTCTCCAGTTTTTAATAAGAATAAAATAGAAACTTTAATGGACAAAAGCATGTCTGCAATTTTAAAGAAGATTAATCTTTCCTTTATAATTGTTTTTATTTTTCCAGCATAAGATGATAAAGACATTTTTTCATATAGTGAAATGCCACAGCAATTTCAGTGTGATGTCAGGTTTTAGCTGGATATCAGAAGAAAGATTGTCACTTTTGCTATTCACTTCTTTTTTTCACATGCCAACAAAAAAGGCAGATAGTTTCATCAAAATGCATTTCTAGTGTCTGCCTTAATTATTTGCCATGGATCACTGACTCTACAACATGTAACAGCCAATTTGAAGTTATGTAAATACTGCAATATATGTCAGTGAGTACAGTTCTGAAAAGACATCACTTGATATGCTAGAGATGATGGCACATCTGTATATATGGCCCTCCAGAAATCGATCCAAGTTCATAAGATTTTTGTTATCCATAGCTATTCTAGTGGTTTGAACAGTCTCTGAAGTTAGCACTCTACAACTGTTGCAGCTTCTGTAAATTAAAAATTTAGCAATCTCAGACAGGACTGAAAGCTGGAAGAAATAACAATAGAATATGGAAAGCAAAAAAAAATATAATGGAGACACAACAAATAATTGCTTTAGGTTTTAATTTTTACCTCACGGCAATGCCAAGTCTCTCCTTCTCCAGCTTCTTCAATTTCAAGGCGAACTTTGAATATAGTATTAAATTTCTTACTTAGTTCAATAGAAGTCTCATAAATCTGCTCTTTTCTAAGGGATCCTTTGGGGAATATGACTGAAGTACAAGTTCCTTTTTCACCACATACTGTTAGAGACATTCTAGGGTTCATGGAACTAGAAGAAATATCACTAGTTGTGACGTGGATATCCCATATCCCTGTTTAAATAAAACAGCAGAAAAAAAATTAATGGGTTTGATGAATATTCAAAATAATACATCTATTTGTAACAGGCTGAGGAAGTGAGGGACTAGCAACCCATTCCTACCTTTGTACTGAGCTCAAATACTCAATATTGGCACATAACAGGTTCACTCACTATTATCAATTTAGTGAAAAGCAAATTTGGACATCAGTGCTTTCATAGTGGTAGCTGATACTTTAGAGATGTGCCAGTCCAAGAACAAAGTGCAGATGAGACTGCCAGTTCAACATCAGAGACTTGTGAAGAGCCATGACAATCTGTTGATTTCTTTCCCTGCCACTTAGAAATATCTCCTGATGATTTCAAATATTTTTTTGCACTAGTCACCATTCAAAAGCAGCATATTTTTTACAAGATAATATTGGTTATCAGGTTTGCCTTTGGTCAGAGAATATTTTCATTTTAACTTTCATTACTTAAATGAACATGTTAAAATATGTTGCATATATACTATAAGAATATGGTGGTGAGATCAACTGGTCTGGCTCCTGAAAAGGAATATTTTTATCATACCTCACTGTAATTATCACGACAGCAAAGTACAAAACTTTATCCATTTCTTCTGTGAAGAAGTAATGTTTGCTGAGAGATTAAAAATAGTCCTATATAACATCACATAGACTTGTCTACTTTAGGGACTCAGGAAACACTCCAGGAGAATTTTTCCTAGGTCTTTTTGAAGCATTTAGTCACTTAAGCACTGGAGATGAATTGACAGATCCCTGAAGTCTCAGAATGTCGGGTAGACTCCTGAGTAACTTCTGCAACTTTGTATGGAACAGATATTTGGTTAAAACTTCAATCAACAAGACAGTTTTGAAGATCAGAAACTCCATCAAATAATGTCACTGATTTAGCTACCTTTAATTTTTAATTCACGTTAATAGAATATATGGAAAATTCAGGGTTACCAAAGTCATGGTTCCAATTTTAAAAAATTGTGCAGATCAGAATTTTTTGTCTGCAGCAGAATTGGACTGGGCTGGGCTGCTGCAGAATTGAGCAGAATTTTTTTTAATAACATGACTTAGCTCTGTTTATGCAAAGAGAGATAAAGTATGGATCTGATAATATCAAATAGCTATTTTGTAAAACAGGTTGTTTTACTCTGAGTAATGGAATCAAAGACTCCTGGAGTTTATGTTTATAAACTCCAGCTTCCTACCTCAGCTTCAGAATGTTCAGTCACCTCAGCTTCCTAACTGCAACAAGAAAGTCTTTGTCTCCTACTATAACTAATGCGAATAAAGGTTTATTGCTTTAGATCAGGTGAGGATTTGTACCATAAATCCAGCACTTGTTGACATAAAAATTTAGTACTCACCATCTGTAAGATCATCTAAAATAACTTCAGTGTTATGACTTCATGAATAATCCGAAATCTATTTTCATGCCTATGAACATTAAATGTAAATGAAACCAATGATATCTGTGAAAAAATGGAAGTGAAATGAAAATTTATCACATCCCATGTGAGATAATCTAGGATATTTTACCCCTTTAGTACTGAAATACTTGGCCTTAAACTATCAATGTATGTTGCCCAGGAATGGAAGGACTATGTCTGTTGGATAGCACAGCACCATATGCTGCTATAACACATGAATTAAATTGTATCATTTCTGACAAATTTGTTAAAATTCAATTTAAAAGCAGCTTCCTTCCTTCTCCTTAGTTAAGTATAAAACAGTGTATTGGGTTTGTGTGGCCACGTTTTGGTAGCAGGGGGGCTTCAGTGATGGCTTCTGTGAGAAGCCATTAGAAGACCCTCCCTGTGCAGCAGAGCCAATGCCTACTTGGTCCAAGACAGACCCATCCCTGGCCAAGACTGAGCCATCAGTGATGGTGAGAGCACTCTGGGATAAGGTATTTAAGAAAGTAAGGTGGAAGGACTTGCACAATTGTAACTGGAGCAGAGTGAGAAAATGCAAGAGAAACAATTCTGCAGTTCCTCAGGTCAGTGCAGGTGGAGGGTGAGCAGAGATTCCCCTGCAACCCATGGTGAAGACTACAATGAGGCAGCTGTGTCCCTGTGGCCCATGGAGATCCACAGTGGAGGAGAGATTCACCCACAGCCCATGGGGGATCCCATGATGTCTAAAGAGGATGTGACCTCATGGGAGCCTGCACTGGTGCAGACTCCCAGCAGGACCTTATGGCCTCATGGAGAGAGCCTGTGCTGGAGCAGGTTTACTCCTGATGGACTACACCATATGGAAGGAGCCCATGCTGGAGCAGCTCTGGAAGAACTGCAGCCCATTGGAAGGCTTCACTCTAGAGAAGTTTGGGGAGGACTATCTCTTGTCACTCCATGCTAGAGTGGAAGAGGAAGGAGTAATAGAGACAATGTGATAAATTTACTGCAAGCTTAATTTCCTGTCCTGCTACACAACTGGATAGGAGGAGGTAGAGAAAATTGGGAGTAAACCTTAGCCCAGGAGGAAGGACGAAAGGTGTTTTTAGATTTGGGTTTAGTTCTCATTATCCTACTCTAATTAAGCTAATTTCTCCTAGTCAAGTTTGTTTGGTCCACAGCAGTAACTGCTGAGTGATCTGTCCATGTCCTTATCTTGACTCATGAGCCTTTTGTTGTGGTTTTTTTCTCTCCTGTCCAGCTGAGGAGGGGAAGGATGGGCACCTGGATCCAGCCAGGGTCAACCCAACACAGAGTGCAATGCTAAAAATATAATATTTCTTTGTTTCTTTCTCAGAAATCTTTTCATTCTCTTAGGAGGGCATTAGTGGACTGCTGAAACCCATTTATTTTTATGACAACTTTGTTAGCTTAAATAACTCTCTTCTCTCTTTGATATGTAAGCCACCATTAATTTGATAGATCACTACTTTGTCCATTTTAAGCATTTAATTAGCTATTTTGAATCTGACACTTTTTTCCAATACTCATTCACAACAAAGAGCTGCCATTTTCTCAGTCATCATATCTTCTTTACAACTGTTCCAATTTGATCTAGTCCTTCTGGACAGGTGGCCACAATTACATATAGCATTGCTGGTGAAATATCATAGTTTCGCCGTAAAGTCAGTACTCCAATTTGATTTTCACTGATAGTGCCTACATACACTGTGGGTCACAGTAACCCCAGAGCCATGTCACATTACTGCCTCAAAGTTATCCTGTGATCTCATAACAAACCCAGGTATTTTTCATGGTCCTCTTGCTGATGAATTTGTGTAGCAGAAATTGTTACAAAACATGGCAATACAGGCCAAAACTGGTTTTTGGACTCTTAGCTACTACTTAGCTCCTAATTCTTAAAAAACCCCAAAGCAATTGAAATTAGGGCCATGTATCAGAATTGAGAGCTCAAATAGCTAGTTGAGTTTACACCTAATTGTATACAAACTGCTTGCCATAGAATTCTGTTCAATTCCTGTCCTTCAATTCTCAACCTTTGCATCTCCTGATAGTACTCCCAGCTTTGTAGCAACAAAAGATCTCATTAACATATTCATTGGTCTCTTCTCCAGCTCTTTACAATTCTCCCTTTTACTACTACTTTTCACTTTCTTGTGATTACCTAATAATTTGCCATAAAAAAAATAAAATTCAATACAGGTATTTAGACAGATTCAATGTCATTACATTTGTCTTACTGCAAAATACTTCTGTCGTATCTTCTTGTTTTACAGTCTATCTTTAGAAAAGTCATGGTGCATTCCTTCTCATTTCCTATTTGCCTCTATTGTCTCAACTATTAATTTCTTCAAAATTGTGTTATAATAATTTTAATTTGAAAAATTATTAGGTATATAGTCACCTACATTATGCTTTGTATTCTTTAGGTGGAGGCATTATGTTTGCTGATGTTAAGTCTTCATAAAATTATTTTAAATCCTTGCTATTAGAGCTACCACTGGACTAACAACTACCCTGATTGTCACTGCTTGAGTAAATGGAACTAAATGTTCAATTTATGTTTCAAATTTTATGATTTCCAGTAAGCTCATCCCATTAGTAACTATGCTTTTTGCTTCCCTGGCCAACATTATGGTTCCTTAATGAGAAGAGAGACAAGGTATTCAATTTGTTTAAGAGTTATACCTACATGATCTTCAGTCTGCACTCTATTGTTCCTAAATAGTTACTCACCTTTGAAGGTTCTTTTAATGAGTAAAGTTGAAGAACCATTACTGTTTGTTTTACTTACTTTACAAAATCTGATTTAGCTTGAAATTGAGTGAGTAAATTTTATTTATCCATTCTTCCTAGGCTCTCTGCTTATTTGTCATATTATTCCTGGATTTATTATGCACCCAGACCAAAAATGATTTTCAGTAGATACAGCACTGAGTATAAATAATCATAGACATGAAATTATTATCAAATCTGTACTCAGATTTTTGAGGACTATGTCTGTGTGTGAGAAACCAAGGAAGGAAATTGTTTTTACACAGCCATATTCATATTGATCAAGGTACATAAACAAGAATGCAAGATTTCTCTCACTTTTCATATTATCAGTAAAGAAAGATGTGACGGATTTTGACCAATCTTGGGCTTCTTTGAATTACGCTCAGGGGACATCTGCCTTGCTCTATGGACTATGTAGGACACCTATGGAATCTACTTAATAGAGACCTAGAATACTTGCAGTGGTGAAATACAGCTATTTCTTGTTCTGAAATTGTCACTACTCTAGCTGCTCATACTATGCTTATATTTCCATGATTTTCTGTTATTTTGTAATATCAGTAAATTATTTCTGTTTTCCTAGAAGATATGAGATATTCACATGTGGACTAATTATAGATGACTAAATATGAGGATATAATCTATTAGTTTTATCTGCAACTATGTATAGTATAAAATTCTCTAAACATAAAAGGAAATATGCAGGATCATAGAAGTTAATAGAGATCGGTTTACAAAATGGCTGATACAGAATGCAAATTCACACTTCCAGATTAGTTAAACTTTACATAGCTTGGTCTATCAGTTCTGATTCCGTTTTCATAAATGGACCCAAACCAGCATTTTACACCTCTTCAAGAAAGACACATGAGAAAGCTAAAAAATACAGTATCCTGGCAAAGCATGTTTTCAGTGTCTAAGTTGTTTCTGAATTTTGGTTGTTTGTTAATTAAACAGTTTGAATAGAATATTGACTTCAGGTCAACTAACTGTTTGCAAGAACTTGTGCCATTGATATAAGTAAAAAAGAAAACTGCAAATAAAAGCAAATGTTTTCTGCAAATATATGAACATAAGGGAAAATCGCATTCTGCTAAAAGAGTTTTTGTATCTCTTGTGATTCCATCACTGTTGCAGGAGCCTTCTGCTCTGCATTGAATGCCATATGGAACAACCTACTTCTTTCTGCTTCAGCTTTTTTCTAACCTCAACTAAAATCATAGTATCTCCATTGCCTCTGTCACTTAATATCTCTCTTATGCTCTAGTTTTTCTTCCCTAGAGCATTTTAATTGTATTTACCATCTCACGAAAGTGTTTGGAGAGACAATTTGTGTGGGAGAGGCAATTCACATTCAAGCTATACTGTTTCTGTAGTTTGGTTTTAGCCTTAAAAATAACAAAAAAAAAAATTATGGATTACAATTAAAACCAAAGCTGGAAGGAGTTTTGAGGATTTTGGACCTTACCATAAATCTTTCCTGTCAATACTCCATTCCTGACTTTTCCAAGAAGCTTCAATGTTCGTTCCATCTGTGCATCACCAACTCCACTGTCTAACCATTGCTGGCAAAGAAATACATATTGTTCTTCAGTCTTGCCTGATTCATGGATGACAACTTGGTCGAGGTACCATCCAGCTCCATAACCCACATTATGGTGCTCAACAAGCACTTTGCTTAACTGTCCAAGGTTTACTGCTCTAATTTCAGAGATACAAACCTGAGAAGATAGAGGCAAAAAGAATGGCAAACTGATTAGACCATATATCTTATCTTCTGTCTTTGCGAAGTTTGCATTTAGAAAGTAAAATTCCTTTCAATGATGTATCTTTCTCTGAGAAAAAGGAAAAATGTTATAGGCTGACATTCATATTTGGACAACCTGTTCAGAAACTAAGTGGATCCTTGAATATGTATATCTTTTCTTCGATATGATCACGGCAGTTCAGGTTTTCTTACAAAAAACATCCCCTTGTTTTGGGTAGAAACAAACCTCTGATCAAAAAATTTAGAGAAAGCTCATGAAAATTGAAGTTCAAGTAATCCCTCATAAAGGAAACAAAGGGAGTTCTTCAAGTTACCAGGATAGACCTGGTAACTTAAATTTCTGTTTAAATAAGGCATTTTATTTTAAAACATTTTCAAGTATTTTACATTCTCAGACACCCTACTATTCAAATAGGAAATGTTGTATTATTCAACTCTGAACAAAAATACTGTGGATGACTATGCAAACAAAGGAAGATACTGACATTAGAAACTATAACTAAGGCTGTACATGCATACAGGCAAAAATTGATGTGCTCCTCGGATGTAAATAGACATCTGTTTAAATATTGCTACGGCTACCAGTAAACAAAAGCTAAATGGCAGCTGCACTAGTGCATGCTGGGATGAATAAATTATGTGAGTGAGAGAATGAATGTGTTCTGTGCAAAATAATATAAGTGGGTGGGTAGATACATGGCCATGTGTGTGGGTGACATTAAAAAAACCCCAGATGGATAGTAGAAACAGACGCTATAATTTTTATTTGTTGCCAACCAATTTGCCACCAGGCAGGAAAAAGGATGAGGACCAGAAAGCAATGAAGGAAGAGATGATTTTTAGAACAAATTATGTCATCTTGTCCATTCTCCTGTCTGTGTCAGACTATTCTCCACAATGTGATCAGGAAAAGAAAACATCCAAGTTATTATTCCTATCATTGCCTTAGGACTTCCAGCATTCACACCTTGTTATATCTACGATATCCTCAAACAGTTACCATGGCAAGATATACGCCTGCATGTAAGTATATGTAGCCCAAAATAAGATCTAGCTGGGAGGAACATCTTGCAAATAACTTTTTGGGAGTACTCATTGCTTTTTAATTTTATTCTTTGTAGTTCCAAGCCAAATATAATTTTCCTGTCAGTCTACATGACCTTTGACTTAGAGGAAATATCCTGTATTTCTAACGCTCATGTTCCTTCACAGCTAACTCTAATTGAGAAAGGGACCTATCATTAGTTTCATTCTTTGTGATAATAATTAACATGCATTAGACAACAGTGGTCATAATCACCCATTGTTATCAATGAATTCTCATAATAGTACATTAAATTGCCTACTCCCTCAGCATTAGTAAGAATGTACTTTTGGTTGATGTTATTACATTTCTTTTTTTCCCTTCAGTATAAAGATATTTGGAACTGTATTAAACACACTACTGGAAGTACAATTAACAAAAGCCAAAAGGATTTTATTTAAACTGTTTTGCAAACCCATTTTAATCTGTTTTCTTACACTTGGTTGAAATTTTCTGTCTTCCTATCTTTTCCTTATATTCATGTTCTTTATCAGTCAAGAGAGATCTTTTTTTTTTTTTTTGTATCTCAAGTTTCCTAAACTTTGTTTTCTTTGCCTGTACATTCAACATTGTTCAGGGATATTGCTGACATAATCTTGTCTCTCAAGACAGCTTGCCCTTTACATTCCTTCCTTTCACCTTCTACTCTTAGAATCTCTCACTAAAACCCCATTCCAACTTTTTTATTGATGTACTTCTATGTAAAAGGAATGTAAGTCTGGTAGTAGTATTTTAAATTGCAAATCCATCTAGTCCATCTAGTATAGCGTTGCAAACAGCTACCACTAACAGATTTCTGTGGAAGAGCTGAAAAATAGGGCAAATATATGGGGATGCTTCTTGAATATAAAGTCTCTCAGCCTTTTTCAATTTGTGGTTCAGAGATTGCTTGAGCCAGAGATTACGTCTTCGCATTTAACACTCTCAGTGGAAAATTGTCTTCCATGACAATGTGCAATGGCTTTTTGCACCAATATGTCTTTACCATCTGCAACATCTTGTGTCAGAAAGTAAAATGTATTAATTACACATTGAACAAAAAGCCACCTCCTTTTGTTTTGAATCTGCCACCTGCACATTGCATTGAATGCTCTTGAGCTCTTTTATTTCACAAAGAAATAGAAATGTTTATTTTCGGTATGCCATTTTATATTTTTTATCTCACTCACCTTTCCTCTTATCATCATCTCTTTTCCAGACTAAACCATATGTGTTTGCTTCACTGTTCTTTGTATGGAAGATATTTCATACCACTTGACATTCTTCTTGCACTTTTTAAGACGAGTGAATCAACAAAACACAACATCTATTATGCCTCTGTACTAGTGAACATATTTGGAGGCATGACTGTGTTTCATGCCTTGAAGTGGCTGGATTTTTTGGGTTTGTTTTTGTTTTTTTAATAATTTCTAATTTTTTTTTCTTCTATTTTCCTTTTGTTTTACTTCTACTGAGATGATATCCTACTATCATATTTCAGAGCCTATCATTTTGCATGCAAATTTAAGGGGTTATTCCTCCTCACAGCCACGGCTTTTCATTTAGCTACAAAGAATTTAATCTGCCATTTTATTACCCATTCACTGTGTATGAGGTTCTTCTGCAGACTCTGCCACCAGTTTTAATATTTATTACCTTAAATAGCTCATTATGGTCAGAGCATTTTGCCATCCCACTGCTCAACTCTTTCCCAGGAACCTATCAAACAATGAAGAATGTGAACACACAAAATACCTAAGCTGATGAACATTTTCATTGTCTGCAGCACAAAAACTGCTCCCTGAAAACAAAGGATCTGTTTGGGAAGACACTCGGCACTCTGTAGCTCACTGTAGTGGCTGTGAATTCTTTATCACTAACAGCTGTAACACTGACTCTGTATTAACAACCAATATGAAATGCCATGTTAATTATTTCTTTGTAGACTTCTTTTCCAGATTATGTCACTGACCATGTGCCTTTACATTTTTGATTAACCCTTCTAGTTGTTCATAAACATTTGCCCTCAAAAATACCAAAGATTAACCTGTATTTTTAATATTATTATCCAGACAATCAACATCATAAAGTTCTTCCTATATTGTTATAGCACAGTTTGGACTAAGCAGGATTCTGAAAAAAAATGGCATCTGAAAAAAAAGGAAGTATTATTGAAGAGTCAGAACAACATATAGAAAAGACTAAGTAGGAAGATTAAAGAGACATTCTTCTTTGCACAGAACAATGCAGCAATACAAGTGCACAGAGGGTAGAGATCTATAAAGCAAGAGAGAGGCAAAGAGAAGATTACATGGAAGAAAACATTCACCATGTCTTCCAAAGGAAAATGTGGAATGAGATTTAAGTAGTATGTGAAAGTTTAGTTTTACTCAGGTAGCAAATCAAGTGCAATTTAAAAAGAAACTTATCACGTCTGTAGAAGAATTTATACAAATTAATGGAAGTAAAAGTATCAGTGACTAGAGTATGACTGGAACAAAATGATGTAACTGCTTTCTAAGTTTCTAAGCTCAAGAAGGCATAATAAATTTAGTGAAGGAAGAAGTAAGTGCAATGTTAGAAAAGCAGTGAAACATGTTGCCAAGGAAAGCTATGGCATCTCAGGCATAAGAGAGCATAAGAAACAGTATGAAACATGCAGAGGATTCTGCTTCATTGTACAGGATGAATTGATCTAGTGCTCTCAGTTCAGGGTATGGGTGAACATGCTGTGTAGATATAATCATTAATATGGTAATAAGCAAAGGTTAACCAGAAAATCTCTCATAGGATTTATCTTGAGCATACAATTATATTTACAACCAGGTTTACCTGTTTTCAATTTAACAGATTAATTAACATAGAGTAGCTAATAGATTTAAAATCTTTCAGCTCTATCTGGGCAATTAAAAAAAATTAAAGGAACAGTCACAGAAAATAGCCCTGATATTTTTATACTAGCTTCACAAATAGGTGAAAATTAGGCCATAGAATTTCATATATAATTGGATTGAGTTCCAGATTCTAAGAACAATTACTGAGAGTTTGTGGATTTAAAATTTATTTGCACTCAAACTATTCCTAAACTGGAATCTCAATTCAGGTAAAATGCTTATACTTAGGAAGTAACACATTCTTTCCACAGGTTACCAGAGTGTAACATCCATGCTGGTATTTCATAATTTGAAAGAAATATAGTATTAGAAAATAATAAAATTAAATAAATAAAAAAACATGTAAGGAAAATGACTCAGTACCAACCTGCCCTCTTTCAAAATGTGAGTGCCCTAGTCTCCTTTTGCAGGAATCTCCCCTCTCTCCAAATACTGTGATAAATACATCTGCATCTGTTCCTGATGCAGGCAGTGTTCCTGTATGGACATTGATGAAGTAAAGGACTTCTGCCATGAAAAAATCAGTAACACAAAACATTACCAAATGAGATAATTAGCAATGTAATTATCAAACATTATTAACCAATATATTTTAGGTACAAGATTAATTTCAAGACCAAGGAATGAAGTTATAGGAATTTACATCAATTTTCTGAATTTCCTATAGATTGCTAGCTATCTCACAGCACACACTACTGCATTAGGGATGAAATGTCTTCTATGAATCAATGCAAGAATCCATGCTTGCATTACAGAAGGAGAAAATATCCTACTTCTGGATTCTGGAATCACCTGAAAGACTCAGACTGATTTTATCGATTTGTATAAAGAAAAAAAAAACAAAACAAACAAACAAACAAAAAACCCAAACAAAACCAACAAACAAAACAAAAAACCACAGGAGTTCTTGTAGGAATTATAGGTCTTAAATTGAGTTAGGATTTATCAACTCTAACATTTTACCAAGGAAAAAAAACAGACATAGATGATAAAAACCACTTTTTGTTCTGGATCAACTGAACTGTGTTTGAATCTCATATTTTGAGAATTATGGCCAACATGATTTAATATGTTCAGCAGATATGGCTCAGCTATTTATACAAATATACATTGTTATTATTCTTCACAACAAAGGATGACTTGCCATGACTTTTCTCTCATGAGTTATACAGTACATATTCCTTGAGGCAGTATGACAGAGGATTTTTAATGGGTTCTGTGAAGAATTAAATGCTATAACAGACTCTTAAGATATATTTCCATTTGCAGTCTAGCCTCCAGTTAGATATTACATGCAAAAAGTTTTAAATATTTTAACTAAAACTTCTGTTCATAGTGTAATGAATGAGAATTCTTTTCTACATATTTCATAAAATGTAATCTGAACAAAGGAAGATGTTATCATATTTTAAATACAATGATGAAATGAAATATGGCTTCAGAGGCAGAAATGGGGCTTGAAGAAAACCTCAAAAGCCCCTGCATTTTTTCTTTGTAATTCATGCCATTATGACTTTGCACCGGCCTTTTTTTTAATCTGTGAATTAGTCCCTCATTAAGTGTAAATCAGTCATTTTCTGAAAACTGCCATTCAAATATACTAACTGGGCTCTGTTCATCTTTCAGACTTTCAAATTTGCACTTAGTCAAGTGAAAACAATACATGTCAATTGCTTTAAAACAGAAGAAAATGCTTTAACTATATACCTGTACCCAGCACTTACAGGATGGCAAGGGTATCAGACCAAGCCAGCATAGATTTAGGAGGGTTAGGTCATGTTTGACCAACTTGGTCTCTTTTTATGACCAGATGAGCCATCTGGTGGATGCAGGAAAGGCTGTTGATGTTGTCTCTTTGGACTCCAGCAGGCCTTTGACACTGCCTCCCACAGCACATTCCTGGAAAAGCTGCAGCCCAAGGCTTGGACAGGAGCACTCTTCCCTGGGTTAGGAACTGGCTGGATGGACGGGCCCAGAGAGTGGTGGTGAAATGTGCTGCATCCAGCTGGGGCCAGTCACCAGTGGTGTCCCTCAGGGGTCTGTGCTGGGGCCAGTTCTGTTCAACATTTTTATTGATGACATGATGAGGGGATTGAATCTTTCATTAGTAAATTTGCAGAGACTTGGAATGGTTGGATGGATGGGAAGAGTCCAGTAAGATGAAGTTTAATAAGTCCAGGTTCTGAGTTCTGCATTTTGGCCACAACAACCCCCTGCAGTCCTGTAGGCTGGAAATGGTGTGGCTGGGCAGTGCCCAGGCAGAAAGGGACCTGGCAGTACTGGTCAGCAGTCGATTGAACATGAGCCAGCAGTGTGCCCTGGTGGCCAAGAAAGCCACTGGCATCCTGGCCTCTGTCAGGAATAGTCCTGGCCACCAGCAGGACCAGCAAGGTCACTCTTCCTCTGTACTCAGCACTGGTGAGGCCACACCCTGAGTGCTGTGTCCAGTTCTGGTCCCTCAGTTTGGGAAGGACGTTGAGATGCTTGAGCACGTCCAGAGGAGGCAACGAGGCTGGTGATGAGCTTGGAACAGAAACCCTGTAAGGAATGGCTGAGGGAGCTGGGGTTGTTTAGCCTGGAGAAAAGGAGACTCAGAGGTGACCTTATCAGTCTCTACAACTCCCTGAAAGGTGGTTGGTCAGGTGGGGGTTGGTCTCTTTCTGCAGGCAGCAGCTGACAGAACCAGAGGACGCAGTCTTAAGCTGCGCCAAGGGAAATATAGGTTGGATATTAGGAAAAAAGTTTTTTTATGGAAAGAGTGATAAAGTATTGGAATTGTTTGCCCAGGGAGGTGGTGGAGTCACCAGCCCCGGATATGTTTAAAAAAAGACTGGATGTGGCACTCAGTGCCATGATTTAATTGAGGTGTTAGGGCATGGGTTGGAGCTTCAATGATCTTGAAGATCTTTTCCACCCATAATTTTGCTGTGATTCTGTGATTCCACAGTTTATTGAATGGATAGTTAAAAGTAATTTTGAGTGTTTTTTAAATATATATAAAATGCTTTGCAATCTTGTGCCTTGTGTTCATCCTATTAGGCAATTTACAAATCTGTGTGTGTACACACATTTGTTCATGTATTTATTTTGCATTTCAATAGCATACCCTTGAGTGGTGGCTGGTCTGGCCTGACCGCAGCAAGCTCTGCCACGGTCTCAGATCCATCCTCTCCAAACAGATATGAGGCTTCAGTGTGAAAGCTCAACTCTTCTTTAGTGTCCAAGTCTTTTAGCTGAATCTGCAGGCAGAATCAGAGAAAGAAATTAATTTATCTGAATTATTTAATTTCCTATTTCCATCCCAATAGAAACTGATATTTCTTCCTTTTACTAACTCCTGCACACACTTTATAACAGCTATCTAATTCTGAATAACAGTTAGAGCAGCTTCTTCAAGCTGCTAATTCTGTAGCCTGATGTTTATAGGTGTATTCTTCATTGTATATCACCACAAGCATAGGACCCATTTATAAAGAACCAATGAGAGATACAGCTTAAATTGACTTGTATGTGTTTGCAATTTCAGAATGTCAAATGAATGAATACAGTTACATCAATCTTTATAGCATATGTCCATTTTGCAAAAACATTTGCTGCTTTTTATTTTTTTAAATTAGTCTTGCTATATCTCAGGTAGGATTTTCAAAGTTGTCAGAAATTAGTGTCCAGTGTCTTTCAGGGCTACCTGTGGAAATAAGTTATTTGAAGAATGAATTTCAATAGAATGGGCAAGCTTAGGTCCGTCTTCATTCTACTTGGCTTTAAATATTTATTGGAAAGTGAAGAAATTAGGTTCCAAGTGTGTGGACTTAGAACATCCAAACCAGCTGAGGAAGCACAGCCTTAGAAGTTCACATATCTCCTCTGAGAGGGACAAGGTGGAAATCAGATTCACAGAAGGTCAACTCAGATCATATACTCTATCCTAGGTCAGGTTATAAAATACAGAGTAAAAATCTATTAAGTATATGCAGAAACATTTGTGGTAACTGTTACATGCAATATTGAACTTCATAAATAGCCACTGTCTGCAAGTTTGCAGAAACAGTTTCTTCAGTCTTCAGGATCTCTTTGTATAGATATAGCACATCCAAGACATTTATAACGAAAGGAAACAAAAACTTAATTTCATCAGGACAGTAAGTAATCTGAATTAGGCAGGGTTTCCCAAAATTATTGTGGTCACTTCTTTTCTGTACTGACAGCAGCTGCAACAGCAAAACTTTGTGTTCATCATACAGAATAAACATACCAGTGTTTAGAAATCCTGAGTACAGGTTTCCTCACACAGATTTTAACTGCAAGCTATGAGATGTATAAATATTTATATAACTGAATGAGATAAACAAAATTATTGGGAATTTGACAGTTTTGCTCTTAAAAATTTTGTCAGACTGTGTTGTCCTTGAGTTCTTAGAAGTGCAATAACCTAACATTTTCCATTACTGCTTATTCATTCTGTCCAGTGATTTACAAGATTAGTCACAGGGCTTCCAGAAGAAAGTAAACAATATGGCATAAACATTTCCAGACTTAAACCATTAATTACTTGGATAAAAGGTAGATTTATTTAGGTAGTATTAAATTCTACTAAATTTGAAGCCGTATTGGTTACAAAAATAGGGTTTTTTGGCACTTGCAATAACAATTTCTTTTTTTAGGTTAAATGTATAACTTCTTCTTACACAAAAATATTTTCCCCTAACTTCTATCAATATGTGAAACCCTAAATATCCATACATATCACAAACTTCTATCTGTCTTAAAATTGCACTAAGGTTCACCTCCATGTGCAGGCAGACAGCCTGCAGAAACTGGACTCATAAAACTGAGGTGTGCAGATTTAAGTAGACTTTGGCCTTAAAATAAAGATTACCTGACAAATTCTTGCTAGTTCTAAGATTACTTCTGTGTGAACTTAATCTTCAAATCATATAGTGTTTCTATATTCTAAACAAATGTAAAAAATGGGTTTCTATTCTATTTTAGGAAAGACCAGAAACTGGTTTTGAGCAAGAAATAGCTACTCATTCTATACTAAATAAATCTTCAGAAGCTACAGAAAATACATAATTTTTAGGTTAGGTTACAGAATTTTGCAGAAAACTGTAGGAGACAACATTGGTGCTTGGAAGAACCCTGTAAACATCAAAATAGAGAAGACAGAGAGTAGCAAAATTAAAATGTAGGGATTTTATCTTCTTTTTGCAGTTTAATCTGTGTTTCTGAGAAACTTATGGAACTTTAAATATTATTTCTTTCACTTTAAAAGAAATCAAACAAGGTCATTTTATTTAATTGGGGCTGGGTTTGACCACTGGTTCACAGGAAGCTTGCACATCCTGACTGCTGCCTGTCATTTTTCTGTTTTTATACATCTCTATTTTTTTACTGCACTGTAAGAAGCCTACTAGAGTGAGACCAGCTTGTTACATTTTAGATTATGCTTCCATGAATAGCTAATTTATAAATAGACTAATAAAATAGCATTAGATATTATAAGCATATTAATGGAAAAATCAATAGATGTTCTGTGGCTTGTGCTGTGGGTTGCACATGCATACAAGAAACTATTTAGGTCTATAGCAACTTACTGACTTCTTGTAGATTGTAGCAATTTATAGCTACTAATAAACCAATTATTAAATGAATTGTGAAGTATTTGAAAGTACAGACAAAAATCACTTAGTCAGTTGCATAGGGTTGTTTTGGAAAAGAAAGCAGAAAGAAAACTATTACATTTATGAATTTTCTGCCATGTTTTGAGCCACCAGGTCTGGAGGCTGAAGTCTTATATTACCTAATGGATATATTAAACATAGTGTCAAAATATTTTTGGAATGCTTTATCAAATGGCCTGGGGATACATATTTAAAATGAGAAATTAGCTTTGCTTACCTATTCTTTCCATTTTTATAGCCTAAATGGAGAGCACAACGTAGCTGGCACAGAACACATTTGGGGAGAAAATGTAAGATAAACTCCTCCTCTATCCCCAGAGGATCTCATAAATTCAGACTCAACGTTCCTTTAAGTGCCACAAGCCCACTGACATTTTAGTATGGAATGCACCTGTCTCTAGCATTTCCCTTCAGAATGGCCTCTGGAGTCTTTATGCATTTAAGGAATCACCTTGATCTTTCAAATCCATAGCAGGGTTAAGGGACTCTGTGGCACAGTTCAGGAAAGCATTCTTCTGCTTCAGATTAATTCAGTGCTATGTCCACAGTGGGGTTTTTTGCCCTTGCCTATAGGCAGAGTTCATTGATACAATTTTTCCTTGAATTAACCTTCAAGTTTAAGTACTAAGAATACTTTTAAATTCTAATTCTATTTTAAGATTGACACCATTAAGTCCCTTCCCCACTCCTTTTTATGAGACTTCTTAAAGACCTATTAAACTACAAACAGAGGTTTGAGGCCCACTGATGGCCATATTGCAAAGAATAGACACTGAATATTATCTTAATTGGCTTGCACAGGTAGGTTGGTCTGAGTGTGGAGACTGTCAGTATTTCCATGCAGGAATTAACATTTCCTAACATCAGCAGGAAACACTGTCTTCCATGCATGGATGAACTCTGCATAATGGGTCTGCACACCAGTGAAGAGCTATCACAACATGCACTTCAGCAGGTGCAGACAAGGTCAAGCTGCCCACAAAGAGACCTGCAAGCTGTAGGCAATCATCTACAGATACCAGGTAACTGAGACCGTCTGTGTCTCAACAAAAGTTATTTACTGTTATGTTGAAAACTATTGCAAGTTTATATGCATTATATTTGGAATACCTTGTGAAGTTTAATTCCTCTTCTCAAGGATGGACCACATAACACAAAGGAGACTTTTGTTATATCTCCAATATCACCAACAGTCAACTGTTAAAAAAAATAATAATAATTAAATATATGCAGTATGCAACAGTTTGCGTGGCATACTTTAAACCCCCCAAAAAAAAGATAAATACAACAGGTAATAATATTAGTCAATGAGGTTAGTGTTAGGAGGAGAAAGTCCTATTAAGAGTGCAAGTTAATTTGGACTCACATTTGTATCATAAATTATGTCTATTTTTACTGAGGGAAATGGTTGCAGAGCATAGGCCAGCCTAACAACAGGAAGGAAATGTACAGCTGAATTCTGTTTTTCAAGGTCAGTTCTTTTCTCCTCACTTAATTCAAAGTTAATGAGGTTTTTCACATCAAATTTGGCATTTCCTCAAGAGAGTTCTCCTAAGTGATATGTTTTGGGCCACAAGTGAGAAGTTCTCCAAGCTGTGTTTATTTAAGACATAGAGGTGTAAACATTAACACTGACAAGCAACCAGTACACATAATGTCATACATATTGGCTACAATCCTTATTTTACTGAAACTATTTGGTGTCATACATATTGGCTACAATCCTTATTTTACTGAAACTATTTGGTAAGACTTGTATAAAGTAGAAAAGAAACCAACCAAAAAGGGAGTATCACTTAGATTTTGAACTTTCTGTGTAGGTGATTTCCCTTTTCTTCCAAATGCAACAATTTCAATGTTAGGAACATCTTCTGGTACTTGTGTGCAGTGCACCCATGTTTGCCATCGTCCTCTACTTTTTGTATCTAAATTTTCCATGGGAAGAGATGTCACAGATGTTTCTGCAGTAAAAGCAAACCTATATTTAGAGCAATACTTGTTATAAGGCATTATAAACCAAAAGATTACATTGCCTGGTAGTGCTGGATGTAGCACAGGAAATTCATGCAACAAAGCCACAGACCCCTCATTATTCATGTTAGTCCCATGGAGGGATAGAAAACCAGGCCAGTGGCCTCATGGATCCACGTCACACTCACAGAGGCCATGCCTCTTCTCTTTGTATTGTTCCAAGGACAGGAAATGTCCTGACAGAGGAGACTCTTTCAATAGTGCCATTTCTCCATCCCAGACATAATTTCTTCCCCTTGGTTTACAGAAGGCATGATTCACCTTGGTCCAGGACTGTGCCTCTCACCACTGGGGTATCAATGCTAAGTTCTTCCTACTGTGTGAAGTAACTTTATACCAGCTGTGAACTGCTCTGCCATGCAGGAGTGACTAATGGAAATGAAGGACACTTCTGCTTGTACTACCTTTGAGCGGAATTGCGACTTCTACAAAATCTTCCTTGGAGCGTTTATTGATCCATCCATCGTGAAAAAAAACATGTGTAGAAAAAGGGTAGAAGACTTCTTTTATAAGGATTTTTTCCAAAAACCACCCATCTAATTGAAAATAAATAGGACATTATTAATTTATACCTTTTAAGCAACAAAATATTCTGTGTATGCAGTCATAAGTTTCTACCTTCATCAAATCAATAAAAGGTTTTCTTTTGACAGACTTCTTAAGAATATAAAACTTCTGAAAATATGTTGGCTATGTGTTTCTATCTGTTCCACTACACTCCCAAATAGTCAGTGTTTTTACAGATCTTGTGAAATTAAATGTAGGGATAGATTTGCTGTAATGATCTATTACAACTCAAAGTACAGAAAGGCTTCTGTATGCAATCACTAGACACAAGAAACCCCAATAAGAAATTATATTATCAATGTCCTAATGGAAAAAGGATCAGGATTCCTATGACATTAGCCATCAGAAAATCCAGAGCTTTCTTTCTGTGGAGATACTATTCTATATAATAAGGAACAAACCAGCTAGTTTTATCTTGATTTGAAACCATGATTCTTTGGAAACAAAGCATTTGTAGAGTCACATCTCTGAGTCTTGGTAAACTTGGTTACATTCCCAGTCTTGCTGAAGTGAATGGAAGTTTGGTTGTTCATTTTAATGTTACCATCAAGGAAATAGTCTCCCATCCTGTTTTTCTGAGTCCAAGTTTAACCTACATAGTCATTTTGCAATCTTGGGGTTTTTTAAAAAAGAAGAAGGAACAAGAGACTCAGGTTATCATACTCTGGAACAATGATTTCCATTATCAACATTACCCTGCAGGAGTAAAATATCTGTAGAATCTCTATTCTGTTGTCTTTAAAAAACAATAGGCCAAAATTGTAGCCAAAGGATTGAATAAAATACCAATTCATGATACTCTTTGTTGTTGGTATTTATTTTCAAGAAATAAGCAAATTTTTTTTAGCTACAATAGCTGCTTTGGAGTCTGCAGTAGGATGAGAAAACATGCTGCAGCAATACAGCTTTTTTATCTGCCAGTCAACCTCACATATGCAGGACCCCTTAAAAAAATATTTTGCATGGATTAGAAGGAAAGAACCTGTGGGGCCAGAACAGCCTCTCTTCTTTATTTCACTTCTCAATCTAATGAACCTATTTTATGTTCTTATCTTTACATAGAAGCATATAGCCCTGAAATCAATTCCTTTTTTTTACATATCCATGATCTAAAAATGTACAGCAAGACAAAATTTACAAAAGTTTCAAAAACATGATGGCACACTGCCTCATGAAAAACAAAACACAGCTTTGTTGACTGTGCTTATAAAAAAATAGAAACTTCAATGGAGAACAATTTCATATATAATTTACAATTTTACATTTTCACAACATGTCCTTGGAATCCCTTGCACATTTTAGTAAAACCAAGCTGGATCTGGATACCTGACATGTATAATCCAAAAGAAATAATGAACAGCAGAAAATGGAAATCGATTTCATGTTTTCTAAATTTTTTAAAAACACTTTTGTGTTAAATTTCAGACATCTTTCAAGTACTAGGATCACCTAAATCTAATAATCTACATCATTACCTTACATTAACCAAAAAAATTACCAACCTTTTCTTAGACTTTTAAATCCAACACAAACTTGATTCAACTTGCCAAAGTATACAGATTTGATTTTGAAAATATCCACCTGCAATATGAAAATAATTTAAATTATATTTTAGTTAAACTTAATAGGGATCTGGTTTTGAGTATTTATCAGTTTAGCCTAGTGTGTCTGATCATTGATTTGCACCTTGATAGAAGCAAATTTATCTCATCTATGTCATTTAATTGTTTGACTTCATAATTAAATATTATATACTATAGCTCATCTTTTCTTATCCAGTTGATATTATGAGTTATGAATTTCAGAATCCTTTGTGTTTAGTAGGAAGTATTTTTGGAAAAATCAGATACACACACTAGCAATAAAATTCTCTTTTCTCATACCTTCATGGACTGAAATAAAAAAATCTTAGTGTATTGAAAGTTACTTTGGTCCAGAACCTAACTTGCAATGAAACTGATAAATACTAGATGTCTAATAATTCTGAAAATCTGGAGCAATTTCATTTTCACTAAAATTCACAATTAATTTAATTGGAATTAGGCATGTAAATGGAATTAAGTAAATTATATCTGTAAAGATTTCAACCACTGTGCTTTTGGGATAAGGATGTCTCCTTGAAATCACCTCTACAATAGGCCAGATTTTCTGCATAAAACAAACGTGAATGTTCAGTAGACTTCGTGGAGTCTTTATTTTTTTTCCATACCATAAATCTTTATAGATTATTCACCTTCCTGCCTATATATGCTCATCCTCTTCTTTGAACAGTCATCTTCATAATCTCTGGGAAAACTCACGGAAATATGTGCATTGACACTGGGAGCACACATTGCTTAAAATGCATATTCATTGGCTTTTCTTAAATGGGCCTGAAGAAATGAGGTTTGGAAGCATACAATTTATGAATGGATTCATCTAATCTTTTGAGAAACCAGCTGCAAAATTAAATCTCTACAGCTAAGATTTTTATTTCATGTGACTTCATGATTTATTCTGTTGAGCACAGAAGCAGTTGTCTTGGGAAGTTGGGTTGAAAATACAAGTTTGAATATAACAGCTGGGGACAAGTTTGTGGGTTTGAAAAAAAATAATAAAACCCTTGCATTGTTCCCATAGTGGCACAGTTCCAGAATTTCAATGTCTGTGAGAATAATATTGATCAAAATTGTCATTTATAAAAAAAAGAGCAATAACTAAAACTAGAGCATTCATCATTTGAGGGTAAATTGGAGTAAAGAGAACTGCAAAAGAGTGAATATCCAAAGAGTTGCTACTCTAAATCTTTCCTATACGAAGAAGATTAGGGTCTTATAGCCCAGGATATAGAAAAGCCCTTTAGAATTTCAGAGGAAGGATTTAGCAAGTCTGAACAAGACTGTTCAAAAACTGACACAGAATCTGGATTATACAGAAAAAATCCTTGTGAATTTGCAGATGAGTAGTACTTCCACAGGAATGAGTATTCACAGAAGTCAAGTGCTATTGTTCAGGTTTTTCTCTACAAATTTTATTCTTGGCAAAAATGTAACACATTCTTATAAAATAAAGAGGTTTTTTAAAAGGTTGGGACAGTTTGGGTTTTTGAAAAAAACAGGAATCTGTCCCTCTTCCAGCCTTATCCATTGCAGCAGGCAGTCTGGCTGTTCTGATTTTTCTGACACTATCCTTAAGATATACTACACAGGACTATAATTATCTATTATCATCAAAAAGACTAATCTATACAACTTCCTACATTACTCCTTCAAGCAAGATGAGCTCTACTATCCTGTCATTATTTTCAGATTTAACTTGTGAACTCTGAGCTACCAGAGTTCAGTTTGATGAGTTTGATCAGTTTGATCAGTTTGATCAGCTCTTGATGAGCATGACATCGGGTATGCATATTCTCTTCCACAATGGAGAAAGAAAATACTGAGGACATAATGACTAAAATCTGGATTTCTTTTCATACAAAAACCTTGTATATTCTAGCATCTTTAAAAATAGTAAGAAAAGCAGATAAACACATGTATGTATAAAGAATAAATGAAGCATGTATCAAGTACATTTCTGTAGCTTTCTGTACCAGAGAAGAAATTACACTAGGCTGGCTGGCAAGAGTGAAATATTCTCTCCCACCCTCCCTAAAAGAAGATTTCCAGGTATTTCATTTCACAATTTCCTTAAAACAAAACAAAAAAAAAAATTCCAAGATGAAATCCTAAACAATAAGATCTAATAAACTATCAGTTAGACAAGTTCTTCTGATTTGAAAGAGTTTATTCCTTTTGATCTGAAGTCTGTTTTTGTTACTTTGTTCTTTTGCCAATAACTTCTCAAGGAAATTCTCTTCTAGGAAAAGTCATTTAGTCTCAAAAAGCACAATATGTTTACCAAAAAGCAAGAAGTGAGTAGAAAAATTTGAAACATGAAAAAATAATTCTTCTTGGAACATTGACAGTGTTCTAGAAAGTCAACAAGGTAAGTTCATAGACTACTTTAGATGGAGTGGCTACAAATGCGAGTTATCCTACAGAAATATTATTATTTCTAACTGGCATATTTTAATAAAGCAGTGATGCTTCCCCAGCCTTTAAAGTCTGGAATATTAAAACAGAACTCTTAAAGGTCATTTAGTCCAATCCAGAATTAATTTATCACCTTAACTGTTTTACAGTAGCACAACAGTGATGATGCTTAAAAATAATATGTTAGCTATGGAGACAATCATTATATGGAATATAAAACATTAATATTTTTTATAATCTATCCTTAAAATATTTTCTGAAAATATAAGTTCTAACAAAAAGACACACAGATTCAGTTAAATTTTCCCTCATTATTTTACCTGCCCTCTAGCAAAAGTGATCAGGCTGTTTTTTGAGTTAAGCCATCGCTTCCCCGAGTCACATATTTCTCCTTGTATACGAAGATAAACCTCTCCAGTGGCATCTGCCTTCTTCAAGTCTCCTGTGTGCAAATGGATTTCATACTCCACAACTTCAGAAAAAATAGACAAAATAAACCCAAAAAGTCAGTAAGAGAAAACACTTGTCATCTTGCCTGACACATGCATTATATACCAGTTCTTAGAATTGCAGATTTCACCCTAATCCCATACTGTACCACCAAACAAGGCCTCTTCAGTTCTGGTGACATACACATAACCAAAACACATTCTTGCTGCATAAGAGGATTACAATCTAGAGACTATAGATTGGCTCTGGTTTGACACCACTCCCAGAAAATCAGTGCTACTGGTCACTGTTTGGGGCACAGGATATCTTGTATACTGTCCCCTTCCATATAAGAAAAAAGCATACATGCATTCTCTTCAGAAAGTCTAATTTTTTCTTTCTATTATTTACTGATATTTCTTGCATTTTCCCTCTCTCTATTTTTATTTATCACTGGTTAGACCATAATACTATCACAATGTTCTTAAGTTAAAATATGTTAATACGAAATAAAAATAATGAATTAAAAATTGTTTCAACATCAGCTTTAACACATAAATAGCCTCCTGATATTTTGTATCATTCTCCAAAGAACCTGCCATTGATGATATAATAGCCCACAAATACAGGTCAGATTACTGAATTTTGAGTTTAAGGGAAAGCTTTCCTAAGTTTCTCAGCTGTGGTCATAGTACAGAGATTAGAAGAGACACCCATGTCCCCTATACAAAGCTTCTGCTTCCTTGCCTCTTTTTGTCACAATACATAGGGAAGTGATGCAGATGAGACCAGACTGAATTCATGTCAAAGAAACTTCATGGAAATCTCCTATGTTCGCTTTTTAAATGACCTATTTCAGCCCCTGAGTTTCCTATGGAAACAAGGAACAAGGAAACACTTAAACAGAAGCAGGTCACAATCTCAATGCTCACTGTTATTGGCATCATTTTAACAACAAGGACCCCAGGACAAAATAAGAAGGGTTTTTTGGGGATAGATTTTATTTTCTTTCTGATGTTGTGTGCTCTAATTCAATTATAATAGTAAGTATCATTTGTATAGTGTGTTCATTTGGGCTCATTTGTGTTATGAGCTGGTACTGTCAATTTAGGAATCCAACTTTGGTGGCTATTTTAGGACTGAGATCCTTATGTAGCCAGCAGGGGAAGGCAGGTGCTATAGAAAACACCTCTGATGGGCTCCCACACATTCTAGAGATAAACACTAGAACTCAGGAGTCTAAATTTAGATGGTCTAAATATTGCTCTGCTTCCAACCACAGGCATAATTTCTTCAGCCTAAGAATAAAAGCTATGCTCTTGTAGCAACACGTTTGTAAAACATGACTGTCTAATATTTTTATAAGGACAATCTTTTTCTCCACTGTAAAATGCAGAGTCACATTTGGGATGCAGGTGATGAGCAGTGCACTTGTACCAAGAATGTATCTGAAAACATTTGTATTCTCTCTTGAACTTTTTTTATCACAAACATGAAGAGTTTGTTGTTTGTTTTCTGTTTTTTTGGTTTGTTTTTTTTTTTTTTTTTAAGAACTGAGCAGCCTTAAAATCCAGTGTTTTACAAGTCCTGAGCTATGTTTGACTACCAAAAATTATCAGCCCTTTCTCCCACAGGCTTCATCACTGTAGCATTAGAACATAGAAAACGTCTAGACTATGTGACATTTACATGCTGGAGAAACTCTTCCAGCTTCACTCTGCCTCCTGTCCCTCCCTGGAACTTGGCTGGCTCTCAATATCTGCTTTCCCAGGGAACTCTGGTGTGCAAAGAAGGGGAGTGGTGCTTTAGACAGACATGAAATCAAGAAGAAACAAAGCACTTTCACAGCTGACAGTACAAGCTAGAGAGCATGGAAATGCACACTATTCAAGTCTGAAATATATATTTCAGTCTTTTGTACATCATAGGATACATGAATACCTGAGTATACATCCTGGAAACGTCTGATATTCTCAGTATATTTTTCTTCTTCAATCAATTTTTTTCCAAAACAAATTTTTAAGCAAACTGTACATTCTTTAAAAACATTATAATTATGAGAAAGTTCTAGTAGGTTTAAGAATGATTCAATGAACCCAGAAGCTAAAGCTGTCATCTAGTTTTATGCGTAGGTGATAGGAAAACAGGGAGGGGAAAAAAGTGTTCTGAGGATATTTATTTTAAGCTTTTCTTACAGCTCTTTTCACAAGTTGGTGCTATTCATGTTGAGTGTTATAATCAAAAGGTCTGAAT